>CAWUFW010000110.1:4955000-5498333 GCA_963921515.1 Calotriton arnoldi | reverse complement strand
CATCCCACCTCTGCTCCACCACTGTAGGAAGCTGGCTCTGTATATACTATACCAAAGTAAGGTATAGAGTGCACAGAGTCCAGTGGACACCCAGAGGCTTTACATCCCACCTCTGATCCACCACTGTAGGAAGCTGGCTCTGTATATACTATACCAAAGTAAGGTATAGAGTGCACAGAGTCCAGTGGACACCCAGAGGCTTTACATCCCACCTCTGATCCACCACTGTAGGAAGCTGGCGTTGTATATACTATACCAAAGTAAGGTATAGAGTGCACAGAGTCCAGTGGACACCCAGAGGCTTTACATCCCACCTCTGCTCCACCACTGTAGGAAGCTGCGCTCTGTATATACTATACCAAAGTAAGGTATAGAGTGCACAGAGTCCAGTGGACACCCAGAGGCTTTACATCCCACCTCTGCTCCACCACTGTAGGAAGCTGGCGTTGTATATACTATACCAAAGTAAGGTATAGAGTGCACAGAGTCCAGTGGACACCCAGAGGCTTTACATCCCACCTCTGATCCACCACTGTAGGAAGCTGGCTCTGTATATACTATACCAAAGTAAGGTATAGAGTGCACAGAGTCCAGTGGACACCCAGAGGCTTTACATCCCACCTCTGCTCCACCACTGTAGGAAGCTGGCGTTGTATATACTATACCAAAGTAAGGTATAGAGTGCACAGAGTCCAGTGGACACCCAGAGGCTTTACATCCCACCTCTGATCCACCACTGTAGGAAGCTGGCTCTGTATATACTATACCAAAGTAAGGTATAGAGTGCACAGAGTCCAGTGGACACCCAGAGGCTTTACATCCCACCTCTGCTCCACCACTGTAGGAAGCTGGCTCTGTATATACTATACCAAAGTAAGGTATAGAGTGCACAGAGTCCAGTGGACACCCAGAGGCTTTACATCCCACCTCTGATCCACCACTGTAGGAAGCTGGCGTTGTATATACTATACCAAAGTAAGGTATAGAGTGCACAGAGTCCAGTGGACACCCAGAGGCTTTACATCCCACCTCTGATCCACCACTGTAGGAAGCTGGCTCTGTATATACTATACCAAAGTAAGGTATAGAGTGCACAGAGTCCAGTGGACACCCAGAGGCTTTACATCCCACCTCTGCTCCACCACTGTAGGAAGCTGGCTCTGTATATACTATACCAAAGTAAGGTATAGAGTGCACAGAGTCCAGTGGACACCCAGAGGCTTTACATCCCACCTCTGATCCACCACTGTAGGAAGCTGGCTCTGTATATACTATACCAAAGTAAGGTATAGAGTGCACAGAGTCCAGTGGACACCCAGAGGCTTTACATCCCACCTCTGATCCACCACTGTAGGAAGCTGGCTCTGTATATACTATACCAAAGTAAGGTATAGAGTGCACAGAGTCCAGTGGACACCCAGAGGCTTTACATCCCACCTCTGCTCCACCACTGTAGGAAGCTGGCTCTGTATATACTATACCAAAGTAAGGTATAGAGTGCACAGAGTCCAGTGGACACCCAGAGGCTTTACATCCCACCTCTGCTCCACCACTGTAGGAAGCTGGTCTCTGTATATACTATACCAAAGTAAGGTATAGAGTGCACAGAGTCCAGTGGACACCCAGAGGCTTTACATCCCACCTCTGATCCACCACTGTAGGAAGCTGGCGTTGTATATACTATACCAAAGTAAGGTATAGAGTGCACAGAGTCCAGTGGACACCCAGAGGCTTTACATCCCACCTCTGCTCCACCACTGTAGGAAGCTGGCTCTGTATATACTATACCAAAGTAAGGTATAGAGTGCACAGAGTCCAGTGGACACCCAGAGGCTTTACATCCCACCTCTGCTCCACCACTGTAGGAAGCTGGCTCTGTATATACTATACCAAAGTAAGGTATAGAGTGCACAGAGTCCAGTGGACACCCAGAGGCTTTACATCCCACCTCTGATCCACCACTGTAGGAAGCTGGCTCTGTATATACTATACCAAAGCAAGGTATAGAGTGCACAGAGTCCAGTGGACACCCAGAGGCTTTACATCCCACCTCTGCTCCACCACTGTAGGAAGCTGGCGTTGTATATACTATACCAAAGTAAGGCATAGAGTGCACAGAGTCCAGTGGACACCCAGAGGCTTTACATCCCACCTCTGCTCCACCACTGTAGGAAGGCTGGCTCTGTATATACTATACCAAAGTAAGGTATAGAGTGCACAGAGTCCAGTGGACACCCAGAGGCTTTACATCCCACCTCTGATCCACCACTGTAGGAAGCTGGCTCTGTATATACTATACCAAAGTAAGGTATAGAGTGCACAGAGTCCAGTGGACACCCAGAGGCTTTACATCCCACCTCTGCTCCACCACTGTAGGAAGCTGGCTCTGTATATACTATACCAAAGTAAGGTATAGAGTGCACAGAGTCCAGTGGACACCCAGAGGCTTTACATCCCACCTCTGCTCCACCACTGTAGGAAGCTGGCTTCAGGTATATACTATACCAAAGTAAGGTATAGAGTGCACAGAGTCCAGTGGACACCCAGAGGCTTTACATCCCACCTCTGCTCCACCACTGTAGGAAGCTGGCTCTGTATATACTATACCAAAGTAAGGTATAGAGTGCACAGAGTCCAGTGGACACCCAGAGGCTTTACATCCCACCTCTGATCCACCACTGTAGGAAGCTGGCTCTGTATATACTATACCAAAGTAAGGTATAGAGTGCACAGAGTCCAGTGGACACCCCGAGGCTTTACATCCCACCTCTGATCCACCACTGTAGGAAGCTGGCTCTGTATATACTATACCAAAGTAAGGTATAGAGTGCACAGAGTCCAGTGGACACCCAGAGGCTTTACATCCCACCTCTGATCCACCACTGTAGGAAGCTGGCGTCTGTATATACTATACCAAAGTAAGGTATAGAGTGCGACAGAGTCCAGTGGACACCCAGAGGCTTTACATCCCACCTCTGATCCACCACTGTAGGAAGCTGGCTCTGTATATACTATACCAAAGTAAGGTATAGAGTGCACAGAGTCCAGTGGACACCCAGAGGCTTTACATCCCACCTCTGCTCCACCACTGTAGGAAGCTGGCTTTGTATATACTATACCAAAGTAAGGTATAGAGTGCACAGAGTCCAGTGGACACCCAGAGGCTTTACATCCCACCTCTGATCCACCACTGTAGGAAGCTGGCTCTGTATATACTATACCAAAGTAAGGTATAGAGTGCACAGAGTCCAGTGGACACCCAGAGGCTTTACATCCCACCTCTGATCCACCACTGTAGGAAGCTGGCGTTGTATATACTATACCAAAGTAAGGTATAGAGTGCACAGAGTCCAGTGGACACCCAGAGGCTTTACATCCCACCTCTGCTCCACCACTGTAGGAAGCTGGCTCTGTATATACTATACCAAAGTAAGGTATAGAGTGCACAGAGTCCAGTGGACACCCAGAGGCTTTACATCCCACCTCTGATCCACCACTGTAGGAAGCTGGCTCTGTATATACTATACCAAAGTAAGGTATAGAGTGCACAGAGTCCAGTGGACACCCAGAGGCTTTACATCCCACCTCTGATCCACCACTGTAGGAAGCTGGCTCTGTATATACTATACCAAAGTAAGGTATAGAGTGCACAGAGTCCAGTGGACACCCAGAGGCTTTACATCCCACCTCTGCTCCACCACTGTAGGAAGCTGGCTCTGTATATACTATACCAAAGTAAGGTATAGAGTGCACAGAGTCCAGTGGACACCCAGAGGCTTTACATCCCACCTCTGCTCCACCACTGTAGGAAGCTGGCTCTGTATATACTATACCAAAGTAAGGTATAGAGTGCACAGAGTCCAGTGGACACCCAGAGGCTTTACATCCCACCTCTGCTCCACCACTGTAGGAAGCTGGCTCTGTATATACTATACCAAAGTAAGGTATAGAGTGCACAGAGTCCAGTGGACACCCAGAGGCTTTACATCCCACCTCTGCTCCACCACTGTAGGAAGCTGGCTCTTGTATATACTATACCAAAGTAAGGTATAGAGTGCACAGAGTCCAGTGGACACCCAGAGGCTTTACATCCCACCTCTGATCCACCACTGTAGGAAGCTGGCTCTGTATATACTATACCAAAGTAAGGTATAGAGTGCACAGAGTCCAGTGGACACCCAGAGGCTTTACATCCCACCTCTGCTCCACCACTGTAGGAAGCTGGCGTCTGTATATACTATACCAAAGTAAGGTATAGAGTGCACAGAGTCCAGTGGACACCCAGAGGCTTTACATCCCACCTCTGCTCCACCACTGTAGGAAGCTGGCTCTGTATATACTATACCAAAGTAAGGTATAGAGTGCACAGAGTCCAGTGGACACCCAGAGGCTTTACATCCCACCTCTGATCCACCACTGTAGGAAGCTGGCTCTGTATATACTATACCAAAGTAAGGTATAGAGTGCACAGAGTCCAGTGGACACCCAGAGGCTTTACATCCCACCTCTGATCCACCACTGTAGGAAGCTGGCTCTGCATATACTATACCAAAGTAAGGTATAGAGTGCACAGAGTCCAGTGGACACCCAGAGGCTTTACATCCCACCTCTGCTCCACCACTGTAGGAAGCTGGCTCTGTATATACTATACCAAAGCAAGGTATAGAGTGCACAGAGTCCAGTGGACACCCAGAGGCTTTACATCCCACCTCTGCTCCACCACTGTAGGAAGCTGGCTCTGTATATACTATACCAAAGTAAGGTATAGAGTGCACAGAGTCCAGTGGACACCCAGAGGCTTTACATCCCACCTCTGCTCCACCACTGTAGGAAGCTGGCTCTGTATATACTATACCAAAGTAAGGTATAGAGTGCACAGAGTCCAGTGGACACCCAGAGGCTTTACATCCCACCTCTGCTCCACCACTGTAGGAAGCTGGCTCTGTATATACTATACCAAAGTAAGGTATAGAGTGCACAGAGTCCAGTGGACACCCAGAGGCTTTACATCCCACCTCTGATCCACCACTGTAGGAAGCTGGCTCTGTATATACTATACCAAAGTAAGGTATAGAGTGCACAGAGTCCAGTGGACACCCAGAGGCTTTACATCCCACCTCTGATCCACCACTGTAGGAAGCTGGCGTCTGTATATACTATACCAAAGTAAGGTATAGAGTGCACAGAGTCCAGTGGACACCCAGAGGCTTTACATCCCACCTCTGCTCCACCACTGTAGGAAGCTGGCTCTGCAGTATACTATACCAAAGTAAGGTATAGAGTGCACAGAGTCCAGTGGACACCCAGAGGCTTTACATCCCACCTCTGATCCACCACTGTAGGAAGCTGGCTCTGTATATACTATACCAAAGTAAGGTATAGAGTGCACAGAGTCCAGTGGACACCCAGAGGCTTTACATCCCACCTCTGCTCCACCACTGTAGGAAGCTGGCTCTGTATATACTATACCAAAGTAAGGTATAGAGTGCACAGAGTCCAGTGGACACCCAGAGGCTTTACATCCCACCTCTGCTCCACCACTGTAGGAAGCTGGCTCTGTATATACTATACCAAAGTAAGGTATAGAGTGCACAGAGTCCAGTGGACACCCAGAGGCTTTACATCCCACCTCTGCTCCACCACTGTAGGAAGCTGGCTCTGTATATACTATACCAAAGTAAGGTATAGAGTGCACAGAGTCCAGTGGACACCCAGAGGCTTTACATCCCACCTCTGCTCCACCACTGTAGGAAGCTGGCTCTGTATATACTATACCAAAGTAAGGTATAGAGTGCACAGAGTCCAGTGGACACCCAGAGGCTTTACATCCCACCTCTGATCCACCACTGTAGGAAGCTGGCTTTGTATATACTATACCAAAGTAAGGTATAGAGTGCACAGAGTCCAGTGGACACCCAGAGGCTTTACATCCCACCTCTGATCCACCACTGTAGGAAGCTGGCGTTGTATATACTATACCAAAGTAAGGTATAGAGTGCACAGAGTCCAGTGGACACCCAGAGGCTTTACATCCCACCTCTGATCCACCACTGTAGGAAGCTGGCTCTGTATATACTATACCAAAGTAAGGTATAGAGTGCACAGAGTCCAGTGGACACCCAGAGGCTTTACATCCCACCTCTGCTCCACCACTGTAGGAAGCTGGCTCTGTATATACTATACCAAAGTAAGGTATAGAGTGCACAGAGTCCAGTGGACACCCAGAGGCTTTACATCCCACCTCTGATCCACCACTGTAGGAAGCTGGCTCTGTATATACTATACCAAAGTAAGGTATAGAGTGCACAGAGTCCAGTGGACACCCAGAGGCTTTACATCCCACCTCTGCTCCACCACTGTAGGAAGCTGGCTCTGTATATACTATACCAAAGTAAGGTATAGAGTGCACAGAGTCCAGTGGACACCCAGAGGCTTTACATCCCACCTCTGCTCCACCACTGTAGGAAGCTGGCGTTGTATATACTATACCAAAGTAAGGTATAGAGTGCACAGAGTCCAGTGGACACCCAGAGGCTTTACATCCCACCTCTGATCCACCACTGTAGGAAGCTGGCTCTGTATATACTATACCAAAGTAAGGTATAGAGTGCACAGAGTCCAGTGGACACCCAGAGGCTTTACATCCCACCTCTGATCCACCACTGTAGGAAGCTGGCTCTGTATATACTATACCAAAGTAAGGTATAGAGTGCACAGAGTCCAGTGGACACCCAGAGGCTTTACATCCCACCTCTGCTCCACCACTGTAGGAAGCTGGCTCTGTATATACTATACCAAAGTAAGGTATAGAGTGCACAGAGTCCAGTGGACACCCAGAGGCTTTACATCCCACCTCTGATCCACCACTGTAGGAAGCTGGCGTTGTATATACTATACCAAAGTAAGGTATAGAGTGCACAGAGTCCAGTGGACACCCAGAGGCTTTACATCCCACCTCTGATCCACCACTGTAGGAAGCTGGCTCTGTATATACTATACCAAAGTAAGGTATAGAGTGCACAGAGTCCAGTGGACACCCAGAGGCTTTACATCCCACCTCTGCTCCACCACTGTAGGAAGCTGGCTCTGTATATACTATACCAAAGTAAGGTATAGAGTGCACAGAGTCCAGTGGACACCCAGAGGCTTTACATCCCACCTCTGCTCCACCACTGTAGGAAGCTGGCTCTGTATATACTATACCAAAGTAAGGTATAGAGTGCACAGAGTCCAGTGGACACCCAGAGGCTTTACATCCCACCTCTGCTCCACCACTGTAGGAAGCTGGCGTCTGTATATACTATACCAAAGTAAGGTATAGAGTGCACAGAGTCCAGTGGACACCCAGAGGCTTTACATCCCACCTCTGCTCCACCACTGTAGGAAGCTGGCTCTGTATATACTATACCAAAGTAAGGTATAGAGTGCACAGAGTCCAGTGGACACCCAGAGGCTTTACATCCCACCTCTGCTCCACCACTGTAGGAAGCTGGCTCTGTATATACTATACCAAAGTAAGGTATAGAGTGCACAGAGTCCAGTGGACACCCAGAGGCTTTACATCCCACCTCTGATCCACCACTGTAGGAAGCTGGCATCTGTATATACTATACCAAAGTAAGGTATAGAGTGCACAGAGTCCAGTGGACACCCAGAGGCTTTACATCCCACCTCTGATCCACCACTGTAGGAAGCTGGCTCTGTATATACTATACCAAAGTAAGGTATAGAGTGCACAGAGTCCAGTGGACACCCAGAGGCTTTACATCCCACCTCTGATCCACCACTGTAGGAAGCTGGCTCTGTATATACTATACCAAAGTAAGGTATAGAGTGCACAGAGTCCAGTGGACACCCAGAGGCTTTACATCCCACCTCTGCTCCACCACTGTAGGAAGCTGGCGTTGTATATACTATACCAAAGTAAGGTATAGAGTGCACAGAGTCCAGTGGACACCCAGAGGCTTTACATCCCACCTCTGATCCACCACTGTAGGAAGCTGGCTCTGTATATACTATACCAAAGTAAGGTATAGAGTGCACAGAGTCCAGTGGACACCCAGAGGCTTTACATCCCACCTCTGATCCACCACTGTAGGAAGCTGGCTCTGTATATACTATACCAAAGTAAGGTATAGAGTGCACAGAGTCCAGTGGACACCCAGAGGCTTTACATCCCACCTCTGATCCACCACTGTAGGAAGCTGGCGTCTGTATATACTATACCAAAGTAAGGTATAGAGTGCACAGAGTCCAGTGGACACCCAGAGGCTTTACATCCCACCTCTGCTCCACCACTGTAGGAAGCTGGCTCTGTATATACTATACCAAAGTAAGGTATAGAGTGCACAGAGTCCAGTGGACACCCAGAGGCTTTACATCCCACCTCTGATCCACCACTGTAGGAAGCTGGCTCTGTATATACTATACCAAAGTAAGGTATAGAGTGCACAGAGTCCAGTGGACACCCAGAGGCTTTACATCCCACCTCTGCTCCACCACTGTAGGAAGCTGGCTCTGTATATACTATACCAAAGTAAGGTATAGAGTGCACAGAGTCCAGTGGACACCCAGAGGCTTTACATCCCACCTCTGCTCCACCACTGTAGGAAGCTGGCTCTGTATATACTATACCAAAGTAAGGTATAGAGTGCACAGAGTCCAGTGGACACCCAGAGGCTTTACATCCCACCTCTGCTCCACCACTGTAGGAAGCTGGCTCTGTATATACTATACCAAAGTAAGGTATAGAGTGCACAGAGTCCAGTGGACACCCAGAGGCTTTACATCCCACCTCTGCTCCACCACTGTAGGAAGCTGGCGTCTGTATATACTATACCAAAGTAAGGTATAGAGTGCACAGAGTCCAGTGGACACCCAGAGGCTTTACATCCCACCTCTGATCCACCACTGTAGGAAGCTGGCTCTGTATATACTATACCAAAGTAAGGTATAGAGTGCACAGAGTCCAGTGGACACCCAGAGGCTTTACATCCCACCTCTGCTCCACCACTGTAGGAAGCTGGCTCTGTATATACTATACCAAAGTAAGGTATAGAGTGCACAGAGTCCAGTGGACACCCAGAGGCTTTACATCCCACCTCTGATCCACCACTGTAGGAAGCTGGCATTGTATATACTATACCAAAGTAAGGTATAGAGTGCACAGAGTCCAGTGGACACCCAGAGGCTTTACATCCCACCTCTGATCCACCACTGTAGGAAGCTGGCTCTGTATATACTATACCAAAGTAAGGTATAGAGTGCACAGAGTCCAGTGGACACCCAGAGGCTTTACATCCCACCTCTGCTCCACCACTGTAGGAAGCTGGCGTCTGTATATACTATACCAAAGTAAGGTATAGAGTGCACAGAGTCCAGTGGACACCCAGAGGCTTTACATCCCACCTCTGCTCCACCACTGTAGGAAGCTGGCTCTGTATATACTATACCAAAGTAAGGTATAGAGTGCACAGAGTCCAGTGGACACCCAGAGGCTTTACATCCCACCTCTGCTCCACCACTGTAGGAAGCTGGCTCTGTATATACTATACCAAAGTAAGGTATAGAGTGCACAGAGTCCAGTGGACACCCAGAGGCTTTACATCCCACCTCTGCTCCACCACTGTAGGAAGCTGGCTCTGTATATACTATACCAAAGTAAGGTATAGAGTGCACAGAGTCCAGTGGACACCCCGAGGCTTTACATCCCACCTCTGATCCACCACTGTAGGAAGCTGGCTCTGTATATACTATACCAAAGTAAGGTATAGAGTGCACAGAGTCCAGTGGACACCCAGAGGCTTTACATCCCACCTCTGATCCACCACTGTAGGAAGCTGGCGTTGTATATACTATACCAAAGTAAGGTATAGAGTGCACAGAGTCCAGTGGACACCCAGAGGCTTTACATCCCACCTCTGCTCCACCACTGTAGGAAGCTGGCTCTGTATATACTATACCAAAGTAAGGTATAGAGTGCACTGAGTCCAGTGGACACCCCGAGGCTTTACATCCCACCTCTGATCCACCACTGTAGGAAGCTGGCTCTGTATATACTATACCAAAGTAAGGTATAGAGTGCACAGAGTCCAGTGGACACCCAGAGGCTTTACATCCCACCTCTGATCCACCACTGTAGGAAGCTGGCTCTGTATATACTATACCAAAGTAAGGTATAGAGTGCACAGAGTCCAGTGGACACCCAGAGGCTTTACATCCCACCTCTGATCCACCACTGTAGGAAGCTGGCTCTGTATATACTATACCAAAGTAAGGTATAGAGTGCACAGAGTCCAGTGGACACCCAGAGGCTTTACATCCCACCTCTGATCCACCACTGTAGGAAGCTGGCGTCTGTATATACTATACCAAAGTAAGGTATAGAGTGCACAGAGTCCAGTGGACACCCAGAGGCTTTACATCCCACCTCTGATCCACCACTGTAGGAAGCTGGCTCTGTATATACTATACCAAAGTAAGGTATAGAGTGCACAGAGTCCAGTGGACACCCAGAGGCTTTACATCCCACCTCTGCTCCACCACTGTAGGAAGCTGGCTCTGTATATACTATACCAAAGTAAGGTATAGAGTGCACAGAGTCCAGTGGACACCCAGAGGCTTTACATCCCACCTCTGCTCCACCACTGTAGGAAGCTGGCTCTGTATATACTATACCAAAGTAAGGTATAGAGTGCACAGAGTCCAGTGGACACCCAGAGGCTTTACATCCCACCTCTGATCCACCACTGTAGGAAGCTGGCTCTGTATATACTATACCAAAGTAAGGTATAGAGTGCACAGAGTCCAGTGGACACCCAGAGGCTTTACATCCCACCTCTGCTCCACCACTGTAGGAAGCTGGCGTTGTATATACTATACCAAAGTAAGGTATAGAGTGCACAGAGTCCAGTGGACACCCAGAGGCTTTACATCCCACCTCTGATCCACCACTGTAGGAAGCTGGCTCTGTATATACTATACCAAAGTAAGGTATAGAGTGCACAGAGTCCAGTGGACACCCAGAGGCTTTACATCCCACCTCTGCTCCACCACTGTAGGAAGCTGGCTCTGTATATACTATACCAAAGTAAGGTATAGAGTGCACAGAGTCCAGTGGACACCCCGAGGCTTTACATCCCACCTCTGATCCACCACTGTAGGAAGCTGGCATCTGTATATACTATACCAAAGTAAGGTATAGAGTGCACAGAGTCCAGTGGACACCCAGAGGCTTTACATCCCACCTCTGATCCACCACTGTAGGAAGCTGGCTCTGTATATACTATACCAAAGTAAGGTATAGAGTGCACAGAGTCCAGTGGACACCCAGAGGCTTTACATCCCACCTCTGATCCACCACTGTAGGAAGCTGGCTCTGTATATACTATACCAAAGTAAGGTATAGAGTGCACAGAGTCCAGTGGACACCCAGAGGCTTTACATCCCACCTCTGATCCACCACTGTAGGAAGCTGGCTCTGTATATACTATACCAAAGTAAGGTATAGAGTGCACAGAGTCCAGTGGACACCCAGAGGCTTTACATCCCACCTCTGATCCACCACTGTAGGAAGCTGGCTCTGTATATACTATACCAAAGTAAGGTATAGAGTGCACAGAGTCCAGTGGACACCCAGAGGCTTTACATCCCACCTCTGCTCCACCACTGTAGGAAGCTGGCTCTGTATATACTATACCAAAGTAAGGTATAGAGTGCACAGAGTCCAGTGGACACCCAGAGGCTTTACATCCCACCTCTGCTCCACCACTGTAGGAAGCTGGCTCTGTATATACTATACCAAAGTAAGGTATAGAGTGCACAGAGTCCAGTGGACACCCAGAGGCTTTACATCCCACCTCTGCTCCACCACTGTAGGAAGCTGGCTCTGTATATACTATACCAAAGTAAGGTATAGAGTGCACAGAGTCCAGTGGACACCCAGAGGCTTTACATCCCACCTCTGATCCACCACTGTAGGAAGCTGGCTCTGTATATACTATACCAAAGTAAGGTATAGAGTGCACAGAGTCCAGTGGACACCCAGAGGCTTTACATCCCACCTCTGATCCACCACTGTAGGAAGCTGGCTCTGTATATACTATACCAAAGTAAGGTATAGAGTGCACAGAGTCCAGTGGACACCCAGAGGCTTTACATCCCACCTCTGATCCACCACTGTAGGAAGCTGGCGTCTGTATATACTATACCAAAGTAAGGTATAGAGTGCACAGAGTCCAGTGGACACCCAGAGGCTTTACATCCCACCTCTGATCCACCACTGTAGGAAGCTGGCTCTGTATATACTATACCAAAGTAAGGTATAGAGTGCACAGAGTCCAGTGGACACCCAGAGGCTTTACATCCCACCTCTGATCCACCACTGTAGGAAGCTGGCTCTGTATATACTATACCAAAGTAAGGTATAGAGTGCACAGAGTCCAGTGGACACCCAGAGGCTTTACATCCCACCTCTGATCCACCACTGTAGGAAGCTGGCTCTGTATATACTATACCAAAGTAAGGTATAGAGTGCACAGAGTCCAGTGGACACCCAGAGGCTTTACATCCCACCTCTGCTCCACCACTGTAGGAAGCTGGCTCTGTATATACTATACCAAAGTAAGGTATAGAGTGCACAGAGTCCAGTGGACACCCAGAGGCTTTACATCCCACCTCTGCTCCACCACTGTAGGAAGCTGGCTCTGTATATACTATACCAAAGTAAGGTATAGAGTGCACAGAGTCCAGTGGACACCCAGAGGCTTTACATCCCACCTCTGATCCACCACTGTAGGAAGCTGGCTCTGTATATACTATACCAAAGTAAGGTATAGAGTGCACAGAGTCCAGTGGACACCCAGAGGCTTTACATCCCACCTCTGATCCACCACTGTAGGAAGCTGGCGTCTGTATATACTATACCAAAGTAAGGTATAGAGTGCACAGAGTCCAGTGGACACCCAGAGGCTTTACATCCCACCTCTGCTCCACCACTGTAGGAAGCTGGCTTCTGTATATACTATACCAAAGTAAGGTATAGAGTGCACAGAGTCCAGTGGACACCCAGAGGCTTTACATCCCACCTCTGATCCACCACTGTAGGAAGCTGGCGTCTGTATATACTATACCAAAGTAAGGTATAGAGTGCACAGAGTCCAGTGGACACCCAGAGGCTTTACATCCCACCTCTGATCCACCACTGTAGGAAGCTGGCTCTGTATATACTATACCAAAGTAAGGTATAGAGTGCACAGAGTCCAGTGGACACCCAGAGGCTTTACATCCCACCTCTGCTCCACCACTGTAGGAAGCTGGCTCTGTATATACTATACCAAAGTAAGGTATAGAGTGCACAGAGTCCAGTGGACACCCAGAGGCTTTACATCCCACCTCTGCTCCACCACTGTAGGAAGCTGGCTCTGTATATACTATACCAAAGTAAGGTATAGAGTGCACAGAGTCCAGTGGACACCCAGAGGCTTTACATCCCACCTCTGCTCCACCACTGTAGGAAGCTGGCTCTGTATATACTATACCAAAGTAAGGTATAGAGTGCACAGAGTCCAGTGGACACCCAGAGGCTTTACATCCCACCTCTGCTCCACCACTGTAGGAAGCTGGCTCTGTATATACTATACCAAAGTAAGGTATAGAGTGCACAGAGTCCAGTGGACACCCAGAGGCTTTACATCCCACCTCTGCTCCACCACTGTAGGAAGCTGGCTCTGTATATACTATACCAAAGTAAGGTATAGAGTGCACAGAGTCCAGTGGACACCCAGAGGCTTTACATCCCACCTCTGATCCACCACTGTAGGAAGCTGGCTCTGTATATACTATACCAAAGTAAGGTATAGAGTGCACAGAGTCCAGTGGACACCCAGAGGCTTTACATCCCACCTCTGATCCACCACTGTAGGAAGCTGGCTCTGTATATACTATACCAAAGTAAGGTATAGAGTGCACAGAGTCCAGTGGACACCCAGAGGCTTTACATCCCACCTCTGATCCACCACTGTAGGAAGCTGGCTCTGTATATACTATACCAAAGTAAGGTATAGAGTGCACAGAGTCCAGTGGACACCCAGAGGCTTTACATCCCACCTCTGCTCCACCACTGTAGGAAGCTGGCGTCTGTATATACTATACCAAAGTAAGGTATAGAGTGCACAGAGTCCAGTGGACACCCAGAGGCTTTACATCCCACCTCTGATCCACCACTGTAGGAAGCTGGCTCTGTATATACTATACCAAAGTAAGGTATAGAGTGCACAGAGTCCAGTGGACACCCAGAGGCTTTACATCCCACCTCTGATCCACCACTGTAGGAAGCTGGCTCTGTATATACTATACCAAAGTAAGGTATAGAGTGCACAGAGTCCAGTGGACACCCAGAGGCTTTACATCCCACCTCTGATCCACCACTGTAGGAAGCTGGCTCTGTATATACTATACCAAAGTAAGGTATAGAGTGCACAGAGTCCAGTGGACACCCAGAGGCTTTACATCCCACCTCTGCTCCACCACTGTAGGAAGCTGGCTCTGTATATACTATACCAAAGTAAGGTATAGAGTGCACAGAGTCCAGTGGACACCCAGAGGCTTTACATCCCACCTCTGATCCACCACTGTAGGAAGCTGGCTCTGTATATACTATACCAAAGTAAGGTATAGAGTGCACAGAGTCCAGTGGACACCCAGAGGCTTTACATCCCACCTCTGCTCCACCACTGTAGGAAGCTGGCTCTGTATATACTATACCAAAGTAAGGTATAGAGTGCACAGAGTCCAGTGGACACCCAGAGGCTTTACATCCCACCTCTGCTCCACCACTGTAGGAAGCTGGCTCTGTATATACTATACCAAAGTAAGGTATAGAGTGCACAGAGTCCAGTGGACACCCAGAGGCTTTACATCCCACCTCTGCTCCACCACTGTAGGAAGCTGGCTCTGTATATACTATACCAAAGTAAGGTATAGAGTGCACAGAGTCCAGTGGACACCCAGAGGCTTTACATCCCACCTCTGCTCCACCACTGTAGGAAGCTGGCGTTGTATATACTATACCAAAGTAAGGTATAGAGTGCACAGAGTCCAGTGGACACCCAGAGGCTTTACATCCCACCTCTGATCCACCACTGTAGGAAGCTGGCTCTGTATATACTATACCAAAGTAAGGTATAGAGTGCACAGAGTCCAGTGGACACCCAGAGGCTTTACATCCCACCTCTGCTCCACCACTGTAGGAAGCTGGCTCTGTATATACTATACCAAAGTAAGGTATAGAGTGCACAGAGTCCAGTGGACACCCCGAGGCTTTACATCCCACCTCTGATCCACCACTGTAGGAAGCTGGCATTGTATATACTATACCAAAGTAAGGTATAGAGTGCACAGAGTCCAGTGGACACCCAGAGGCTTTACATCCCACCTCTGATCCACCACTGTAGGAAGCTGGCTCTGTATATACTATACCAAAGTAAGGTATAGAGTGCACAGAGTCCAGTGGACACCCAGAGGCTTTACATCCCACCTCTGCTCCACCACTGTAGGAAGCTGGCGTTGTATATACTATACCAAAGTAAGGTATAGAGTGCACAGAGTCCAGTGGACACCCAGAGGCTTTACATCCCACCTCTGCTCCACCACTGTAGGAAGCTGGCTCTGTATATACTATACCAAAGTAAGGTATAGAGTGCACAGAGTCCAGTGGACACCCAGAGGCTTTACATCCCTCCTCTGCTCCACCACTGTAGGAAGCTGGCTCTGTATATACTATACCAAAGTAAGGTATAGAGTGCACAGAGTCCAGTGGACACCCAGAGGCTTTACATCCCACCTCTGCTCCACCACTGTAGGAAGCTGGCTCTGTATATACTATACCAAAGTAAGGTATAGAGTGCACAGAGTCCAGTGGACACCCCGAGGCTTTACATCCCACCTCTGATCCACCACTGTAGGAAGCTGGCTCTGTATATACTATACCAAAGTAAGGTATAGAGTGCACAGAGTCCAGTGGACACCCAGAGGCTTTACATCCCACCTCTGATCCACCACTGTAGGAAGCTGGCGTTGTATATACTATACCAAAGTAAGGTATAGAGTGCACAGAGTCCAGTGGACACCCAGAGGCTTTACATCCCACCTCTGCTCCACCACTGTAGGAAGCTGGCTCTGTATATACTATACCAAAGTAAGGTATAGAGTGCACTGAGTCCAGTGGACACCCCGAGGCTTTACATCCCACCTCTGATCCACCACTGTAGGAAGCTGGCTCTGTATATACTATACCAAAGTAAGGTATAGAGTGCACAGAGTCCAGTGGACACCCAGAGGCTTTACATCCCACCTCTGATCCACCACTGTAGGAAGCTGGCTCTGTATATACTATACCAAAGTAAGGTATAGAGTGCACAGAGTCCAGTGGACACCCAGAGGCTTTACATCGCACCTCTGATCCACCACTGTAGGAAGCTGGCTCTGTATATACTATACCAAAGTAAGGTATAGAGTGCACAGAGTCCAGTGGACACCCAGAGGCTTTACATCCCACCTCTGATCCACCACTGTAGGAAGCTGGCTCTGTATATACTATACCAAAGTAAGGTATAGAGTGCACAGAGTCCAGTGGACACCCAGAGGCTTTACATCCCACCTCTGATCCACCACTGTAGGAAGCTGGCTCTGTATATACTATACCAAAGTAAGGTATAGAGTGCACAGAGTCCAGTGGACACCCAGAGGCTTTACATCCCACCTCTGCTCCACCACTGTAGGAAGCTGGCTCTGTATATACTATACCAAAGTAAGGTATAGAGTGCACAGAGTCCAGTGGACACCCAGAGGCTTTACATCCCACCTCTGCTCCACCACTGTAGGAAGCTGGCTCTGTATATACTATACCAAAGTAAGGTATAGAGTGCACAGAGTCCAGTGGACACCCAGAGGCTTTACATCCCACCTCTGATCCACCACTGTAGGAAGCTGGCTCTGTATATACTATACCAAAGTAAGGTATAGAGTGCACAGAGTCCAGTGGACACCCAGAGGCTTTACATCCCACCTCTGCTCCACCACTGTAGGAAGCTGGCGTTGTATATACTATACCAAAGTAAGGTATAGAGTGCACAGAGTCCAGTGGACACCCAGAGGCTTTACATCCCACCTCTGATCCACCACTGTAGGAAGCTGGCTCTGTATATACTATACCAAAGTAAGGTATAGAGTGCACAGAGTCCAGTGGACACCCAGAGGCTTTACATCCCACCTCTGCTCCACCACTGTAGGAAGCTGGCTCTGTATATACTATACCAAAGTAAGGTATAGAGTGCACAGAGTCCAGTGGACACCCAGAGGCTTTACATCCCACCTCTGCTCCACCACTGTAGGAAGCTGGCTCTGTATATACTATACCAAAGTAAGGTATAGAGTGCACAGAGTCCAGTGGACACCCAGAGGCTTTACATCCCACCTCTGATCCACCACTGTAGGAAGCTGGCTCTGTATATACTATACCAAAGTAAGGTATAGAGTGCACAGAGTCCAGTGGACACCCAGAGGCTTTACATCCCACCTCTGATCCACCACTGTAGGAAGCTGGCTCTGTATATACTATACCAAAGTAAGGTATAGAGTGCACAGAGTCCAGTGGACACCCAGAGGCTTTACATCCCACCTCTGATCCACCACTGTAGGAAGCTGGCTCTGTATATACTATACCAAAGTAAGGTATAGAGTGCACAGAGTCCAGTGGACACCCAGAGGCTTTACATCCCACCTCTGCTCCACCACTGTAGGAAGCTGGCGTTGTATATACTATACCAAAGTAAGGTATAGAGTGCACAGAGTCCAGTGGACACCCAGAGGCTTTACATCCCACCTCTGATCCACCACTGTAGGAAGCTGGCTCTGTATATACTATACCAAAGTAAGGTATAGAGTGCACAGAGTCCAGTGGACACCCAGAGGCTTTACATCCCACCTCTGCTCCACCACTGTAGGAAGCTGGCTCTGTATATACTATACCAAAGTAAGGTATAGAGTGCACAGAGTCCAGTGGACACCCCGAGGCTTTACATCCCACCTCTGATCCACCACTGTAGGAAGCTGGCATCTGTATATACTATACCAAAGTAAGGTATAGAGTGCACAGAGTCCAGTGGACACCCAGAGGCTTTACATCCCACCTCTGATCCACCACTGTAGGAAGCTGGCTCTGTATATACTATACCAAAGTAAGGTATAGAGTGCACAGAGTCCAGTGGACACCCAGAGGCTTTACATCCCACCTCTGCTCCACCACTGTAGGAAGCTGGCTCTGTATATACTATACCAAAGTAAGGTATAGAGTGCACAGAGTCCAGTGGACACCCAGAGGCTTTACATCCCACCTCTGCTCCACCACTGTAGGAAGCTGGCGTTGTATATACTATACCAAAGTAAGGTATAGAGTGCACAGAGTCCAGTGGACACCCAGAGGCTTTACATCCCACCTCTGATCCACCACTGTAGGAAGCTGGCTCTGTATATACTATACCAAAGTAAGGTATAGAGTGCACAGAGTCCAGTGGACACCCAGAGGCTTTACATCCCACCTCTGCTCCACCACTGTAGGAAGCTGGCTCTGTATATACTATACCAAAGTAAGGTATAGAGTGCACAGAGTCCAGTGGACACCCAGAGGCTTTACATCCCACCTCTGCTCCACCACTGTAGGAAGCTGGCTCTGTATATACTATACCAAAGTAAGGTATAGAGTGCACAGAGTCCAGTGGACACCCAGAGGCTTTACATCCCACCTCTGATCCACCACTGTAGGAAGCTGGCTCTGTATATACTATACCAAAGTAAGGTATAGAGTGCACAGAGTCCAGTGGACACCCAGAGGCTTTACATCCCACCTCTGATCCACCACTGTAGGAAGCTGGCGTTGTATATACTATACCAAAGTAAGGTATAGAGTGCACAGAGTCCAGTGGACACCCAGAGGCTTTACATCCCACCTCTGCTCCACCACTGTAGGAAGCTGGCTCTGTATATACTATACCAAAGTAAGGTATAGAGTGCACAGAGTCCAGTGGACACCCAGAGGCTTTACATCCCACCTCTGATCCACCACTGTAGGAAGCTGGCTCTGTATATACTATACCAAAGTAAGGTATAGAGTGCACAGAGTCCAGTGGACACCCAGAGGCTTTACATCCCACCTCTGATCCACCACTGTAGGAAGCTGGCTCTGTATATACTATACCAAAGTAAGGTATAGAGTGCACAGAGTCCAGTGGACACCCAGAGGCTTTACATCCCACCTCTGATCCACCACTGTAGGAAGCTGGCGTTGTATATACTATACCAAAGTAAGGTATAGAGTGCACAGAGTCCAGTGGACACCCAGAGGCTTTACATCCCACCTCTGCTCCACCACTGTAGGAAGCTGGCTCTGTATATACTATACCAAAGTAAGGTATAGAGTGCACAGAGTCCAGTGGACACCCAGAGGCTTTACATCCCACCTCTGCTCCACCACTGTAGGAAGCTGGCTCTGTATATACTATACCAAAGTAAGGTATAGAGTGCACAGAGTCCAGTGGACACCCAGAGGCTTTACATCCCACCTCTGATCCACCACTGTAGGAAGCTGGCTCTGTATATACTATACCAAAGTAAGGTATAGAGTGCACAGAGTCCAGTGGACACCCAGAGGCTTTACATCCCACCTCTGCTCCACCACTGTAGGAAGCTGGCGTTGTATATACTATACCAAAGTAAGGTATAGAGTGCACAGAGTCCAGTGGACACCCAGAGGCTTTACATCCCACCTCTGATCCACCACTGTAGGAAGCTGGCTCTGTATATACTATACCAAAGTAAGGTATAGAGTGCACAGAGTCCAGTGGACACCCAGAGGCTTTACATCCCACCTCTGCTCCACCACTGTAGGAAGCTGGCTCTGTATATACTATACCAAAGTAAGGTATAGAGTGCACAGAGTCCAGTGGACACCCAGAGGCTTTACATCCCACCTCTGCTCCACCACTGTAGGAAGCTGGCTCTGTATATACTATACCAAAGTAAGGTATAGAGTGCACAGAGTCCAGTGGACACCCAGAGGCTTTACATCCCACCTCTGATCCACCACTGTAGGAAGCTGGCTCTGTATATACTATACCAAAGTAAGGTATAGAGTGCACAGAGTCCAGTGGACACCCAGAGGCTTTACATCCCACCTCTGCTCCACCACTGTAGGAAGCTGGCGTTGTATATACTATACCAAAGTAAGGTATAGAGTGCACAGAGTCCAGTGGACACCCAGAGGCTTTACATCCCACCTCTGATCCACCACTGTAGGAAGCTGGCTCTGTATATACTATACCAAAGTAAGGTATAGAGTGCACAGAGTCCAGTGGACACCCAGAGGCTTTACATCCCACCTCTGCTCCACCACTGTAGGAAGCTGGCTCTGTATATACTATACCAAAGTAAGGTATAGAGTGCACAGAGTCCAGTGGACACCCAGAGGCTTTACATCCCACCTCTGCTCCACCACTGTAGGAAGCTGGCTCTGTATATACTATACCAAAGTAAGGTATAGAGTGCACAGAGTCCAGTGGACACCCAGAGGCTTTACATCCCACCTCTGCTCCACCACTGTAGGAAGCTGGCGTTGTATATACTATACCAAAGTAAGGTATAGAGTGCACAGAGTCCAGTGGACACCCAGAGGCTTTACATCCCACCTCTGATCCACCACTGTAGGAAGCTGGCTCTGTATATACTATACCAAAGTAAGGTATAGAGTGCACAGAGTCCAGTGGACACCCAGAGGCTTTACATCCCACCTCTGCTCCACCACTGTAGGAAGCTGGCTCTGTATATACTATACCAAAGTAAGGTATAGAGTGCACAGAGTCCAGTGGACACCCAGAGGCTTTACATCCCACCTCTGCTCCACCACTGTAGGAAGCTGGCTCTGTATATACTATACCAAAGTAAGGTATAGAGTGCACAGAGTCCAGTGGACACCCAGAGGCTTTACATCCCACCTCTGATCCACCACTGTAGGAAGCTGGCTCTGTATATACTATACCAAAGTAAGGTATAGAGTGCACAGAGTCCAGTGGACACCCAGAGGCTTTACATCCCACCTCTGATCCACCACTGTAGGAAGCTGGCTCTGTATATACTATACCAAAGTAAGGTATAGAGTGCACAGAGTCCAGTGGACACCCAGAGGCTTTACATCCCACCTCTGATCCACCACTGTAGGAAGCTGGCTCTGTATATACTATACCAAAGTAAGGTATAGAGTGCACAGAGTCCAGTGGACACCCAGAGGCTTTACATCCCACCTCTGCTCCACCACTGTAGGAAGCTGGCGTTGTATATACTATACCAAAGTAAGGTATAGAGTGCACAGAGTCCAGTGGACACCCAGAGGCTTTACATCCCACCTCTGATCCACCACTGTAGGAAGCTGGCTCTGTATATACTATACCAAAGTAAGGTATAGAGTGCACAGAGTCCAGTGGACACCCAGAGGCTTTACATCCCACCTCTGCTCCACCACTGTAGGAAGCTGGCTCTGTATATACTATACCAAAGTAAGGTATAGAGTGCACAGAGTCCAGTGGACACCCAGAGGCTTTACATCCCACCTCTGCTCCACCACTGTAGGAAGCTGGCTCTGTATATACTATACCAAAGTAAGGTATAGAGTGCACAGAGTCCAGTGGACACCCAGAGGCTTTACATCCCACCTCTGCTCCACCACTGTAGGAAGCTGGCTCTGTATATACTATACCAAAGTAAGGTATAGAGTGCACAGAGTCCAGTGGACACCCAGAGGCTTTACATCCCACCTCTGCTCCACCACTGTAGGAAGCTGGCTCTGTATATACTATACCAAAGTAAGGTATAGAGTGCACAGAGTCCAGTGGACACCCAGAGGCTTTACATCCCGCCTCTGATCCACCACTGTAGGAAGCTGGCTCTGTATATACTATACCGAAGTAAGGTATAGAGTGCACAGAGCCCAGTGGACACCCAGAGGCTTTACATCCCACCTCTGATCCACCACTGTAGGAAGCTGGCTCTGTATATACTATACCAAAGTAAGGTATAGAGTGCACAGAGTCCAGTGGACACCCAGAGGCTTTACATCCCACCTCTGCTCCACCACTGTAGGAAGCTGGCTCTGTATATACTATACCAAAGTAAGGTATAGAGTGCACAGAGTCCAGTGGACACCCCGAGGCTTTACATCCCACCTCTGATCCACCACTGTAGGAAGCTGGCTCTGTATATACTATACCAAAGTAAGGTATAGAGTGCACAGAGTCCAGTGGACACCCAGAGGCTTTACATCCCACCTCTGATCCACCACTGTAGGAAGCTGGCTCTGTATATACTATACCAAAGTAAGGTATAGAGTGCACAGAGTCCAGTGGACACCCAGAGGCTTTACATCCCACCTCTGATCCACCACTGTAGGAAGCTGGCTCTGTATATACTATACCAAAGTAAGGTATAGAGTGCACAGAGTCCAGTGGACACCCAGAGGCTTTACATCCCACCTCTGCTCCACCACTGTAGGAAGCTGGCTCTGTATATACTATACCAAAGTAAGGTATAGAGTGCACTGAGTCCAGTGGACACCCCGAGGCTTTACATCCCACCTCTGATCCACCACTGTAGGAAGCTGGCTCTGTATATACTATACCAAAGTAAGGTATAGAGTGCACAGAGTCCAGTGGACACCCAGAGGCTTTACATCCCACCTCTGATCCACCACTGTAGGAAGCTGGCTCTGTATATACTATACCAAAGTAAGGTATAGAGTGCACAGAGTCCAGTGGACACCCAGAGGCTTTACATCCCACCTCTGATCCACCACTGTAGGAAGCTGGCTCTGTATATACTATACCAAAGTAAGGTATAGAGTGCACAGAGTCCAGTGGACACCCAGAGGCTTTACATCCCACCTCTGCTCCACCACTGTAGGAAGCTGGCTCTGTATATACTATACCAAAGTAAGGTATAGAGTGCACAGAGTCCAGTGGACACCCAGAGGCTTTACATCCCACCTCTGCTCCACCACTGTAGGAAGCTGGCTCTGTATATACTATACCAAAGTAAGGTATAGAGTGCACAGAGTCCAGTGGACACCCAGAGGCTTTACATCCCACCTCTGCTCCACCACTGTAGGAAGCTGGCTCTGTATATACTATACCAAAGTAAGGTATAGAGTGCACAGAGTCCAGTGGACACCCAGAGGCTTTACATCCCACCTCTGATCCACCACTGTAGGAAGCTGGCGTTGTATATACTATACCAAAGTAAGGTATAGAGTGCACAGAGTCCAGTGGACACCCAGAGGCTTTACATCCCACCTCTGATCCACCACTGTAGGAAGCTGGCTCTGTATATACTATACCAAAGTAAGGTATAGAGTGCACAGAGTCCAGTGGACACCCAGAGGCTTTACATCCCACCTCTGCTCCACCACTGTAGGAAGCTGGCTCTGTATATACTATACCAAAGTAAGGTATAGAGTGCACAGAGTCCAGTGGACACCCAGAGGCTTTACATCCCACCTCTGATCCACCACTGTAGGAAGCTGGCTCTGTATATACTATACCAAAGTAAGGTATAGAGTGCACAGAGTCCAGTGGACACCCAGAGGCTTTACATCCCACCTCTGATCCACCACTGTAGGAAGCTGGCGTCTGTATATACTATACCAAAGTAAGGTATAGAGTGCACAGAGTCCAGTGGACACCCAGAGGCTTTACATCCCACCTCTGATCCACCACTGTAGGAAGCTGGCTCTGTATATACTATACCAAAGTAAGGTATAGAGTGCACAGAGTCCAGTGGACACCCAGAGGCTTTACATCCCACCTCTGCTCCACCACTGTAGGAAGCTGGCTCTGTATATACTATACCAAAGTAAGGTATAGAGTGCACAGAGTCCAGTGGACACCCAGAGGCTTTACATCCCACCTCTGCTCCACCACTGTAGGAAGCTGGCTCTGTATATACTATACCAAAGTAAGGTATAGAGTGCACAGAGTCCAGTGGACACCCAGAGGCTTTACATCCCACCTCTGATCCACCACTGTAGGAAGCTGGCTCTGTATATACTATACCAAAGTAAGGTATAGAGTGCACAGAGTCCAGTGGACACCCAGAGGCTTTACATCCCACCTCTGCTCCACCACTGTAGGAAGCTGGCGTTGTATATACTATACCAAAGTAAGGTATAGAGTGCACAGAGTCCAGTGGACACCCAGAGGCTTTACATCCCACCTCTGATCCACCACTGTAGGAAGCTGGCTCTGTATATACTATACCAAAGTAAGGTATAGAGTGCACAGAGTCCAGTGGACACCCAGAGGCTTTACATCCCACCTCTGCTCCACCACTGTAGGAAGCTGGCTCTGTATATACTATACCAAAGTAAGGTATAGAGTGCACAGAGTCCAGTGGACACCCAGAGGCTTTACATCCCACCTCTGCTCCACCACTGTAGGAAGCTGGCTCTGTATATACTATACCAAAGTAAGGTATAGAGTGCACAGAGTCCAGTGGACACCCAGAGGCTTTACATCCCACCTCTGATCCACCACTGTAGGAAGCTGGCTCTGTATATACTATACCAAAGTAAGGTATAGAGTGCACAGAGTCCAGTGGACACCCAGAGGCTTTACATCCCACCTCTGATCCACCACTGTAGGAAGCTGGCTCTGTATATACTATACCAAAGTAAGGTATAGAGTGCACAGAGTCCAGTGGACACCCAGAGGCTTTACATCCCACCTCTGCTCCACCACTGTAGGAAGCTGGCGTTGTATATACTATACCAAAGTAAGGTATAGAGTGCACAGAGTCCAGTGGACACCCAGAGGCTTTACATCCCACCTCTGCTCCACCACTGTAGGAAGCTGGCTCTGTATATACTATACCAAAGTAAGGTATAGAGTGCACAGAGTCCAGTGGACACCCCGAGGCTTTACATCCCACCTCTGCTCCACCACTGTAGGAAGCTGGCTCTGTATATACTATACCAAAGTAAGGTATAGAGTGCACAGAGTCCAGTGGACACCCAGAGGCTTTACATCCCACCTCTGATCCACCACTGTAGGAAGCTGGCTCTGTATATACTATACCAAAGTAAGGTATAGAGTGCACAGAGTCCAGTGGACACCCAGAGGCTTTACATCCCACCTCTGATCCACCACTGTAGGAAGCTGGCTTTGTATATACTATACCAAAGTAAGGTATAGAGTGCACAGAGTCCAGTGGACACCCAGAGGCTTTACATCCCACCTCTGCTCCACCACTGTAGGAAGCTGGCTCTGTATATACTATACCAAAGTAAGGTATAGAGTGCACAGAGTCCAGTGGACACCCAGAGGCTTTACATCCCACCTCTGCTCCACCACTGTAGGAAGCTGGCTCTGTATATACTATACCAAAGTAAGGTATAGAGTGCACAGAGTCCAGTGGACACCCAGAGGCTTTACATCCCACCTCTGATCCACCACTGTAGGAAGCTGGCGTTGTATATACTATACCAAAGTAAGGTATAGAGTGCACAGAGTCCAGTGGACACCCAGAGGCTTTACATCCCACCTCTGCTCCACCACTGTAGGAAGCTGGCTCTGTATATACTATACCAAAGTAAGGTATAGAGTGCACAGAGTCCAGTGGACACCCAGAGGCTTTACATCCCACCTCTGCTCCACCACTGTAGGAAGCTGGCTCTGTATATACTATACCAAAGTAAGGTATAGAGTGCACAGAGTCCAGTGGACACCCAGAGGCTTTACATCCCACCTCTGCTCCACCACTGTAGGAAGCTGGCTCTGTATATACTATACCAAAGTAAGGTATAGAGTGCACAGAGTCCAGTGGACACCCAGAGGCTTTACATCCCACCTCTGATCCACCACTGTAGGAAGCTGGCTCTGTATATACTATACCAAAGTAAGGTATAGAGTGCACAGAGTCCAGTGGACACCCAGAGGCTTTACATCCCACCTCTGCTCCACCACTGTAGGAAGCTGGCTCTGTATATACTATACCAAAGTAAGGTATAGAGTGCACAGAGTCCAGTGGACACCCAGAGGCTTTACATCCCACCTCTGATCCACCACTGTAGGAAGCTGGCTCTGTATATACTATACCAAAGTAAGGTATAGAGTGCACAGAGTCCAGTGGACACCCAGAGGCTTTACATCCCACCTCTGCTCCACCACTGTAGGAAGCTGGCTCTGTATATACTATACCAAAGTAAGGTATAGAGTGCACAGAGTCCAGTGGACACCCAGAGGCTTTACATCCCACCTCTGATCCACCACTGTAGGAAGCTGGCTCTGTATATACTATACCAAAGTAAGGTATAGAGTGCACAGAGTCCAGTGGACACCCAGAGGCTTTACATCCCACCTCTGCTCCACCACTGTAGGAAGCTGGCTCTGTATATACTATACCAAAGTAAGGTATAGAGTGCACAGAGTCCAGTGGACACCCAGAGGCTTTACATCCCACCTCTGATCCACCACTGTAGGAAGCTGGCGTCTGTATATACTATACCAAAGTAAGGTATAGAGTGCACAGAGTCCAGTGGACACCCAGAGGCTTTACATCCCACCTCTGCTCCACCACTGTAGGAAGCTGGCTCTGTATATACTATACCAAAGTAAGGTATAGAGTGCACAGAGTCCAGTGGACACCCAGAGGCTTTACATCCCACCTCTGATCCACCACTGTAGGAAGCTGGCGTCTGTATATACTATACCAAAGTAAGGTATAGAGTGCACAGAGTCCAGTGGACACCCAGAGGCTTTACATCCCACCTCTGATCCACCACTGTAGGAAGCTGGCTCTGTATATACTATACCAAAGTAAGGTATAGAGTGCACAGAGTCCAGTGGACACCCAGAGGCTTTACATCCCACCTCTGCTCCACCACTGTAGGAAGCTGGCGTCTGTATATACTATACCAAAGTAAGGTATAGAGTGCACAGAGTCCAGTGGACACCCAGAGGCTTTACATCCCACCTCTGCTCCACCACTGTAGGAAGCTGGCTCTGTATATACTATACCAAAGTAAGGTATAGAGTGCACAGAGTCCAGTGGACACCCAGAGGCTTTACATCCCACCTCTGCTCCACCACTGTAGGAAGCTGGCGTCTGTATATACTATACCAAAGTAAGGTATAGAGTGCACAGAGTCCAGTGGACACCCAGAGGCTTTACATCCCACCTCTGATCCACCACTGTAGGAAGCTGGCTCTGTATATACTATACCAAAGTAAGGTATAGAGTGCACAGAGTCCAGTGGACACCCAGAGGCTTTACATCCCACCTCTGCTCCACCACTGTAGGAAGCTGGCTCTGTATATACTATACCAAAGTAAGGTATAGAGTGCACAGAGTCCAGTGGACACCCAGAGGCTTTACATCCCACCTCTGATCCACCACTGTAGGAAGCTGGCTCTGTATATACTATACCAAAGTAAGGTATAGAGTGCACAGAGTCCAGTGGACACCCAGAGGCTTTACATCCCACCTCTGCTCCACCACTGTAGGAAGCTGGCGTCTGTATATACTATACCAAAGTAAGGTATAGAGTGCACAGAGTCCAGTGGACACCCAGAGGCTTTACATCCCACCTCTGATCCACCACTGTAGGAAGCTGGCTCTGTATATACTATACCAAAGTAAGGTATAGAGTGCACAGAGTCCAGTGGACACCCAGAGGCTTTACATCCCACCTCTGCTCCACCACTGTAGGAAGCTGGCTCTGTATATACTATACCAAAGTAAGGTATAGAGTGCACAGAGTCCAGTGGACACCCAGAGGCTTTACATCCCACCTCTGCTCCACCACTGTAGGAAGCTGGCGTCTGTATATACTATACCAAAGTAAGGTATAGAGTGCACAGAGTCCAGTGGACACCCAGAGGCTTTACATCCCACCTCTGATCCACCACTGTAGGAAGCTGGCTCTGTATATACTATACCAAAGTAAGGTATAGAGTGCACAGAGTCCAGTGGACACCCAGAGGCTTTACATCCCACCTCTGCTCCACCACTGTAGGAAGCTGGCTCTGTATATACTATACCAAAGTAAGGTATAGAGTGCACAGAGTCCAGTGGACACCCAGAGGCTTTACATCCCACCTCTGCTCCACCACTGTAGGAAGCTGGCTCTGTATATACTATACCAAAGTAAGGTATAGAGTGCACAGAGTCCAGTGGACACCCAGAGGCTTTACATCCCACCTCTGATCCACCACTGTAGGAAGCTGGCTCTGTATATACTATACCAAAGTAAGGTATAGAGTGCACAGAGTCCAGTGGACACCCAGAGGCTTTACATCCCACCTCTGCTCCACCACTGTAGGAAGCTGGCGTCTGTATATACTATACCAAAGTAAGGTATAGAGTGCACAGAGTCCAGTGGACACCCAGAGGCTTTACATCCCACCTCTGCTCCACCACTGTAGGAAGCTGGCTCTGTATATACTATACCAAAGTAAGGTATAGAGTGCACAGAGTCCAGTGGACACCCAGAGGCTTTACATCCCACCTCTGCTCCACCACTGTAGGAAGCTGGCTCTGTATATACTATACCAAAGTAAGGTATAGAGTGCACAGAGTCCAGTGGACACCCAGAGGCTTTACATCCCACCTCTGCTCCACCACTGTAGGAAGCTGGCTCTGTATATACTATACCAAAGTAAGGTATAGAGTGCACAGAGTCCAGTGGACACCCAGAGGCTTTACATCCCACCTCTGATCCACCACTGTAGGAAGCTGGCTCTGTATATACTATACCAAAGTAAGGTATAGAGTGCACAGAGTCCAGTGGACACCCAGAGGCTTTACATCCCACCTCTGATCCACCACTGTAGGAAGCTGGCTCTGTATATACTATACCAAAGTAAGGTATAGAGTGCACAGAGTCCAGTGGACACCCAGAGGCTTTACATCCCACCTCTGCTCCACCACTGTAGGAAGCTGGCTCTGTATATACTATACCAAAGTAAGGTATAGAGTGCACAGAGTCCAGTGGACACCCAGAGGCTTTACATCCCACCTCTGCTCCACCACTGTAGGAAGCTGGCTCTGTATATACTATACCAAAGTAAGGTATAGAGTGCACAGAGTCCAGTGGACACCCAGAGGCTTTACATCCCACCTCTGCTCCACCACTGTAGGAAGCTGGCTCTGTATATACTATACCAAAGTAAGGTATAGAGTGCACAGAGTCCAGTGGACACCCAGAGGCTTTACATCCCACCTCTGATCCACCACTGTAGGAAGCTGGCTCTGTATATACTATACCAAAGTAAGGTATAGAGTGCACAGAGTCCAGTGGACACCCAGAGGCTTTACATCCCACCTCTGCTCCACCACTGTAGGAAGCTGGCTCTGTATATACTATACCAAAGTAAGGTATAGAGTGCACAGAGTCCAGTGGACACCCAGAGGCTTTACATCCCACCTCTGCTCCACCACTGTAGGAAGCTGGCTTTGTATATACTATACCAAAGTAAGGTATAGAGTGCACAGAGTCCAGTGGACACCCAGAGGCTTTACATCCCACCTCTGCTCCACCACTGTAGGAAGCTGGCTCTGTATATACTATACCAAAGTAAGGTATAGAGTGCACAGAGTCCAGTGGACACCCAGAGGCTTTACATCCCACCTCTGATCCACCACTGTAGGAAGCTGGCGTTGTATATACTATACCAAAGTAAGGTATAGAGTGCACAGAGTCCAGTGGACACCCAGAGGCTTTACATCCCACCTCTGATCCACCACTGTAGGAAGCTGGCTCTGTATATACTATACCAAAGTAAGGTATAGAGTGCACAGAGTCCAGTGGACACCCAGAGGCTTTACATCCCACCTCTGCTCCACCACTGTAGGAAGCTGGCTCTGTATATACTATACCAAAGTAAGGTATAGAGTGCACAGAGTCCAGTGGACACCCAGAGGCTTTACATCCCACCTCTGCTCCACCACTGTAGGAAGCTGGCTCTGTATATACTATACCAAAGTAAGGTATAGAGTGCACAGAGTCCAGTGGACACCCAGAGGCTTTACATCCCACCTCTGCTCCACCACTGTAGGAAGCTGGCTCTGTATATACTATACCAAAGTAAGGTATAGAGTGCACAGAGTCCAGTGGACACCCAGAGGCTTTACATCCCACCTCTGCTCCACCACTGTAGGAAGCTGGCTCTGTATATACTATACCAAAGTAAGGTATAGAGTGCACAGAGTCCAGTGGACACCCAGAGGCTTTACATCCCACCTCTGATCCACCACTGTAGGAAGCTGGCTCTGTATATACTATACCAAAGTAAGGTATAGAGTGCACAGAGTCCAGTGGACACCCAGAGGCTTTACATCCCACCTCTGATCCACCACTGTAGGAAGCTGGCTCTGTATATACTATACCAAAGTAAGGTATAGAGTGCACAGAGTCCAGTGGACACCCAGAGGCTTTACATCCCACCTCTGCTCCACCACTGTAGGAAGCTGGCTCTGTATATACTATACCAAAGTAAGGTATAGAGTGCACAGAGTCCAGTGGACACCCAGAGGCTTTACATCCCACCTCTGATCCACCACTGTAGGAAGCTGGCTCTGTATATACTATACCAAAGTAAGGTATAGAGTGCACAGAGTCCAGTGGACACCCAGAGGCTTTACATCCCACCTCTGCTCCACCACTGTAGGAAGCTGGCTCTGTATATACTATACCAAAGTAAGGTATAGAGTGCACAGAGTCCAGTGGACACCCAGAGGCTTTACATCCCACCTCTGATCCACCACTGTAGGAAGCTGGCTCTGTATATACTATACCAAAGTAAGGTATAGAGTGCACAGAGTCCAGTGGACACCCAGAGGCTTTACATCCCACCTCTGATCCACCACTGTAGGAAGCTGGCGTCTGTATATACTATACCAAAGTAAGGTATAGAGTGCACAGAGTCCAGTGGACACCCAGAGGCTTTACATCCCACCTCTGATCCACCACTGTAGGAAGCTGGCTCTGTATATACTATACCAAAGTAAGGTATAGAGTGCACAGAGTCCAGTGGACACCCAGAGGCTTTACATCCCACCTCTGCTCCACCACTGTAGGAAGCTGGCTCTGTATATACTATACCAAAGTAAGGTATAGAGTGCACAGAGTCCAGTGGACACCCAGAGGCTTTACATCCCACCTCTGCTCCACCACTGTAGGAAGCTGGCGTCTGTATATACTATACCAAAGTAAGGTATAGAGTGCACAGAGTCCAGTGGACACCCAGAGGCTTTACATCCCACCTCTGATCCACCACTGTAGGAAGCTGGCTCTGTATATACTATACCAAAGTAAGGTATAGAGTGCACAGAGTCCAGTGGACACCCAGAGGCTTTACATCCCACCTCTGCTCCACCACTGTAGGAAGCTGGCTCTGTATATACTATACCAAAGTAAGGTATAGAGTGCACAGAGTCCAGTGGACACCCAGAGGCTTTACATCCCACCTCTGATCCACCACTGTAGGAAGCTGGCTCTGTATATACTATACCAAAGTAAGGTATAGAGTGCACAGAGTCCAGTGGACACCCAGAGGCTTTACATCCCACCTCTGATCCACCACTGTAGGAAGCTGGCTCTGTATATACTATACCAAAGTAAGGTATAGAGTGCACAGAGTCCAGTGGACACCCAGAGGCTTTACATCCCACCTCTGATCCACCACTGTAGGAAGCTGGCGTCTGTATATACTATACCAAAGTAAGGTATAGAGTGCACAGAGTCCAGTGGACACCCAGAGGCTTTACATCCCACCTCTGCTCCACCACTGTAGGAAGCTGGCTCTGTATATACTATACCAAAGTAAGGTATAGAGTGCACAGAGTCCAGTGGACACCCAGAGGCTTTACATCCCACCTCTGATCCACCACTGTAGGAAGCTGGCTCTGTATATACTATACCAAAGTAAGGTATAGAGTGCACAGAGTCCAGTGGACACCCAGAGGCTTTACATCCCACCTCTGATCCACCACTGTAGGAAGCTGGCTCTGTATATACTATACCAAAGTAAGGTATAGAGTGCACAGAGTCCAGTGGACACCCAGAGGCTTTACATCCCACCTCTGATCCACCACTGTAGGAAGCTGGCGTCTGTATATACTATACCAAAGTAAGGTATAGAGTGCACAGAGTCCAGTGGACACCCAGAGGCTTTACATCCCACCTCTGCTCCACCACTGTAGGAAGCTGGCTCTGTATATACTATACCAAAGTAAGGTATAGAGTGCACAGAGTCCAGTGGACACCCAGAGGCTTTACATCCCACCTCTGCTCCACCACTGTAGGAAGCTGGCTCTGTATATACTATACCAAAGTAAGGTATAGAGTGCACAGAGTCCAGTGGACACCCAGAGGCTTTACATCCCACCTCTGATCCACCACTGTAGGAAGCTGGCTCTGTATATACTATACCAAAGTAAGGTATAGAGTGCACAGAGTCCAGTGGACACCCAGAGGCTTTACATCCCACCTCTGCTCCACCACTGTAGGAAGCTGGCGTCTGTATATACTATACCAAAGTAAGGTATAGAGTGCACAGAGTCCAGTGGACACCCAGAGGCTTTACATCCCACCTCTGATCCACCACTGTAGGAAGCTGGCTCTGTATATACTATACCAAAGTAAGGTATAGAGTGCACAGAGTCCAGTGGACACCCAGAGGCTTTACATCCCACCTCTGCTCCACCACTGTAGGAAGCTGGCTCTGTATATACTATACCAAAGTAAGGTATAGAGTGCACAGAGTCCAGTGGACACCCAGAGGCTTTACATCCCACCTCTGCTCCACCACTGTAGGAAGCTGGCTCTGTATATACTATACCAAAGTAAGGTATAGAGTGCACAGAGTCCAGTGGACACCCAGAGGCTTTACATCCCACCTCTGATCCACCACTGTAGGAAGCTGGCTCTGTATATACTATACCAAAGTAAGGTATAGAGTGCACAGAGTCCAGTGGACACCCAGAGGCTTTACATCCCACCTCTGCTCCACCACTGTAGGAAGCTGGCGTTGTATATACTATACCAAAGTAAGGTATAGAGTGCACAGAGTCCAGTGGACACCCAGAGGCTTTACATCCCACCTCTGATCCACCACTGTAGGAAGCTGGCTCTGTATATACTATACCAAAGTAAGGTATAGAGTGCACAGAGTCCAGTGGACACCCAGAGGCTTTACATCCCACCTCTGCTCCACCACTGTAGGAAGCTGGCTCTGTATATACTATACCAAAGTAAGGTATAGAGTGCACAGAGTCCAGTGGACACCCAGAGGCTTTACATCCCACCTCTGCTCCACCACTGTAGGAAGCTGGCTCTGTATATACTATACCAAAGTAAGGTATAGAGTGCACAGAGTCCAGTGGACACCCAGAGGCTTTACATCCCACCTCTGCTCCACCACTGTAGGAAGCTGGCGTTGTATATACTATACCAAAGTAAGGTATAGAGTGCACAGAGTCCAGTGGACACCCAGAGGCTTTACATCCCACCTCTGATCCACCACTGTAGGAAGCTGGCTCTGTATATACTATACCAAAGTAAGGTATAGAGTGCACAGAGTCCAGTGGACACCCAGAGGCTTTACATCCCACCTCTGCTCCACCACTGTAGGAAGCTGGCTCTGTATATACTATACCAAAGTAAGGTATAGAGTGCACAGAGTCCAGTGGACACCCCGAGGCTTTACATCCCACCTCTGCTCCACCACTGTAGGAAGCTGGCTCTGTATATACTATACCAAAGTAAGGTATAGAGTGCACAGAGTCCAGTGGACACCCAGAGGCTTTACATCCCACCTCTGATCCACCACTGTAGGAAGCTGGCTCTGTATATACTATACCAAAGTAAGGTATAGAGTGCACAGAGTCCAGTGGACACCCAGAGGCTTTACATCCCACCTCTGATCCACCACTGTAGGAAGCTGGCTCTGTATATACTATACCAAAGTAAGGTATAGAGTGCACAGAGTCCAGTGGACACCCAGAGGCTTTACATCCCACCTCTGATCCACCACTGTAGGAAGCTGGCTCTGTATATACTATACCAAAGTAAGGTATAGAGTGCACAGAGTCCAGTGGACACCCAGAGGCTTTACATCCCACCTCTGCTCCACCACTGTAGGAAGCTGGCGTCTGTATATACTATACCAAAGTAAGGTATAGAGTGCACAGAGTCCAGTGGACACCCAGAGGCTTTACATCCCACCTCTGATCCACCACTGTAGGAAGCTGGCTCTGTATATACTATACCAAAGTAAGGTATAGAGTGCACAGAGTCCAGTGGACACCCAGAGGCTTTACATCCCACCTCTGCTCCACCACTGTAGGAAGCTGGCTCTGTATATACTATACCAAAGTAAGGTATAGAGTGCACAGAGTCCAGTGGACACCCCGAGGCTTTACATCCCACCTCTGCTCCACCACTGTAGGAAGCTGGCTCTGTATATACTATACCAAAGTAAGGTATAGAGTGCAAAGAGTCCAGTGGACACCCAGAGGCTTTACATCCCACCTCTGCTCCACCACTGTAGGAAGCTGGCTCTGTATATACTATACCAAAGTAAGGTATAGAGTGCACAGAGTCCAGTGGACACCCAGAGGCTTTACATCCCACCTCTGCTCCACCACTGTAGGAAGCTGGCTCTGTATATACTATACCAAAGTAAGGTATAGAGTGCACAGAGTCCAGTGGACACCCAGAGGCTTTACATCCCACCTCTGATCCACCACTGTAGGAAGCTGGCTCTGTATATACTATACCAAAGTAAGGTATAGAGTGCACAGAGTCCAGTGGACACCCAGAGGCTTTACATCCCACCTCTGATCCACCACTGTAGGAAGCTGGCGTCTGTATATACTATACCAAAGTAAGGTATAGAGTGCACAGAGTCCAGTGGACACCCAGAGGCTTTACATCCCACCTCTGCTCCACCACTGTAGGAAGCTGGCTCTGTATATACTATACCAAAGTAAGGTATAGAGTGCACAGAGTCCAGTGGACACCCAGAGGCTTTACATCCCACCTCTGATCCACCACTGTAGGAAGCTGGCTCTGTATATACTATACCAAAGTAAGGTATAGAGTGCACAGAGTCCAGTGGACACCCAGAGGCTTTACATCCCACCTCTGATCCACCACTGTAGGAAGCTGGCTCTGTATATACTATACCAAAGTAAGGTATAGAGTGCACAGAGTCCAGTGGACACCCAGAGGCTTTACATCCCACCTCTGATCCACCACTGTAGGAAGCTGGCTCTGTATATACTATACCAAAGTAAGGTATAGAGTGCACAGAGTCCAGTGGACACCCAGAGGCTTTACATCCCACCTCTGCTCCACCACTGTAGGAAGCTGGCTCTGTATATACTATACCAAAGTAAGGTATAGAGTGCACAGAGTCCAGTGGACACCCAGAGGCTTTACATCCCACCTCTGATCCACCACTGTAGGAAGCTGGCTCTGTATATACTATACCAAAGTAAGGTATAGAGTGCACAGAGTCCAGTGGACACCCAGAGGCTTTACATCCCACCTCTGATCCACCACTGTAGGAAGCTGGCTCTGTATATACTATACCAAAGTAAGGTATAGAGTGCACAGAGTCCAGTGGACACCCAGAGGCTTTACATCCCACCTCTGATCCACCACTGTAGGAAGCTGGCTCTGTATATACTATACCAAAGTAAGGTATAGAGTGCACAGAGTCCAGTGGACACCCAGAGGCTTTACATCCCACCTCTGCTCCACCACTGTAGGAAGCTGGCTCTGTATATACTATACCAAAGTAAGGTATAGAGTGCACAGAGTCCAGTGGACACCCAGAGGCTTTACATCCCACCTCTGATCCACCACTGTAGGAAGCTGGCTCTGTATATACTATACCAAAGTAAGGTATAGAGTGCACAGAGTCCAGTGGACACCCAGAGGCTTTACATCCCACCTCTGATCCACCACTGTAGGAAGCTGGCTCTGTATATACTATACCAAAGTAAGGTATAGAGTGCACAGAGTCCAGTGGACACCCAGAGGCTTTACATCCCACCTCTGATCCACCACTGTAGGAAGCTGGCGTCTGTATATACTATACCAAAGTAAGGTATAGAGTGCACAGAGTCCAGTGGACACCCAGAGGCTTTACATCCCACCTCTGATCCACCACTGTAGGAAGCTGGCTCTGTATATACTATACCAAAGTAAGGTATAGAGTGCACAGAGTCCAGTGGACACCCAGAGGCTTTACATCCCACCTCTGCTCCACCACTGTAGGAAGCTGGCTCTGTATATACTATACCAAAGTAAGGTATAGAGTGCACAGAGTCCAGTGGACACCCAGAGGCTTTACATCCCACCTCTGATCCACCACTGTAGGAAGCTGGCTCTGTATATACTATACCAAAGTAAGGTATAGAGTGCACAGAGTCCAGTGGACACCCAGAGGCTTTACATCCCACCTCTGATCCACCACTGTAGGAAGCTGGCGTCTGTATATACTATACCAAAGTAAGGTATAGAGTGCACAGAGTCCAGTGGACACCCAGAGGCTTTACATCCCACCTCTGATCCACCACTGTAGGAAGCTGGCTCTGTATATACTATACCAAAGTAAGGTATAGAGTGCACAGAGTCCAGTGGACACCCAGAGGCTTTACATCCCACCTCTGCTCCACCACTGTAGGAAGCTGGCTCTGTATATACTATACCAAAGTAAGGTATAGAGTGCACAGAGTCCAGTGGACACCCAGAGGCTTTACATCCCACCTCTGCTCCACCACTGTAGGAAGCTGGCTCTGTATATACTATACCAAAGTAAGGTATAGAGTGCACAGAGTCCAGTGGACACCCAGAGGCTTTACATCCCACCTCTGATCCACCACTGTAGGAAGCTGGCTCTGTATATACTATACCAAAGTAAGGTATAGAGTGCACAGAGTCCAGTGGACACCCAGAGGCTTTACATCCCACCTCTGCTCCACCACTGTAGGAAGCTGGCGTCTGTATATACTATACCAAAGTAAGGTATAGAGTGCACAGAGTCCAGTGGACACCCAGAGGCTTTACATCCCACCTCTGATCCACCACTGTAGGAAGCTGGCTCTGTATATACTATACCAAAGTAAGGTATAGAGTGCACAGAGTCCAGTGGACACCCAGAGGCTTTACATCCCACCTCTGCTCCACCACTGTAGGAAGCTGGCTCTGTATATACTATACCAAAGTAAGGTATAGAGTGCACAGAGTCCAGTGGACACCCAGAGGCTTTACATCCCACCTCTGATCCACCACTGTAGGAAGCTGGCTCTGTATATACTATACCAAAGTAAGGTATAGAGTGCACAGAGTCCAGTGGACACCCAGAGGCTTTACATCCCACCTCTGATCCACCACTGTAGGAAGCTGGCTCTGTATATACTATACCAAAGTAAGGTATAGAGTGCACAGAGTCCAGTGGACACCCAGAGGCTTTACATCCCACCTCTGATCCACCACTGTAGGAAGCTGGCTCTGTATATACTATACCAAAGTAAGGTATAGAGTGCACAGAGTCCAGTGGACACCCAGAGGCTTTACATCCCACCTCTGCTCCACCACTGTAGGAAGCTGGCTCTGTATATACTATACCAAAGTAAGGTATAGAGTGCACAGAGTCCAGTGGACACCCAGAGGCTTTACATCCCACCTCTGCTCCACCACTGTAGGAAGCTGGCTCTGTATATACTATACCAAAGTAAGGTATAGAGTGCACAGAGTCCAGTGGACACCCAGAGGCTTTACATCCCACCTCTGATCCACCACTGTAGGAAGCTGGCTCTGTATATACTATACCAAAGTAAGGTATAGAGTGCACAGAGTCCAGTGGACACCCAGAGGCTTTACATCCCACCTCTGATCCACCACTGTAGGAAGCTGGCTCTGTATATACTATACCAAAGTAAGGTATAGAGTGCACAGAGTCCAGTGGACACCCAGAGGCTTTACATCCCACCTCTGATCCACCACTGTAGGAAGCTGGCTCTGTATATACTATACCAAAGTAAGGTATAGAGTGCACAGAGTCCAGTGGACACCCAGAGGCTTTACATCCCACCTCTGCTCCACCACTGTAGGAAGCTGGCTCTGTATATACTATACCAAAGTAAGGTATAGAGTGCACAGAGTCCAGTGGACACCCAGAGGCTTTACATCCCACCTCTGATCCACCACTGTAGGAAGCTGGCTCTGTATATACTATACCAAAGTAAGGTATAGAGTGCACAGAGTCCAGTGGACACCCAGAGGCTTTACATCCCACCTCTGCTCCACCACTGTAGGAAGCTGGCGTTGTATATACTATACCAAAGTAAGGTATAGAGTGCACAGAGTCCAGTGGACACCCAGAGGCTTTACATCCCACCTCTGCTCCACCACTGTAGGAAGCTGGCTCTGTATATACTATACCAAAGTAAGGTATAGAGTGCACAGAGTCCAGTGGACACCCAGAGGCTTTACATCCCACCTCTGCTCCACCACTGTAGGAAGCTGGCTCTGTATATACTATACCAAAGTAAGGTATAGAGTGCACAGAGTCCAGTGGACACCCAGAGGCTTTACATCCCACCTCTGCTCCACCACTGTAGGAAGCTGGCTCTGTATATACTATACCAAAGTAAGGTATAGAGTGCACAGAGTCCAGTGGACACCCAGAGGCTTTACATCCCACCTCTGATCCACCACTGTAGGAAGCTGGCTCTGTATATACTATACCAAAGTAAGGTATAGAGTGCACAGAGTCCAGTGGACACCCAGAGGCTTTACATCCCACCTCTGCTCCACCACTGTAGGAAGCTGGCTCTGTATATACTATACCAAAGTAAGGTATAGAGTGCACAGAGTCCAGTGGACACCCAGAGGCTTTACATCCCACCTCTGATCCACCACTGTAGGAAGCTGGCTCTGTATATACTATACCAAAGTAAGGTATAGAGTGCACAGAGTCCAGTGGACACCCAGAGGCTTTACATCCCACCTCTGCTCCACCACTGTAGGAAGCTGGCTCTGTATATACTATACCAAAGTAAGGTATAGAGTGCACAGAGTCCAGTGGACACCCAGAGGCTTTACATCCCACCTCTGATCCACCACTGTAGGAAGCTGGCTCTGTATATACTATACCAAAGTAAGGTATAGAGTGCACAGAGTCCAGTGGACACCCAGAGGCTTTACATCCCACCTCTGCTCCACCACTGTAGGAAGCTGGCTCTGTATATACTATACCAAAGTAAGGTATAGAGTGCACAGAGTCCAGTGGACACCCCGAGGCTTTACATCCCACCTCTGATCCACCACTGTAGGAAGCTGGCTCTGTATATACTATACCAAAGTAAGGTATAGAGTGCACAGAGTCCAGTGGACACCCAGAGGCTTTACATCCCACCTCTGATCCACCACTGTAGGAAGCTGGCGTCTGTATATACTATACCAAAGTAAGGTATAGAGTGCACAGAGTCCAGTGGACACCCAGAGGCTTTACATCCCACCTCTGCTCCACCACTGTAGGAAGCTGGCTCTGTATATACTATACCAAAGTAAGGTATAGAGTGCACAGAGTCCAGTGGACACCCAGAGGCTTTACATCCCACCTCTGATCCACCACTGTAGGAAGCTGGCGTCTGTATATACTATACCAAAGTAAGGTATAGAGTGCACAGAGTCCAGTGGACACCCAGAGGCTTTACATCCCACCTCTGATCCACCACTGTAGGAAGCTGGCTCTGTATATACTATACCAAAGTAAGGTATAGAGTGCACAGAGTCCAGTGGACACCCAGAGGCTTTACATCCCACCTCTGCTCCACCACTGTAGGAAGCTGGCTCTGTATATACTATACCAAAGTAAGGTATAGAGTGCACAGAGTCCAGTGGACACCCAGAGGCTTTACATCCCACCTCTGCTCCACCACTGTAGGAAGCTGGCTCTGTATATACTATACCAAAGTAAGGTATAGAGTGCACAGAGTCCAGTGGACACCCAGAGGCTTTACATCCCACCTCTGATCCACCACTGTAGGAAGCTGGCTCTGTATATACTATACCAAAGTAAGGTATAGAGTGCACAGAGTCCAGTGGACACCCAGAGGCTTTACATCCCACCTCTGCTCCACCACTGTAGGAAGCTGGCGTCTGTATATACTATACCAAAGTAAGGTATAGAGTGCACAGAGTCCAGTGGACACCCAGAGGCTTTACATCCCACCTCTGATCCACCACTGTAGGAAGCTGGCTCTGTATATACTATACCAAAGTAAGGTATAGAGTGCACAGAGTCCAGTGGACACCCAGAGGCTTTACATCCCACCTCTGCTCCACCACTGTAGGAAGCTGGCTCTGTATATACTATACCAAAGTAAGGTATAGAGTGCACAGAGTCCAGTGGACACCCAGAGGCTTTACATCCCACCTCTGATCCACCACTGTAGGAAGCTGGCTCTGTATATACTATACCAAAGTAAGGTATAGAGTGCACAGAGTCCAGTGGACACCCAGAGGCTTTACATCCCACCTCTGCTCCACCACTGTAGGAAGCTGGCGTCTGTATATACTATACCAAAGTAAGGTATAGAGTGCACAGAGTCCAGTGGACACCCAGAGGCTTTACATCCCACCTCTGATCCACCACTGTAGGAAGCTGGCTCTGTATATACTATACCAAAGTAAGGTATAGAGTGCACAGAGTCCAGTGGACACCCAGAGGCTTTACATCCCACCTCTGCTCCACCACTGTAGGAAGCTGGCTCTGTATATACTATACCAAAGTAAGGTATAGAGTGCACAGAGTCCAGTGGACACCCAGAGGCTTTACATCCCACCTCTGATCCACCACTGTAGGAAGCTGGCTCTGTATATACTATACCAAAGTAAGGTATAGAGTGCACAGAGTCCAGTGGACACCCAGAGGCTTTACATCCCACCTCTGCTCCACCACTGTAGGAAGCTGGCTCTGTATATACTATACCAAAGTAAGGTATAGAGTGCACAGAGTCCAGTGGACACCCAGAGGCTTTACATCCCACCTCTGCTCCACCACTGTAGGAAGCTGGCTCTGTATATACTATACCAAAGTAAGGTATAGAGTGCACAGAGTCCAGTGGACACCCAGAGGCTTTACATCCCACCTCTGATCCACCACTGTAGGAAGCTGGCTCTGTATATACTATACCAAAGTAAGGTATAGAGTGCACAGAGTCCAGTGGACACCCAGAGGCTTTACATCCCACCTCTGCTCCACCACTGTAGGAAGCTGGCGTCTGTATATACTATACCAAAGTAAGGTATAGAGTGCACAGAGTCCAGTGGACACCCAGAGGCTTTACATCCCACCTCTGCTCCACCACTGTAGGAAGCTGGCTCTGTATATACTATACCAAAGTAAGGTATAGAGTGCACAGAGTCCAGTGGACACCCAGAGGCTTTACATCCCACCTCTGCTCCACCACTGTAGGAAGCTGGCTCTGTATATACTATACCAAAGTAAGGTATAGAGTGCACAGAGTCCAGTGGACACCCCGAGGCTTTACATCCCACCTCTGCTCCACCACTGTAGGAAGCTGGCTCTGTATATACTATACCAAAGTAAGGTATAGAGTGCACAGAGTCCAGTGGACACCCAGAGGCTTTACATCCCACCTCTGATCCACCACTGTAGGAAGCTGGCTCTGTATATACTATACCAAAGTAAGGTATAGAGTGCACAGAGTCCAGTGGACACCCAGAGGCTTTACATCCCACCTCTGCTCCACCACTGTAGGAAGCTGGCTCTGTATATACTATACCAAAGTAAGGTATAGAGTGCACAGAGTCCAGTGGACACCCAGAGGCTTTACATCCCACCTCTGCTCCACCACTGTAGGAAGCTGGCTCTGTATATACTATACCAAAGTAAGGTATAGAGTGCACAGAGTCCAGTGGACACCCAGAGGCTTTACATCCCACCTCTGCTCCACCACTGTAGGAAGCTGGCTCTGTATATACTATACCAAAGTAAGGTATAGAGTGCACAGAGTCCAGTGGACACCCAGAGGCTTTACATCCCACCTCTGATCCACCACTGTAGGAAGCTGGCTCTGTATATACTATACCAAAGTAAGGTATAGAGTGCACAGAGTCCAGTGGACACCCAGAGGCTTTACATCCCACCTCTGCTCCACCACTGTAGGAAGCTGGCGTTGTATATACTATACCAAAGTAAGGTATAGAGTGCACAGAGTCCAGTGGACACCCAGAGGCTTTACATCCCACCTCTGCTCCACCACTGTAGGAAGCTGGCGTCTGTATATACTATACCAAAGTAAGGTATAGAGTGCACAGAGTCCAGTGGACACCCAGAGGCTTTACATCCCACCTCTGCTCCACCACTGTAGGAAGCTGGCTCTGTATATACTATACCAAAGTAAGGTATAGAGTGCACAGAGTCCAGTGGACACCCCGAGGCTTTACATCCCACCTCTGATCCACCACTGTAGGAAGCTGGCATTGTATATACTATACCAAAGTAAGGTATAGAGTGCACAGAGTCCAGTGGACACCCAGAGGCTTTACATCCCACCTCTGATCCACCACTGTAGGAAGCTGGCTCTGTATATACTATACCAAAGTAAGGTATAGAGTGCACAGAGTCCAGTGGACACCCAGAGGCTTTACATCCCACCTCTGCTCCACCACTGTAGGAAGCTGGCGTTGTATATACTATACCAAAGTAAGGTATAGAGTGCACAGAGTCCAGTGGACACCCAGAGGCTTTACATCCCACCTCTGCTCCACCACTGTAGGAAGCTGGCTCTGTATATACTATACCAAAGTAAGGTATAGAGTGCACAGAGTCCAGTGGACACCCAGAGGCTTTACATCCCACCTCTGCTCCACCACTGTAGGAAGCTGGCTCTGTATATACTATACCAAAGTAAGGTATAGAGTGCACAGAGTCCAGTGGACACCCAGAGGCTTTACATCCCACCTCTGCTCCACCACTGTAGGAAGCTGGCTCTGTATATACTATACCAAAGTAAGGTATAGAGTGCACAGAGTCCAGTGGACACCCCGAGGCTTTACATCCCACCTCTGATCCACCACTGTAGGAAGCTGGCTCTGTATATACTATACCAAAGTAAGGTATAGAGTGCACAGAGTCCAGTGGACACCCAGAGGCTTTACATCCCACCTCTGATCCACCACTGTAGGAAGCTGGCGTTGTATATACTATACCAAAGTAAGGTATAGAGTGCACAGAGTCCAGTGGACACCCAGAGGCTTTACATCCCACCTCTGCTCCACCACTGTAGGAAGCTGGCTCTGTATATACTATACCAAAGTAAGGTATAGAGTGCACTGAGTCCAGTGGACACCCCGAGGCTTTACATCCCACCTCTGATCCACCACTGTAGGAAGCTGGCTCTGTATATACTATACCAAAGTAAGGTATAGAGTGCACAGAGTCCAGTGGACACCCAGAGGCTTTACATCCCACCTCTGCTCCACCACTGTAGGAAGCTGGCTCTGTATATACTATACCAAAGTAAGGTATAGAGTGCACTGAGTCCAGTGGACACCCCGAGGCTTTACATCCCACCTCTGATCCACCACTGTAGGAAGCTGGCTCTGTATATACTATACCAAAGTAAGGTATAGAGTGCACAGAGTCCAGTGGACACCCAGAGGCTTTACATCCCACCTCTGATCCACCACTGTAGGAAGCTGGCGTTGTATATACTATACCAAAGTAAGGTATAGAGTGCACAGAGTCCAGTGGACACCCAGAGGCTTTACATCCCACCTCTGATCCACCACTGTAGGAAGCTGGCTCTGTATATACTATACCAAAGTAAGGTATAGAGTGCACAGAGTCCAGTGGACACCCAGAGGCTTTACATCCCACCTCTGCTCCACCACTGTAGGAAGCTGGCTCTGTATATACTATACCAAAGTAAGGTATAGAGTGCACAGAGTCCAGTGGACACCCAGAGGCTTTACATCCCACCTCTGCTCCACCACTGTAGGAAGCTGGCTCTGTATATACTATACCAAAGTAAGGTATAGAGTGCACAGAGTCCAGTGGACACCCAGAGGCTTTACATCCCACCTCTGATCCACCACTGTAGGAAGCTGGCTCTGTATATACTATACCAAAGTAAGGTATAGAGTGCACAGAGTCCAGTGGACACCCAGAGGCTTTACATCCCACCTCTGATCCACCACTGTAGGAAGCTGGCATCTGTATATACTATACCAAAGTAAGGTATAGAGTGCACAGAGTCCAGTGGACACCCAGAGGCTTTACATCCCACCTCTGATCCACCACTGTAGGAAGCTGGCTCTGTATATACTATACCAAAGTAAGGTATAGAGTGCACAGAGTCCAGTGGACACCCAGAGGCTTTACATCCCACCTCTGCTCCACCACTGTAGGAAGCTGGCTCTGTATATACTATACCAAAGTAAGGTATAGAGTGCACAGAGTCCAGTGGACACCCAGAGGCTTTACATCCCACCTCTGATCCACCACTGTAGGAAGCTGGCTCTGTATATACTATACCAAAGTAAGGTATAGAGTGCACAGAGTCCAGTGGACACCCAGAGGCTTTACATCCCACCTCTGCTCCACCACTGTAGGAAGCTGGCGTTGTATATACTATACCAAAGTAAGGTATAGAGTGCACAGAGTCCAGTGGACACCCAGAGGCTTTACATCCCACCTCTGCTCCACCACTGTAGGAAGCTGGCGTCTGTATATACTATACCAAAGTAAGGTATAGAGTGCACAGAGTCCAGTGGACACCCAGAGGCTTTACATCCCACCTCTGCTCCACCACTGTAGGAAGCTGGCTCTGTATATACTATACCAAAGTAAGGTATAGAGTGCACAGAGTCCAGTGGACACCCAGAGGCTTTACATCCCACCTCTGCTCCACCACTGTAGGAAGCTGGCTCTGTATATACTATACCAAAGTAAGGTATAGAGTGCACAGAGTCCAGTGGACACCCAGAGGCTTTACATCCCACCTCTGATCCACCACTGTAGGAAGCTGGCTCTGTATATACTATACCAAAGTAAGGTATAGAGTGCACAGAGTCCAGTGGACACCCAGAGGCTTTACATCCCACCTCTGATCCACCACTGTAGGAAGCTGGCTCTGTATATACTATACCAAAGTAAGGTATAGAGTGCACAGAGTCCAGTGGACACCCAGAGGCTTTACATCCCACCTCTGCTCCACCACTGTAGGAAGCTGGCTCTGTATATACTATACCAAAGTAAGGTATAGAGTGCACAGAGTCCAGTGGACACCCAGAGGCTTTACATCCCACCTCTGCTCCACCACTGTAGGAAGCTGGCTCTGTATATACTATACCAAAGTAAGGTATAGAGTGCACAGAGTCCAGTGGACACCCAGAGGCTTTACATCCCACCTCTGATCCACCACTGTAGGAAGCTGGCTCTGTATATACTATACCAAAGTAAGGTATAGAGTGCACAGAGTCCAGTGGACACCCAGAGGCTTTACATCCCACCTCTGCTCCACCACTGTAGGAAGCTGGCGTCTGTATATACTATACCAAAGTAAGGTATAGAGTGCACAGAGTCCAGTGGACACCCAGAGGCTTTACATCCCACCTCTGATCCACCACTGTAGGAAGCTGGCTCTGTATATACTATACCAAAGTAAGGTATAGAGTGCACAGAGTCCAGTGGACACCCAGAGGCTTTACATCCCACCTCTGCTCCACCACTGTAGGAAGCTGGCTCTGTATATACTATACCAAAGTAAGGTATAGAGTGCACAGAGTCCAGTGGACACCCAGAGGCTTTACATCCCACCTCTGATCCACCACTGTAGGAAGCTGGCTCTGTATATACTATACCAAAGTAAGGTATAGAGTGCACAGAGTCCAGTGGACACCCAGAGGCTTTACATCCCACCTCTGCTCCACCACTGTAGGAAGCTGGCGTCTGTATATACTATACCAAAGTAAGGTATAGAGTGCACAGAGTCCAGTGGACACCCAGAGGCTTTACATCCCACCTCTGCTCCACCACTGTAGGAAGCTGGCTCTGTATATACTATACCAAAGTAAGGTATAGAGTGCACAGAGTCCAGTGGACACCCAGAGGCTTTACATCCCACCTCTGCTCCACCACTGTAGGAAGCTGGCTCTGTATATACTATACCAAAGTAAGGTATAGAGTGCACAGAGTCCAGTGGACACCCAGAGGCTTTACATCCCACCTCTGATCCACCACTGTAGGAAGCTGGCGTTGTATATACTATACCAAAGTAAGGTATAGAGTGCACAGAGTCCAGTGGACACCCAGAGGCTTTACATCCCACCTCTGATCCACCACTGTAGGAAGCTGGCTCTGTATATACTATACCAAAGTAAGGTATAGAGTGCACAGAGTCCAGTGGACACCCAGAGGCTTTACATCCCACCTCTGCTCCACCACTGTAGGAAGCTGGCTCTGTATATACTATACCAAAGTAAGGTATAGAGTGCACAGAGTCCAGTGGACACCCAGAGGCTTTACATCCCACCTCTGCTCCACCACTGTAGGAAGCTGGCTCTGTATATACTATACCAAAGTAAGGTATAGAGTGCACAGAGTCCAGTGGACACCCAGAGGCTTTACATCCCACCTCTGCTCCACCACTGTAGGAAGCTGGCTCTGTATATACTATACCAAAGTAAGGTATAGAGTGCACAGAGTCCAGTGGACACCCAGAGGCTTTACATCCCACCTCTGATCCACCACTGTAGGAAGCTGGCTCTGTATATACTATACCAAAGTAAGGTATAGAGTGCACAGAGTCCAGTGGACACCCAGAGGCTTTACATCCCACCTCTGCTCCACCACTGTAGGAAGCTGGCGTTGTATATACTATACCAAAGTAAGGTATAGAGTGCACAGAGTCCAGTGGACACCCAGAGGCTTTACATCCCACCTCTGATCCACCACTGTAGGAAGCTGGCGTCTGTATATACTATACCAAAGTAAGGTATAGAGTGCACAGAGTCCAGTGGACACCCAGAGGCTTTACATCCCACCTCTGCTCCACCACTGTAGGAAGCTGGCTCTGTATATACTATACCAAAGTAAGGTATAGAGTGCACAGAGTCCAGTGGACACCCCGAGGCTTTACATCCCACCTCTGATCCACCACTGTAGGAAGCTGGCATTGTATATACTATACCAAAGTAAGGTATAGAGTGCACAGAGTCCAGTGGACACCCAGAGGCTTTACATCCCACCTCTGATCCACCACTGTAGGAAGCTGGCTCTGTATATACTATACCAAAGTAAGGTATAGAGTGCACAGAGTCCAGTGGACACCCAGAGGCTTTACATCCCACCTCTGCTCCACCACTGTAGGAAGCTGGCGTTGTATATACTATACCAAAGTAAGGTATAGAGTGCACAGAGTCCAGTGGACACCCAGAGGCTTTACATCCCACCTCTGCTCCACCACTGTAGGAAGCTGGCTCTGTATATACTATACCAAAGTAAGGTATAGAGTGCACAGAGTCCAGTGGACACCCAGAGGCTTTACATCCCTCCTCTGCTCCACCACTGTAGGAAGCTGGCTCTGTATATACTATACCAAAGTAAGGTATAGAGTGCACAGAGTCCAGTGGACACCCAGAGGCTTTACATCCCACCTCTGCTCCACCACTGTAGGAAGCTGGCTCTGTATATACTATACCAAAGTAAGGTATAGAGTGCACAGAGTCCAGTGGACACCCCGAGGCTTTACATCCCACCTCTGATCCACCACTGTAGGAAGCTGGCTCTGTATATACTATACCAAAGTAAGGTATAGAGTGCACAGAGTCCAGTGGACACCCAGAGGCTTTACATCCCACCTCTGATCCACCACTGTAGGAAGCTGGCGTTGTATATACTATACCAAAGTAAGGTATAGAGTGCACAGAGTCCAGTGGACACCCAGAGGCTTTACATCCCACCTCTGCTCCACCACTGTAGGAAGCTGGCTCTGTATATACTATACCAAAGTAAGGTATAGAGTGCACTGAGTCCAGTGGACACCCCGAGGCTTTACATCCCACCTCTGATCCACCACTGTAGGAAGCTGGCTCTGTATATACTATACCAAAGTAAGGTATAGAGTGCACAGAGTCCAGTGGACACCCAGAGGCTTTACATCCCACCTCTGCTCCACCACTGTAGGAAGCTGGCTCTGTATATACTATACCAAAGTAAGGTATAGAGTGCACTGAGTCCAGTGGACACCCAGAGGCTTTACATCCCACCTCTGATCCACCACTGTAGGAAGCTGGCTCTGTATATACTATACCAAAGTAAGGTATAGAGTGCACAGAGTCCAGTGGACACCCAGAGGCTTTACATCCCACCTCTGATCCACCACTGTAGGAAGCTGGCGTCTGTATATACTATACCAAAGTAAGGTATAGAGTGCACAGAGTCCAGTGGACACCCAGAGGCTTTACATCCCACCTCTGCTCCACCACTGTAGGAAGCTGGCTCTGTATATACTATACCAAAGTAAGGTATAGAGTGCACAGAGTCCAGTGGACACCCAGAGGCTTTACATCCCACCTCTGATCCACCACTGTAGGAAGCTGGCGTCTGTATATACTATACCAAAGTAAGGTATAGAGTGCACAGAGTCCAGTGGACACCCAGAGGCTTTACATCCCACCTCTGATCCACCACTGTAGGAAGCTGGCTCTGTATATACTATACCAAAGTAAGGTATAGAGTGCACAGAGTCCAGTGGACACCCAGAGGCTTTACATCCCACCTCTGCTCCACCACTGTAGGAAGCTGGCTCTGTATATACTATACCAAAGTAAGGTATAGAGTGCACAGAGTCCAGTGGACACCCAGAGGCTTTACATCCCACCTCTGCTCCACCACTGTAGGAAGCTGGCTCTGTATATACTATACCAAAGTAAGGTATAGAGTGCACAGAGTCCAGTGGACACCCAGAGGCTTTACATCCCACCTCTGATCCACCACTGTAGGAAGCTGGCTCTGTATATACTATACCAAAGTAAGGTATAGAGTGCACAGAGTCCAGTGGACACCCAGAGGCTTTACATCCCACCTCTGCTCCACCACTGTAGGAAGCTGGCGTTGTATATACTATACCAAAGTAAGGTATAGAGTGCACAGAGTCCAGTGGACACCCAGAGGCTTTACATCCCACCTCTGATCCACCACTGTAGGAAGCTGGCTCTGTATATACTATACCAAAGTAAGGTATAGAGTGCACAGAGTCCAGTGGACACCCAGAGGCTTTACATCCCACCTCTGCTCCACCACTGTAGGAAGCTGGCTCTGTATATACTATACCAAAGTAAGGTATAGAGTGCACAGAGTCCAGTGGACACCCCGAGGCTTTACATCCCACCTCTGATCCACCACTGTAGGAAGCTGGCATTGTATATACTATACCAAAGTAAGGTATAGAGTGCACAGAGTCCAGTGGACACCCAGAGGCTTTACATCCCACCTCTGATCCACCACTGTAGGAAGCTGGCTCTGTATATACTATACCAAAGTAAGGTATAGAGTGCACAGAGTCCAGTGGACACCCAGAGGCTTTACATCCCACCTCTGATCCACCACTGTAGGAAGCTGGCTCTGTATATACTATACCAAAGTAAGGTATAGAGTGCACAGAGTCCAGTGGACACCCAGAGGCTTTACATCCCACCTCTGATCCACCACTGTAGGAAGCTGGCTCTGTATATACTATACCAAAGTAAGGTATAGAGTGCACAGAGTCCAGTGGACACCCAGAGGCTTTACATCCCACCTCTGATCCACCACTGTAGGAAGCTGGCTCTGTATATACTATACCAAAGTAAGGTATAGAGTGCACAGAGTCCAGTGGACACCCAGAGGCTTTACATCCCACCTCTGCTCCACCACTGTAGGAAGCTGGCTCTGTATATACTATACCAAAGTAAGGTATAGAGTGCACAGAGTCCAGTGGACACCCAGAGGCTTTACATCCCACCTCTGCTCCACCACTGTAGGAAGCTGGCTCTGTATATACTATACCAAAGTAAGGTATAGAGTGCACAGAGTCCAGTGGACACCCAGAGGCTTTACATCCCACCTCTGATCCACCACTGTAGGAAGCTGGCTCTGTATATACTATACCAAAGTAAGGTATAGAGTGCACAGAGTCCAGTGGACACCCAGAGGCTTTACATCCCACCTCTGATCCACCACTGTAGGAAGCTGGCGTTGTATATACTATACCAAAGTAAGGTATAGAGTGCACAGAGTCCAGTGGACACCCAGAGGCTTTACATCCCACCTCTGATCCACCACTGTAGGAAGCTGGCTCTGTATATACTATACCAAAGTAAGGTATAGAGTGCACAGAGTCCAGTGGACACCCAGAGGCTTTACATCCCACCTCTGATCCACCACTGTAGGAAGCTGGCTCTGTATATACTATACCAAAGTAAGGTATAGAGTGCACAGAGTCCAGTGGACACCCAGAGGCTTTACATCCCACCTCTGATCCACCACTGTAGGAAGCTGGCTCTGTATATACTATACCAAAGTAAGGTATAGAGTGCACAGAGTCCAGTGGACACCCAGAGGCTTTACATCCCACCTCTGCTCCACCACTGTAGGAAGCTGGCTCTGTATATACTATACCAAAGTAAGGTATAGAGTGCACAGAGTCCAGTGGACACCCCGAGGCTTTACATCCCACCTCTGCTCCACCACTGTAGGAAGCTGGCGTTGTATATACTATACCAAAGTAAGGTATAGAGTGCACAGAGTCCAGTGGACACCCAGAGGCTTTACATCCCACCTCTGATCCACCACTGTAGGAAGCTGGCTCTGTATATACTATACCAAAGTAAGGTATAGAGTGCACAGAGTCCAGTGGACACCCAGAGGCTTTACATCCCACCTCTGATCCACCACTGTAGGAAGCTGGCGTTGTATATACTATACCAAAGTAAGGTATAGAGTGCACAGAGTCCAGTGGACACCCAGAGGCTTTACATCCCACCTCTGCTCCACCACTGTAGGAAGCTGGCTCTGTATATACTATACCAAAGTAAGGTATAGAGTGCACAGAGTCCAGTGGACACCCAGAGGCTTTACATCCCACCTCTGATCCACCACTGTAGGAAGCTGGCGTTGTATATACTATACCAAAGTAAGGTATAGAGTGCACAGAGTCCAGTGGACACCCAGAGGCTTTACATCCCACCTCTGATCCACCACTGTAGGAAGCTGGCTCTGTATATACTATACCAAAGTAAGGTATAGAGTGCACAGAGTCCAGTGGACACCCAGAGGCTTTACATCCCACCTCTGCTCCACCACTGTAGGAAGCTGGCTCTGTATATACTATACCAAAGTAAGGTATAGAGTGCACAGAGTCCAGTGGACACCCAGAGGCTTTACATCCCACCTCTGCTCCACCACTGTAGGAAGCTGGCTCTGTATATACTATACCAAAGTAAGGTATAGAGTGCACAGAGTCCAGTGGACACCCAGAGGCTTTACATCCCACCTCTGATCCACCACTGTAGGAAGCTGGCTCTGTATATACTATACCAAAGTAAGGTATAGAGTGCACAGAGTCCAGTGGACACCCAGAGGCTTTACATCCCACCTCTGCTCCACCACTGTAGGAAGCTGGCGTTGTATATACTATACCAAAGTAAGGTATAGAGTGCACAGAGTCCAGTGGACACCCAGAGGCTTTACATCCCACCTCTGCTCCACCACTGTAGGAAGCTGGCTCTGTATATACTATACCAAAGTAAGGTATAGAGTGCACAGAGTCCAGTGGACACCCAGAGGCTTTACATCCCACCTCTGCTCCACCACTGTAGGAAGCTGGCTCTGTATATACTATACCAAAGTAAGGTATAGAGTGCACAGAGTCCAGTGGACACCCAGAGGCTTTACATCCCACCTCTGATCCACCACTGTAGGAAGCTGGCATCTGTATATACTATACCAAAGTAAGGTATAGAGTGCACAGAGTCCAGTGGACACCCAGAGGCTTTACATCCCACCTCTGATCCACCACTGTAGGAAGCTGGCTCTGTATATACTATACCAAAGTAAGGTATAGAGTGCACAGAGTCCAGTGGACACCCAGAGGCTTTACATCCCACCTCTGCTCCACCACTGTAGGAAGCTGGCGTTGTATATACTATACCAAAGTAAGGTATAGAGTGCACAGAGTCCAGTGGACACCCAGAGGCTTTACATCCCACCTCTGATCCACCACTGTAGGAAGCTGGCTCTGTATATACTATACCAAAGTAAGGTATAGAGTGCACAGAGTCCAGTGGACACCCAGAGGCTTTACATCCCACCTCTGATCCACCACTGTAGGAAGCTGGCTCTGTATATACTATACCAAAGTAAGGTATAGAGTGCACAGAGTCCAGTGGACACCCAGAGGCTTTACATCCCACCTCTGATCCACCACTGTAGGAAGCTGGCTCTGTATATACTATACCAAAGTAAGGTATAGAGTGCACAGAGTCCAGTGGACACCCAGAGGCTTTACATCCCACCTCTGCTCCACCACTGTAGGAAGCTGGCGTCTGTATATACTATACCAAAGTAAGGTATAGAGTGCACAGAGTCCAGTGGACACCCAGAGGCTTTACATCCCACCTCTGCTCCACCACTGTAGGAAGCTGGCTCTGTATATACTATACCAAAGTAAGGTATAGAGTGCACAGAGTCCAGTGGACACCCCGAGGCTTTACATCCCACCTCTGCTCCACCACTGTAGGAAGCTGGCTCTGTATATACTATACCAAAGTAAGGTATAGAGTGCACAGAGTCCAGTGGACACCCAGAGGCTTTACATCCCACCTCTGATCCACCACTGTAGGAAGCTGGCGTTGTATATACTATACCAAAGTAAGGTATAGAGTGCACAGAGTCCAGTGGACCCCCAGAGGCTTTACATCCCACCTCTGATCCACCACTGTAGGAAGCTGGCTCTGTATATACTATACCAAAGTAAGGTATAGAGTGCACAGAGTCCAGTGGACACCCAGAGGCTTTACATCCCACCTCTGCTCCACCACTGTAGGAAGCTGGCTCTGTATATACTATACCAAAGTAAGGTATAGAGTGCACAGAGTCCAGTGGACACCCAGAGGCTTTACATCCCACCTCTGCTCCACCACTGTAGGAAGCTGGCTCTGTATATACTATACCAAAGTAAGGTATAGAGTGCACAGAGTCCAGTGGACACCCAGAGGCTTTACATCCCACCTCTGCTCCACCACTGTAGGAAGCTGGCTCTGTATATACTATACCAAAGTAAGGTATAGAGTGCACAGAGTCCAGTGGACACCCAGAGGCTTTACATCCCACCTCTGATCCACCACTGTAGGAAGCTGGCTCTGTATATACTATACCAAAGTAAGGTATAGAGTGCACAGAGTCCAGTGGACACCCAGAGGCTTTACATCCCACCTCTGATCCACCACTGTAGGAAGCTGGCTCTGTATATACTATACCAAAGTAAGGTATAGAGTGCACAGAGTCCAGTGGACACCCAGAGGCTTTACATCCCACCTCTGCTCCACCACTGTAGGAAGCTGGCGTTGTATATACTATACCAAAGTAAGGTATAGAGTGCACAGAGTCCAGTGGACACCCAGAGGCTTTACATCCCACCTCTGCTCCACCACTGTAGGAAGCTGGCGTTGTATATACTATACCAAAGTAAGGTATAGAGTGCACAGAGTCCAGTGGACACCCAGAGGCTTTACATCCCACCTCTGCTCCACCACTGTAGGAAGCTGGCTCTGTATATACTATACCAAAGTAAGGTATAGAGTGCACAGAGTCCAGTGGACACCCCGAGGCTTTACATCCCACCTCTGATCCACCACTGTAGGAAGCTGGCATTGTATATACTATACCAAAGTAAGGTATAGAGTGCACAGAGTCCAGTGGACACTCAGAGGCTTTACATCCCACCTCTGATCCACCACTGTAGGAAGCTGGCTCTGTATATACTATACCAAAGTAAGGTATAGAGTGCACAGAGTCCAGTGGACACCCAGAGGCTTTACATCCCACCTCTGCTCCACCACTGTAGGAAGCTGGCGTTGTATATACTATACCAAAGTAAGGTATAGAGTGCACAGAGTCCAGTGGACACCCAGAGGCTTTACATCCCACCTCTGCTCCACCACTGTAGGAAGCTGGCTCTGTATATACTATACCAAAGTAAGGTATAGAGTGCACAGAGTCCAGTGGACACCCAGAGGCTTTACATCCCTCCTCTGCTCCACCACTGTAGGAAGCTGGCTCTGTATATACTATACCAAAGTAAGGTATAGAGTGCACAGAGTCCAGTGGACACCCAGAGGCTTTACATCCCACCTCTGCTCCACCACTGTAGGAAGCTGGCTCTGTATATACTATACCAAAGTAAGGTATAGAGTGCACAGAGTCCAGTGGACACCCCGAGGCTTTACATCCCACCTCTGATCCACCACTGTAGGAAGCTGGCTCTGTATATACTATACCAAAGTAAGGTATAGAGTGCACAGAGTCCAGTGGACACCCAGAGGCTTTACATCCCACCTCTGATCCACCACTGTAGGAAGCTGGCGTTGTATATACTATACCAAAGTAAGGTATAGAGTGCACAGAGTCCAGTGGACACCCAGAGGCTTTACATCCCACCTCTGCTCCACCACTGTAGGAAGCTGGCTCTGTATATACTATACCAAAGTAAGGTATAGAGTGCACTGAGTCCAGTGGACACCCCGAGGCTTTACATCCCACCTCTGATCCACCACTGTAGGAAGCTGGCTCTGTATATACTATACCAAAGTAAGGTATAGAGTGCACAGAGTCCAGTGGACACCCAGAGGCTTTACATCCCACCTCTGCTCCACCACTGTAGGAAGCTGGCTCTGTATATACTATACCAAAGTAAGGTATAGAGTGCACTGAGTCCAGTGGACACCCCGAGGCTTTACATCCCACCTCTGATCCACCACTGTAGGAAGCTGGCTCTGTATATACTATACCAAAGTAAGGTATAGAGTGCACAGAGTCCAGTGGACACCCAGAGGCTTTACATCCCACCTCTGATCCACCACTGTAGGAAGCTGGCGTCTGTATATACTATACCAAAGTAAGGTATAGAGTGCACAGAGTCCAGTGGACACCCAGAGGCTTTACATCCCACCTCTGCTCCACCACTGTAGGAAGCTGGCTCTGTATATACTATACCAAAGTAAGGTATAGAGTGCACTGAGTCCAGTGGACACCCAGAGGCTTTACATCCCACCTCTGATCCACCACTGTAGGAAGCTGGCGTTGTATATACTATACCAAAGTAAGGTATAGAGTGCACAGAGTCCAGTGGACACCCAGAGGCTTTACATCCCACCTCTGATCCACCACTGTAGGAAGCTGGCTCTGTATATACTATACCAAAGTAAGGTATAGAGTGCACAGAGTCCAGTGGACACCCAGAGGCTTTACATCCCACCTCTGCTCCACCACTGTAGGAAGCTGGCTCTGTATATACTATACCAAAGTAAGGTATAGAGTGCACAGAGTCCAGTGGACACCCAGAGGCTTTACATCCCACCTCTGATCCACCACTGTAGGAAGCTGGCTCTGTATATACTATACCAAAGTAAGGTATAGAGTGCACAGAGTCCAGTGGACACCCAGAGGCTTTACATCCCACCTCTGCTCCACCACTGTAGGAAGCTGGCTCTGTATATACTATACCAAAGTAAGGTATAGAGTGCACAGAGTCCAGTGGACACCCAGAGGCTTTACATCCCACCTCTGCTCCACCACTGTAGGAAGCTGGCGTTGTATATACTATACCAAAGTAAGGTATAGAGTGCACAGAGTCCAGTGGACACCCAGAGGCTTTACATCCCACCTCTGATCCACCACTGTAGGAAGCTGGCTCTGTATATACTATACCAAAGTAAGGTATAGAGTGCACAGAGTCCAGTGGACACCCAGAGGCTTTACATCCCACCTCTGCTCCACCACTGTAGGAAGCTGGCTCTGTATATACTATACCAAAGTAAGGTATAGAGTGCACAGAGTCCAGTGGACACCCCGAGGCTTTACATCCCACCTCTGATCCACCACTGTAGGAAGCTGGCATTGTATATACTATACCAAAGTAAGGTATAGAGTGCACAGAGTCCAGTGGACACCCAGAGGCTTTACATCCCACCTCTGATCCACCACTGTAGGAAGCTGGCTCTGTATATACTATACCAAAGTAAGGTATAGAGTGCACAGAGTCCAGTGGACACCCAGAGGCTTTACATCCCACCTCTGATCCACCACTGTAGGAAGCTGGCTCTGTATATACTATACCAAAGTAAGGTATAGAGTGCACAGAGTCCAGTGGACACCCAGAGGCTTTACATCCCACCTCTGATCCACCACTGTAGGAAGCTGGCTCTGTATATACTATACCAAAGTAAGGTATAGAGTGCACAGAGTCCAGTGGACACCCAGAGGCTTTACATCCCACCTCTGATCCACCACTGTAGGAAGCTGGCTCTGTATATACTATACCAAAGTAAGGTATAGAGTGCACAGAGTCCAGTGGACACCCAGAGGCTTTACATCCCACCTCTGCTCCACCACTGTAGGAAGCTGGCTCTGTATATACTATACCAAAGTAAGGTATAGAGTGCACAGAGTCCAGTGGACACCCAGAGGCTTTACATCCCACCTCTGCTCCACCACTGTAGGAAGCTGGCTCTGTATATACTATACCAAAGTAAGGTATAGAGTGCACAGAGTCCAGTGGACACCCAGAGGCTTTACATCCCACCTCTGCTCCACCACTGTAGGAAGCTGGCTCTGTATATACTATACCAAAGTAAGGTATAGAGTGCACAGAGTCCAGTGGACACCCAGAGGCTTTACATCCCACCTCTGCTCCACCACTGTAGGAAGCTGGCTCTGTATATACTATACCAAAGTAAGGTATAGAGTGCACAGAGTCCAGTGGACACCCAGAGGCTTTACATCCCACCTCTGCTCCACCACTGTAGGAAGCTGGCTCTGTATATACTATACCAAAGTAAGGTATAGAGTGCACAGAGTCCAGTGGACACCCAGAGGCTTTACATCCCACCTCTGATCCACCACTGTAGGAAGCTGGCTCTGTATATACTATACCAAAGTAAGGTATAGAGTGCACAGAGTCCAGTGGACACCCAGAGGCTTTACATCCCACCTCTGCTCCACCACTGTAGGAAGCTGGCTCTGTATATACTATACCAAAGTAAGGTATAGAGTGCACAGAGTCCAGTGGACACCCAGAGGCTTTACATCCCACCTCTGCTCCACCACTGTAGGAAGCTGGCTCTGTATATACTATACCAAAGTAAGGTATAGAGTGCACAGAGTCCAGTGGACACCCAGAGGCTTTACATCCCACCTCTGATCCACCACTGTAGGAAGCTGGCTCTGTATATACTATACCAAAGTAAGGTATAGAGTGCACAGAGTCCAGTGGACACCCAGAGGCTTTACATCCCACCTCTGCTCCACCACTGTAGGAAGCTGGCGTTGTATATACTATACCAAAGTAAGGTATAGAGTGCACAGAGTCCAGTGGACACCCAGAGGCTTTACATCCCACCTCTGATCCACCACTGTAGGAAGCTGGCTCTGTATATACTATACCAAAGTAAGGTATAGAGTGCACAGAGTCCAGTGGACACCCAGAGGCTTTACATCCCACCTCTGCTCCACCACTGTAGGAAGCTGGCTCTGTATATACTATACCAAAGTAAGGTATAGAGTGCACAGAGTCCAGTGGACACCCCGAGGCTTTACATCCCACCTCTGATCCACCACTGTAGGAAGCTGGCATTGTATATACTATACCAAAGTAAGGTATAGAGTGCACAGAGTCCAGTGGACACCCAGAGGCTTTACATCCCACCTCTGATCCACCACTGTAGGAAGCTGGCTCTGTATATACTATACCAAAGTAAGGTATAGAGTGCACAGAGTCCAGTGGACACCCAGAGGCTTTACATCCCACCTCTGCTCCACCACTGTAGGAAGCTGGCGTTGTATATACTATACCAAAGTAAGGTATAGAGTGCACAGAGTCCAGTGGACACCCAGAGGCTTTACATCCCACCTCTGATCCACCACTGTAGGAAGCTGGCTCTGTATATACTATACCAAAGTAAGGTATAGAGTGCACAGAGTCCAGTGGACACCCAGAGGCTTTACATCCCACCTCTGCTCCACCACTGTAGGAAGCTGGCTCTGTATATACTATACCAAAGTAAGGTATAGAGTGCACAGAGTCCAGTGGACACCCAGAGGCTTTACATCCCACCTCTGATCCACCACTGTAGGAAGCTGGCTCTGTATATACTATACCAAAGTAAGGTATAGAGTGCACAGAGTCCAGTGGACACCCAGAGGCTTTACATCCCACCTCTGCTCCACCACTGTAGGAAGCTGGCTCTGTATATACTATACCAAAGTAAGGTATAGAGTGCACAGAGTCCAGTGGACACCCAGAGGCTTTACATCCCACCTCTGATCCACCACTGTAGGAAGCTGGCTCTGTATATACTATACCAAAGTAAGGTATAGAGTGCACAGAGTCCAGTGGACACCCAGAGGCTTTACATCCCACCTCTGCTCCACCACTGTAGGAAGCTGGCGTTGTATATACTATACCAAAGTAAGGTATAGAGTGCACAGAGTCCAGTGGACACCCAGAGGCTTTACATCCCACCTCTGCTCCACCACTGTAGGAAGCTGGCTCTGTATATACTATACCAAAGTAAGGTATAGAGTGCACAGAGTCCAGTGGACACCCCGAGGCTTTACATCCCACCTCTGCTCCACCACTGTAGGAAGCTGGCTCTGTATATACTATACCAAAGTAAGGTATAGAGTGCACAGAGTCCAGTGGACACCCAGAGGCTTTACATCCCACCTCTGATCCACCACTGTAGGAAGCTGGCGTTGTATATACTATACCAAAGTAAGGTATAGAGTGCACAGAGTCCAGTGGACCCCCAGAGGCTTTACATCCCACCTCTGATCCACCACTGTAGGAAGCTGGCTCTGTATATACTATACCAAAGTAAGGTATAGAGTGCACAGAGTCCAGTGGACACCCAGAGGCTTTACATCCCACCTCTGCTCCACCACTGTAGGAAGCTGGCTCTGTATATACTATACCAAAGTAAGGTATAGAGTGCACAGAGTCCAGTGGACACCCAGAGGCTTTACATCCCACCTCTGCTCCACCACTGTAGGAAGCTGGCTCTGTATATACTATACCAAAGTAAGGTATAGAGTGCACAGAGTCCAGTGGACACCCAGAGGCTTTACATCCCACCTCTGCTCCACCACTGTAGGAAGCTGGCTCTGTATATACTATACCAAAGTAAGGTATAGAGTGCACAGAGTCCAGTGGACACCCAGAGGCTTTACATCCCACCTCTGATCCACCACTGTAGGAAGCTGGCTCTGTATATACTATACCAAAGTAAGGTATAGAGTGCACAGAGTCCAGTGGACACCCAGAGGCTTTACATCCCACCTCTGCTCCACCACTGTAGGAAGCTGGCGTCTGTATATACTATACCAAAGTAAGGTATAGAGTGCACAGAGTCCAGTGGACACCCAGAGGCTTTACATCCCACCTCTGCTCCACCACTGTAGGAAGCTGGCGTTGTATATACTATACCAAAGTAAGGTATAGAGTGCACAGAGTCCAGTGGACACCCAGAGGCTTTACATCCCACCTCTGCTCCACCACTGTAGGAAGCTGGCTCTGTATATACTATACCAAAGTAAGGTATAGAGTGCACAGAGTCCAGTGGACACTCAGAGGCTTTACATCCCACCTCTGATCCACCACTGTAGGAAGCTGGCTCTGTATATACTATACCAAAGTAAGGTATAGAGTGCACAGAGTCCAGTGGACACCCAGAGGCTTTACATCCCACCTCTGCTCCACCACTGTAGGAAGCTGGCGTTGTATATACTATACCAAAGTAAGGTATAGAGTGCACAGAGTCCAGTGGACACCCAGAGGCTTTACATCCCACCTCTGCTCCACCACTGTAGGAAGCTGGCTCTGTATATACTATACCAAAGTAAGGTATAGAGTGCACAGAGTCCAGTGGACACCCAGAGGCTTTACATCCCACCTCTGCTCCACCACTGTAGGAAGCTGGCTCTGTATATACTATACCAAAGTAAGGTATAGAGTGCACAGAGTCCAGTGGACACCCAGAGGCTTTACATCCCACCTCTGCTCCACCACTGTAGGAAGCTGGCTCTGTATATACTATACCAAAGTAAGGTATAGAGTGCACAGAGTCCAGTGGACACCCAGAGGCTTTACATCCCACCTCTGATCCACCACTGTAGGAAGCTGGCTCTGTATATACTATACCAAAGTAAGGTATAGAGTGCACAGAGTCCAGTGGACACCCAGAGGCTTTACATCCCACCTCTGATCCACCACTGTAGGAAGCTGGCTCTGTATATACTATACCAAAGTAAGGTATAGAGTGCACAGAGTCCAGTGGACACCCAGAGGCTTTACATCCCACCTCTGCTCCACCACTGTAGGAAGCTGGCGTTGTATATACTATACCAAAGTAAGGTATAGAGTGCACAGAGTCCAGTGGACACCCAGAGGCTTTACATCCCACCTCTGCTCCACCACTGTAGGAAGCTGGCGTCTGTATATACTATACCAAAGTAAGGTATAGAGTGCACAGAGTCCAGTGGACACCCAGAGGCTTTACATCCCACCTCTGCTCCACCACTGTAGGAAGCTGGCTCTGTATATACTATACCAAAGTAAGGTATAGAGTGCACAGAGTCCAGTGGACACCCCGAGGCTTTACATCCCACCTCTGATCCACCACTGTAGGAAGCTGGCTCTGTATATACTATACCAAAGTAAGGTATAGAGTGCACAGAGTCCAGTGGACACCCAGAGGCTTTACATCCCACCTCTGCTCCACCACTGTAGGAAGCTGGCGTTGTATATACTATACCAAAGTAAGGTATAGAGTGCACAGAGTCCAGTGGACACCCAGAGGCTTTACATCCCACCTCTGCTCCACCACTGTAGGAAGCTGGCTCTGTATATACTATACCAAAGTAAGGTATAGAGTGCACAGAGTCCAGTGGACACCCAGAGGCTTTACATCCCACCTCTGCTCCACCACTGTAGGAAGCTGGCTCTGTATATACTATACCAAAGTAAGGTATAGAGTGCACAGAGTCCAGTGGACACCCAGAGGCTTTACATCCCACCTCTGCTCCACCACTGTAGGAAGCTGGCTCTGTATATACTATACCAAAGTAAGGTATAGAGTGCACAGAGTCCAGTGGACACCCAGAGGCTTTACATCCCACCTCTGATCCACCACTGTAGGAAGCTGGCTCTGTATATACTATACCAAAGTAAGGTATAGAGTGCACAGAGTCCAGTGGACACCCAGAGGCTTTACATCCCACCTCTGATCCACCACTGTAGGAAGCTGGCGTCTGTATATACTATACCAAAGTAAGGTATAGAGTGCACAGAGTCCAGTGGACACCCAGAGGCTTTACATCCCACCTCTGCTCCACCACTGTAGGAAGCTGGCTCTGTATATACTATACCAAAGTAAGGTATAGAGTGCACAGAGTCCAGTGGACACCCAGAGGCTTTACATCCCACCTCTGATCCACCACTGTAGGAAGCTGGCTCTGTATATACTATACCAAAGTAAGGTATAGAGTGCACAGAGTCCAGTGGACACCCAGAGGCTTTACATCCCACCTCTGCTCCACCACTGTAGGAAGCTGGCTCTGTATATACTATACCAAAGTAAGGTATAGAGTGCACAGAGTCCAGTGGACACCCCGAGGCTTTACATCCCACCTCTGATCCACCACTGTAGGAAGCTGGCTCTGTATATACTATACCAAAGTAAGGTATAGAGTGCACAGAGTCCAGTGGACACCCAGAGGCTTTACATCCCACCTCTGATCCACCACTGTAGGAAGCTGGCGTTGTATATACTATACCAAAGTAAGGTATAGAGTGCACAGAGTCCAGTGGACACCCAGAGGCTTTACATCCCACCTCTGCTCCACCACTGTAGGAAGCTGGCTCTGTATATACTATACCAAAGTAAGGTATAGAGTGCACTGAGTCCAGTGGACACCCAGAGGCTTTACATCCCACCTCTGATCCACCACTGTAGGAAGCTGGCGTTGTATATACTATACCAAAGTAAGGTATAGAGTGCACAGAGTCCAGTGGACACCCAGAGGCTTTACATCCCACCTCTGATCCACCACTGTAGGAAGCTGGCTCTGTATATACTATACCAAAGTAAGGTATAGAGTGCACAGAGTCCAGTGGACACCCAGAGGCTTTACATCCCACCTCTGCTCCACCACTGTAGGAAGCTGGCTCTGTATATACTATACCAAAGTAAGGTATAGAGTGCACAGAGTCCAGTGGACACCCAGAGGCTTTACATCCCACCTCTGCTCCACCACTGTAGGAAGCTGGCTCTGTATATACTATACCAAAGTAAGGTATAGAGTGCACAGAGTCCAGTGGACACCCAGAGGCTTTACATCCCACCTCTGATCCACCACTGTAGGAAGCTGGCTCTGTATATACTATACCAAAGTAAGGTATAGAGTGCACAGAGTCCAGTGGACACCCAGAGGCTTTACATCCCACCTCTGCTCCACCACTGTAGGAAGCTGGCGTTGTATATACTATACCAAAGTAAGGTATAGAGTGCACAGAGTCCAGTGGACACCCAGAGGCTTTACATCCCACCTCTGATCCACCACTGTAGGAAGCTGGCTCTGTATATACTATACCAAAGTAAGGTATAGAGTGCACAGAGTCCAGTGGACACCCAGAGGCTTTACATCCCACCTCTGCTCCACCACTGTAGGAAGCTGGCTCTGTATATACTATACCAAAGTAAGGTATAGAGTGCACAGAGTCCAGTGGACACCCCGAGGCTTTACATCCCACCTCTGATCCACCACTGTAGGAAGCTGGCATTGTATATACTATACCAAAGTAAGGTATAGAGTGCACAGAGTCCAGTGGACACCCAGAGGCTTTACATCCCACCTCTGATCCACCACTGTAGGAAGCTGGCATCTGTATATACTATACCAAAGTAAGGTATAGAGTGCACAGAGTCCAGTGGACACCCAGAGGCTTTACATCCCACCTCTGATCCACCACTGTAGGAAGCTGGCTCTGTATATACTATACCAAAGTAAGGTATAGAGTGCACAGAGTCCAGTGGACACCCAGAGGCTTTACATCCCACCTCTGATCCACCACTGTAGGAAGCTGGCTCTGTATATACTATACCAAAGTAAGGTATAGAGTGCACAGAGTCCAGTGGACACCCAGAGGCTTTACATCCCACCTCTGATCCACCACTGTAGGAAGCTGGCTCTGTATATACTATACCAAAGTAAGGTATAGAGTGCACAGAGTCCAGTGGACACCCAGAGGCTTTACATCCCACCTCTGATCCACCACTGTAGGAAGCTGGCTCTGTATATACTATACCAAAGTAAGGTATAGAGTGCACAGAGTCCAGTGGACACCCAGAGGCTTTACATCCCACCTCTGCTCCACCACTGTAGGAAGCTGGCTCTGTATATACTATACCAAAGTAAGGTATAGAGTGCACAGAGTCCAGTGGACACCCCGAGGCTTTACATCCCACCTCTGCTCCACCACTGTAGGAAGCTGGCTCTGTATATACTATACCAAAGTAATGTATAGAGTGCACAGAGTCCAGTGGACACCCAGAGGCTTTACATCCCACCTCTGATCCACCACTGTAGGAAGCTGGCTCTGTATATACTATACCAAAGTAAGGTATAGAGTGCACAGAGTCCAGTGGACACCCAGAGGCTTTACATCCCACCTCTGATCCACCACTGTAGGAAGCTGGCGTTGTATATACTATACCAAAGTAAGGTATAGAGTGCACAGAGTCCAGTGGACACCCAGAGGCTTTACATCCCACCTCTGATCCACCACTGTAGGAAGCTGGCTCTGTATATACTATACCAAAGTAAGGTATAGAGTGCACAGAGTCCAGTGGACACCCAGAGGCTTTACATCCCACCTCTGATCCACCACTGTAGGAAGCTGGCTCTGTATATACTATACCAAAGTAAGGTATAGAGTGCACAGAGTCCAGTGGACACCCAGAGGCTTTACATCCCACCTCTGATCCACCACTGTAGGAAGCTGGCTCTGTATATACTATACCAAAGTAAGGTATAGAGTGCACAGAGTCCAGTGGACACCCAGAGGCTTTACATCCCACCTCTGCTCCACCACGGTAGGAAGCTGGCTCTGTATATACTATACCAAAGTAAGGTATAGAGTGCACAGAGTCCAGTGGACACCCCGAGGCTTTACATCCCACCTCTGCTCCACCACTGTAGGAAGCTGGCGTTGTATATACTATACCAAAGTAAGGTATAGAGTGCACAGAGTCCAGTGGACACCCAGAGGCTTTACATCCCACCTCTGATCCACCACTGTAGGAAGCTGGCTCTGTATATACTATACCAAAGTAAGGTATAGAGTGCACAGAGTCCAGTGGACACCCAGAGGCTTTACATCCCACCTCTGATCCACCACTGTAGGAAGCTGGCGTTGTATATACTATACCAAAGTAAGGTATAGAGTGCACTGAGTCCAGTGGACACCCAGAGGCTTTACATCCCACCTCTGCTCCACCACTGTAGGAAGCTGGCTCTGTATATACTATACCAAAGTAAGGTATAGAGTGCACAGAGTCCAGTGGACACCCAGAGGCTTTACATCCCACCTCTGATCCACCACTGTAGGAAGCTGGCGTTGTATATACTATACCAAAGTAAGGTATAGAGTGCACAGAGTCCAGTGGACACCCAGAGGCTTTACATCCCACCTCTGATCCACCACTGTAGGAAGCTGGCTCTGTATATACTATACCAAAGTAAGGTATAGAGTGCACAGAGTCCAGTGGACACCCAGAGGCTTTACATCCCACCTCTGCTCCACCACTGTAGGAAGCTGGCTCTGTATATACTATACCAAAGTAAGGTATAGAGTGCACAGAGTCCAGTGGACACCCAGAGGCTTTACATCCCACCTCTGCTCCACCACTGTAGGAAGCTGGCTCTGTATATACTATACCAAAGTAAGGTATAGAGTGCACAGAGTCCAGTGGACACCCAGAGGCTTTACATCCCACCTCTGATCCACCACTGTAGGAAGCTGGCTCTGTATATACTATACCAAAGTAAGGTATAGAGTGCACAGAGTCCAGTGGACACCCAGAGGCTTTACATCCCACCTCTGCTCCACCACTGTAGGAAGCTGGCGTCTGTATATACTATACCAAAGTAAGGTATAGAGTGCACAGAGTCCAGTGGACACCCAGAGGCTTTACATCCCACCTCTGCTCCACCACTGTAGGAAGCTGGCTCTGTATATACTATACCAAAGTAAGGTATAGAGTGCACAGAGTCCAGTGGACACCCAGAGGCTTTACATCCCACCTCTGCTCCACCACTGTAGGAAGCTGGCTCTGTATATACTATACCAAAGTAAGGTATAGAGTGCACAGAGTCCAGTGGACACCCAGAGGCTTTACATCCCACCTCTGATCCACCACTGTAGGAAGCTGGCATTGTATATACTATACCAAAGTAAGGTATAGAGTGCACAGAGTCCAGTGGACACCCAGAGGCTTTACATCCCACCTCTGATCCACCACTGTAGGAAGCTGGCTCTGTATATACTATACCAAAGTAAGGTATAGAGTGCACAGAGTCCAGTGGACACCCAGAGGCTTTACATCCCACCTCTGCTCCACCACTGTAGGAAGCTGGCGTTGTATATACTATACCAAAGTAAGGTATAGAGTGCACAGAGTCCAGTGGACACCCAGAGGCTTTACATCCCACCTCTGATCCACCACTGTAGGAAGCTGGCTCTGTATATACTATACCAAAGTAAGGTATAGAGTGCACAGAGTCCAGTGGACACCCAGAGGCTTTACATCCCACCTCTGATCCACCACTGTAGGAAGCTGGCTCTGTATATACTATACCAAAGTAAGGTATAGAGTGCACAGAGTCCAGTGGACACCCAGAGGCTTTACATCCCACCTCTGATCCACCACTGTAGGAAGCTGGCGTTGTATATACTATACCAAAGTAAGGTATAGAGTGCACTGAGTCCAGTGGACAACCCAGAGGCTTTACATCCCACCTCTGCTCCACCACTGTAGGAAGCTGGCTCTGTATATACTATACCAAAGTAAGGTATAGAGTGCACAGAGTCCAGTGGACACCCAGAGGCTTTACATCCCACCTCTGATCCACCACTGTAGGAAGCTGGCGTCTGTATATACTATACCAAAGTAAGGTATAGAGTGCACAGAGTCCAGTGGACACCCAGAGGCTTTACATCCCACCTCTGATCCACCACTGTAGGAAGCTGGCTCTGTATATACTATACCAAAGTAAGGTATAGAGTGCACAGAGTCCAGTGGACACCCAGAGGCTTTACATCCCACCTCTGCTCCACCACTGTAGGAAGCTGGCTCTGTATATACTATACCAAAGTAAGGTATAGAGTGCACAGAGTCCAGTGGACACCCAGAGGCTTTACATCCCACCTCTGCTCCACCACTGTAGGAAGCTGGCTCTGTATATACTATACCAAAGTAAGGTATAGAGTGCACAGAGTCCAGTGGACACCCAGAGGCTTTACATCCCACCTCTGATCCACCACTGTAGGAAGCTGGCTCTGTATATACTATACCAAAGTAAGGTATAGAGTGCACAGAGTCCAGTGGACACCCAGAGGCTTTACATCCCACCTCTGCTCCACCACTGTAGGAAGCTGGCGTTGTATATACTATACCAAAGTAAGGTATAGAGTGCACAGAGTCCAGTGGACACCCAGAGGCTTTACATCCCACCTCTGATCCACCACTGTAGGAAGCTGGCTCTGTATATACTATACCAAAGTAAGGTATAGAGTGCACAGAGTCCAGTGGACACCCAGAGGCTTTACATCCCACCTCTGCTCCACCACTGTAGGAAGCTGGCTCTGTATATACTATACCAAAGTAAGGTATAGAGTGCACAGAGTCCAGTGGACACCCCGAGGCTTTACATCCCACCTCTGATCCACCACTGTAGGAAGCTGGCATTGTATATACTATACCAAAGTAAGGTATAGAGTGCACAGAGTCCAGTGGACACCCAGAGGCTTTACATCCCACCTCTGATCCACCACTGTAGGAAGCTGGCTCTGTATATACTATACCAAAGTAAGGTATAGAGTGCACAGAGTCCAGTGGACACCCAGAGGCTTTACATCCCACCTCTGCTCCACCACTGTAGGAAGCTGGCGTCTGTATATACTATACCAAAGTAAGGTATAGAGTGCACAGAGTCCAGTGGACACCCAGAGGCTTTACATCCCACCTCTGCTCCACCACTGTAGGAAGCTGGCTCTGTATATACTATACCAAAGTAAGGTATAGAGTGCACAGAGTCCAGTGGACACCCAGAGGCTTTACATCCCACCTCTGCTCCACCACTGTAGGAAGCTGGCTCTGTATATACTATACCAAAGTAAGGTATAGAGTGCACAGAGTCCAGTGGACACCCAGAGGCTTTACATCCCACCTCTGCTCCACCACTGTAGGAAGCTGGCTCTGTATATACTATACCAAAGTAAGGTATAGAGTGCACAGAGTCCAGTGGACACCCAGAGGCTTTACATCCCACCTCTGATCCACCACTGTAGGAAGCTGGCGTCTGTATATACTATACCAAAGTAAGGTATAGAGTGCACAGAGTCCAGTGGACACCCAGAGGCTTTACATCCCACCTCTGCTCCACCACTGTAGGAAGCTGGCTCTGTATATACTATACCAAAGTAAGGTATAGAGTGCACAGAGTCCAGTGGACACCCCGAGGCTTTACATCCCACCTCTGATCCACCACTGTAGGAAGCTGGCTCTGTATATACTATACCAAAGTAAGGTATAGAGTGCACAGAGTCCAGTGGACACCCAGAGGCTTTACATCCCACCTCTGATCCACCACTGTAGGAAGCTGGCTCTGTATATACTATACCAAAGTAAGGTATAGAGTGCACAGAGTCCAGTGGACACCCAGAGGCTTTACATCCCACCTCTGATCCACCACTGTAGGAAGCTGGCTCTGTATATACTATACCAAAGTAAGGTATAGAGTGCACAGAGTCCAGTGGACACCCAGAGGCTTTACATCCCACCTCTGATCCACCACTGTAGGAAGCTGGCGTTGTATATACTATACCAAAGTAAGGTATAGAGTGCACAGAGTCCAGTGGACACCCAGAGGCTTTACATCCCACCTCTGATCCACCACTGTAGGAAGCTGGCTCTGTATATACTATACCAAAGTAAGGTATAGAGTGCACAGAGTCCAGTGGACACCCAGAGGCTTTACATCCCACCTCTGCTCCACCACTGTAGGAAGCTGGCTCTGTATATACTATACCAAAGTAAGGTATAGAGTGCACAGAGTCCAGTGGACACCCAGAGGCTTTACATCCCACCTCTGATCCACCACTGTAGGAAGCTGGCGTTGTATATACTATACCAAAGTAAGGTATAGAGTGCACAGAGTCCAGTGGACACCCAGAGGCTTTACATCCCACCTCTGCTCCACCACTGTAGGAAGCTGGCTCTGTATATACTATACCAAAGTAAGGTATAGAGTGCACAGAGTCCAGTGGACACCCAGAGGCTTTACATCCCACCTCTGATCCACCACTGTAGGAAGCTGGCGTTGTATATACTATACCAAAGTAAGGTATAGAGTGCACAGAGTCCAGTGGACACCCAGAGGCTTTACATCCCACCTCTGATCCACCACTGTAGGAAGCTGGCTCTGTATATACTATACCAAAGTAAGGTATAGAGTGCACAGAGTCCAGTGGACACCCAGAGGCTTTACATCCCACCTCTGCTCCACCACTGTAGGAAGCTGGCTCTGTATATACTATACCAAAGTAAGGTATAGAGTGCACAGAGTCCAGTGGACACCCAGAGGCTTTACATCCCACCTCTGCTCCACCACTGTAGGAAGCTGGCTCTGTATATACTATACCAAAGTAAGGTATAGAGTGCACAGAGTCCAGTGGACACCCAGAGGCTTTACATCCCACCTCTGATCCACCACTGTAGGAAGCTGGCTCTGTATATACTATACCAAAGTAAGGTATAGAGTGCACAGAGTCCAGTGGACACCCAGAGGCTTTACATCCCACCTCTGCTCCACCACTGTAGGAAGCTGGCGTTGTATATACTATACCAAAGTAAGGTATAGAGTGCACAGAGTCCAGTGGACACCCAGAGGCTTTACATCCCACCTCTGATCCACCACTGTAGGAAGCTGGCTCTGTATATACTATACCAAAGTAAGGTATAGAGTGCACAGAGTCCAGTGGACACCCAGAGGCTTTACATCCCACCTCTGCTCCACCACTGTAGGAAGCTGGCTCTGTATATACTATACCAAAGTAAGGTATAGAGTGCACAGAGTCCAGTGGACACCCCGAGGCTTTACATCCCACCTCTGATCCACCACTGTAGGAAGCTGGCATTGTATATACTATACCAAAGTAAGGTATAGAGTGCACAGAGTCCAGTGGACACCCAGAGGCTTTACATCCCACCTCTGATCCACCACTGTAGGAAGCTGGCTCTGTATATACTATACCAAAGTAAGGTATAGAGTGCACAGAGTCCAGTGGACACCCAGAGGCTTTACATCCCACCTCTGCTCCACCACTGTAGGAAGCTGGCTCTGTATATACTATACCAAAGTAAGGTATAGAGTGCACAGAGTCCAGTGGACACCCAGAGGCTTTACATCCCACCTCTGCTCCACCACTGTAGGAAGCTGGCTCTGTATATACTATACCAAAGTAAGGTATAGAGTGCACAGAGTCCAGTGGACACCCAGAGGCTTTACATCCCACCTCTGCTCCACCACTGTAGGAAGCTGGCTCTGTATATACTATACCAAAGTAAGGTATAGAGTGCACAGAGTCCAGTGGACACCCAGAGGCTTTACATCCCACCTCTGATCCACCACTGTAGGAAGCTGGCTCTGTATATACTATACCAAAGTAAGGTATAGAGTGCACAGAGTCCAGTGGACACCCAGAGGCTTTACATCCCACCTCTGATCCACCACTGTAGGAAGCTGGCGTTGTATATACTATACCAAAGTAAGGTATAGAGTGCACAGAGTCCAGTGGACACCCAGAGGCTTTACATCCCACCTCTGCTCCACCACTGTAGGAAGCTGGCTCTGTATATACTATACCAAAGTAAGGTATAGAGTGCACTGAGTCCAGTGGACACCCCGAGGCTTTACATCCCACCTCTGATCCACCACTGTAGGAAGCTGGCTCTGTATATACTATACCAAAGTAAGGTATAGAGTGCACAGAGTCCAGTGGACACCCAGAGGCTTTACATCCCACCTCTGATCCACCACTGTAGGAAGCTGGCTCTGTATATACTATACCAAAGTAAGGTATAGAGTGCACAGAGTCCAGTGGACACCCAGAGGCTTTACATCGCACCTCTGATCCACCACTGTAGGAAGCTGGCTCTGTATATACTATACCAAAGTAAGGTATAGAGTGCACAGAGTCCAGTGGACACCCAGAGGCTTTACATCCCACCTCTGATCCACCACTGTAGGAAGCTGGCTCTGTATATACTATACCAAAGTAAGGTATAGAGTGCACAGAGTCCAGTGGACACCCAGAGGCTTTACATCCCACCTCTGATCCACCACTGTAGGAAGCTGGCTCTGTATATACTATACCAAAGTAAGGTATAGAGTGCACAGAGTCCAGTGGACACCCAGAGGCTTTACATCCCACCTCTGCTCCACCACTGTAGGAAGCTGGCTCTGTATATACTATACCAAAGTAAGGTATAGAGTGCACAGAGTCCAGTGGACACCCAGAGGCTTTACATCCCACCTCTGCTCCACCACTGTAGGAAGCTGGCTCTGTATATACTATACCAAAGTAAGGTATAGAGTGCACAGAGTCCAGTGGACACCCAGAGGCTTTACATCCCACCTCTGCTCCACCACTGTAGGAAGCTGGCTCTGTATATACTATACCAAAGTAAGGTATAGAGTGCACAGAGTCCAGTGGACACCCAGAGGCTTTACATCCCACCTCTGCTCCACCACTGTAGGAAGCTGGCTCTGTATATACTATACCAAAGTAAGGTATAGAGTGCACAGAGTCCAGTGGACACCCCGAGGCTTTACATCCCACCTCTGATCCACCACTGTAGGAAGCTGGCATTGTATATACTATACCAAAGTAAGGTATAGAGTGCACAGAGTCCAGTGGACACCCAGAGGCTTTACATCCCACCTCTGATCCACCACTGTAGGAAGCTGGCTCTGTATATACTATACCAAAGTAAGGTATAGAGTGCACAGAGTCCAGTGGACACCCAGAGGCTTTACATCCCACCTCTGATCCACCACTGTAGGAAGCTGGCTCTGTATATACTATACCAAAGTAAGGTATAGAGTGCACAGAGTCCAGTGGACACCCAGAGGCTTTACATCCCACCTCTGATCCACCACTGTAGGAAGCTGGCTCTGTATATACTATACCAAAGTAAGGTATAGAGTGCACAGAGTCCAGTGGACACCCAGAGGCTTTACATCCCACCTCTGATCCACCACTGTAGGAAGCTGGCTCTGTATATACTATACCAAAGTAAGGTATAGAGTGCACAGAGTCCAGTGGACACCCAGAGGCTTTACATCCCACCTCTGCTCCACCACTGTAGGAAGCTGGCTCTGTATATACTATACCAAAGTAAGGTATAGAGTGCACAGAGTCCAGTGGACACCCAGAGGCTTTACATCCCACCTCTGCTCCACCACTGTAGGAAGCTGGCTCTGTATATACTATACCAAAGTAAGGTATAGAGTGCACAGAGTCCAGTGGACACCCAGAGGCTTTACATCCCACCTCTGCTCCACCACTGTAGGAAGCTGGCTCTGTATATACTATACCAAAGTAAGGTATAGAGTGCACAGAGTCCAGTGGACACCCAGAGGCTTTACATCCCACCTCTGCTCCACCACTGTAGGAAGCTGGCTCTGTATATACTATACCAAAGTAAGGTATAGAGTGCACAGAGTCCAGTGGACACCCAGAGGCTTTACATCCCACCTCTGATCCACCACTGTAGGAAGCTGGCTCTGTATATACTATACCAAAGTAATGTATAGAGTGCACAGAGTCCAGTGGACACCCAGAGGCTTTACATCCCACCTCTGATCCACCACTGTAGGAAGCTGGCTCTGTATATACTATACCAAAGTAAGGTATAGAGTGCACAGAGTCCAGTGGACACCCAGAGGCTTTACATCCCACCTCTGATCCACCACTGTAGGAAGCTGGCGTTGTATATACTATACCAAAGTAAGGTATAGAGTGCACAGAGTCCAGTGGACACCCAGAGGCTTTACATCCCACCTCTGATCCACCACTGTAGGAAGCTGGCTCTGTATATACTATACCAAAGTAAGGTATAGAGTGCACAGAGTCCAGTGGACACCCAGAGGCTTTACATCCCACCTCTGATCCACCACTGTAGGAAGCTGGCTCTGTATATACTATACCAAAGTAAGGTATAGAGTGCACAGAGTCCAGTGGACACCCAGAGGCTTTACATCCCACCTCTGATCCACCACTGTAGGAAGCTGGCTCTGTATATACTATACCAAAGTAAGGTATAGAGTGCACAGAGTCCAGTGGACACCCAGAGGCTTTACATCCCACCTCTGCTCCACCACGGTAGGAAGCTGGCTCTGTATATACTATACCAAAGTAAGGTATAGAGTGCACAGAGTCCAGTGGACACCCAGAGGCTTTACATCCCACCTCTGCTCCACCACTGTAGGAAGCTGGCGTTGTATATACTATACCAAAGTAAGGTATAGAGTGCACAGAGTCCAGTGGACACCCAGAGGCTTTACATCCCACCTCTGATCCACCACTGTAGGAAGCTGGCTCTGTATATACTATACCAAAGTAAGGTATAGAGTGCACAGAGTCCAGTGGACACCCAGAGGCTTTACATCCCACCTCTGATCCACCACTGTAGGAAGCTGGCGTTGTATATACTATACCAAAGTAAGGTATAGAGTGCACTGAGTCCAGTGGACACCCAGAGGCTTTACATCCCACCTCTGCTCCACCACTGTAGGAAGCTGGCTCTGTATATACTATACCAAAGTAAGGTATAGAGTGCACAGAGTCCAGTGGACACCCAGAGGCTTTACATCCCACCTCTGATCCACCACTGTAGGAAGCTGGCGTTGTATATACTATACCAAAGTAAGGTATAGAGTGCACAGAGTCCAGTGGACACCCAGAGGCTTTACATCCCACCTCTGATCCACCACTGTAGGAAGCTGGCTCTGTATATACTATACCAAAGTAAGGTATAGAGTGCACAGAGTCCAGTGGACACCCAGAGGCTTTACATCCCACCTCTGCTCCACCACTGTAGGAAGCTGGCTCTGTATATACTATACCAAAGTAAGGTATAGAGTGCACAGAGTCCAGTGGACACCCAGAGGCTTTACATCCCACCTCTGCTCCACCACTGTAGGAAGCTGGCTCTGTATATACTATACCAAAGTAAGGTATAGAGTGCACAGAGTCCAGTGGACACCCAGAGGCTTTACATCCTACCTCTGATCCACCACTGTAGGAAGCTGGCTCTGTATATACTATACCAAAGTAAGGTATAGAGTGCACAGAGTCCAGTGGACACCCAGAGGCTTTACATCCCACCTCTGCTCCACCACTGTAGGAAGCTGGCGTTGTATATACTATACCAAAGTAAGGTATAGAGTGCACAGAGTCCAGTGGACACCCAGAGGCTTTACATCCCACCTCTGCTCCACCACTGTAGGAAGCTGGCTCTGTATATACTATACCAAAGTAAGGTATAGAGTGCACAGAGTCCAGTGGACACCCAGAGGCTTTACATCCCACCTCTGCTCCACCACTGTAGGAAGCTGGCTCTGTATATACTATACCAAAGTAAGGTATAGAGTGCACAGAGTCCAGTGGACACCCCGAGGCTTTACATCCCACCTCTGATCCACCACTGTAGGAAGCTGGCATTGTATATACTATACCAAAGTAAGGTATAGAGTGCACAGAGTCCAGTGGACACCCAGAGGCTTTACATCCCACCTCTGATCCACCACTGTAGGAAGCTGGCTCTGTATATACTATACCAAAGTAAGGTATAGAGTGCACAGAGTCCAGTGGACACCCCGAGGCTTTACATCCCACCTCTGCTCCACCACTGTAGGAAGCTGGCGTTGTATATACTATACCAAAGTAAGGTATAGAGTGCACAGAGTCCAGTGGACACCCAGAGGCTTTACATCCCACCTCTGATCCACCACTGTAGGAAGCTGGCTCTGTATATACTATACCAAAGTAAGGTATAGAGTGCACAGAGTCCAGTGGACACCCAGAGGCTTTACATCCCACCTCTGATCCACCACTGTAGGAAGCTGGCTCTGTATATACTATACCAAAGTAAGGTATAGAGTGCACAGAGTCCAGTGGACACCCAGAGGCTTTACATCCCACCTCTGATCCACCACTGTAGGAAGCTGGCGTTGTATATACTATACCAAAGTAAGGTATAGAGTGCACTGAGTCCAGTGGACACCCAGAGGCTTTACATCCCACCTCTGCTCCACCACTGTAGGAAGCTGGCTCTGTATATACTATACCAAAGTAAGGTATAGAGTGCACAGAGTCCAGTGGACACCCAGAGGCTTTACATCCCACCTCTGATCCACCACTGTAGGAAGCTGGCGTTGTATATACTATACCAAAGTAAGGTATAGAGTGCACAGAGTCCAGTGGACACCCAGAGGCTTTACATCCCACCTCTGATCCACCACTGTAGGAAGCTGGCTCTGTATATACTATACCAAAGTAAGGTATAGAGTGCACAGAGTCCAGTGGACACCCAGAGGCTTTACATCCCACCTCTGCTCCACCACTGTAGGAAGCTGGCTCTGTATATACTATACCAAAGTAAGGTATAGAGTGCACAGAGTCCAGTGGACACCCAGAGGCTTTACATCCCACCTCTGCTCCACCACTGTAGGAAGCTGGCTCTGTATATACTATACCAAAGTAAGGTATAGAGTGCACAGAGTCCAGTGGACACCCAGAGGCTTTACATCCCACCTCTGATCCACCACTGTAGGAAGCTGGCTCTGTATATACTATACCAAAGTAAGGTATAGAGTGCACAGAGTCCAGTGGACACCCAGAGGCTTTACATCCCACCTCTGCTCCACCACTGTAGGAAGCTGGCGTTGTATATACTATACCAAAGTAAGGTATAGAGTGCACAGAGTCCAGTGGACACCCAGAGGCTTTACATCCCACCTCTGATCCACCACTGTAGGAAGCTGGCTCGGTATATACTATACCAAAGTAAGGTATAGAGTGCACAGAGTCCAGTGGACACCCCGAGGCTTTACATCCCACCTCTGCTCCACCACTGTAGGAAGCTGGCTCTGTATATACTATACCAAAGTAAGGTATAGAGTGCACAGAGTCCAGTGGACACCCCGAGGCTTTACATCCCACCTCTGATCCACCACTGTAGGAAGCTGGCATTGTATATACTATACCAAAGTAAGGTATAGAGTGCACAGAGTCCAGTGGACACCCAGAGGCTTTACATCCCACCTCTGATCCACCACTGTAGGAAGCTGGCTCTGTATATACTATACCAAAGTAAGGTATAGAGTGCACAGAGTCCAGTGGACACCCAGAGGCTTTACATCCCACCTCTGCTCCACCACTGTAGGAAGCTGGCGTTGTATATACTATACCAAAGTAAGGTATAGAGTGCACAGAGTCCAGTGGACACCCAGAGGCTTTACATCCCACCTCTGCTCCACCACTGTAGGAAGCTGGCTCTGTATATACTATACCAAAGTAAGGTATAGAGTGCACAGAGTCCAGTGGACACCCAGAGGCTTTACATCCCTCCTCTGCTCCACCACTGTAGGAAGCTGGCTCTGTATATACTATACCAAAGTAAGGTATAGAGTGCACAGAGTCCAGTGGACACCCAGAGGCTTTACATCCCACCTCTGCTCCACCACTGTAGGAAGCTGGCTCTGTATATACTATACCAAAGTAAGGTATAGAGTGCACAGAGTCCAGTGGACACCCCGAGGCTTTACATCCCACCTCTGATCCACCACTGTAGGAAGCTGGCTCTGTATATACTATACCAAAGTAAGGTATAGAGTGCACAGAGTCCAGTGGACACCCAGAGGCTTTACATCCCACCTCTGATCCACCACTGTAGGAAGCTGGCGTTGTATATACTATACCAAAGTAAGGTATAGAGTGCACAGAGTCCAGTGGACACCCAGAGGCTTTACATCCCACCTCTGCTCCACCACTGTAGGAAGCTGGCTCTGTATATACTATACCAAAGTAAGGTATAGAGTGCACAGAGTCCAGTGGACACCCCGAGGCTTTACATCCCACCTCTGATCCACCACTGTAGGAAGCTGGCTCTGTATATACTATACCAAAGTAAGGTATAGAGTGCACAGAGTCCAGTGGACACCCAGAGGCTTTACATCCCACCTCTGATCCACCACTGTAGGAAGCTGGCTCTGTATATACTATACCAAAGTAAGGTATAGAGTGCACAGAGTCCAGTGGACACCCCGAGGCTTTACATCCCACCTCTGATCCACCACTGTAGGAAGCTGGCTCTGTATATACTATACCAAAGTAAGGTATAGAGTGCACAGAGTCCAGTGGACACCCCGAGGCTTTACATCCCACCTCTGCTCCACCACTGTAGGAAGCTGGCTCTGTATATACTATACCAAAGTAAGGTATAGAGTGCACAGAGTCCAGTGGACACCCAGAGGCTTTACATCCCACCTCTGCTCCACCACTGTAGGAAGCTGGCTCTGTATATACTATACCAAAGTAAGGTATAGAGTGCACAGAGTCCAGTGGACACCCAGAGGCTTTACATCCCACCTCTGATCCACCACTGTAGGAAGCTGGCTCTGTATATACTATACCAAAGTAAGGTATAGAGTGCACAGAGTCCAGTGGACACCCAGAGGCTTTACATCCCACCTCTGCTCCACCACTGTAGGAAGCTGGCGTTGTATATACTATACCAAAGTAAGGTATAGAGTGCACAGAGTCCAGTGGACACCCAGAGGCTTTACATCCCACCTCTGATCCACCACTGTAGGAAGCTGGCTCTGTATATACTATACCAAAGTAAGGTATAGAGTGCACAGAGTCCAGTGGACACCCAGAGGCTTTACATCCCACCTCTGATCCACCACTGTAGGAAGCTGGCGTTGTATATACTATACCAAAGTAAGGTATAGAGTGCACAGAGTCCAGTGGACACCCAGAGGCTTTACATCCCACCTCTGATCCACCACTGTAGGAGGCTGGCTCTGTATATACTATACCAAAGTAAGGTATAGAGTGGACAGAGTCCAGTGGACACCCAGAGGCTTTACATCCCACCTCTGATCCACCACTGTAGGAAGCTGGCTCTGTATATACTATACCAAAGTAAGGTATAGAGTGGACAGAGTCCAGTGGACACCCAGAGGCTTTACATCCCACCTCTGATCCACCACTGTAGGAAGCTGGCTCTGTATATACTATACCAAAGTAAGGTATAGAGTGCACAGAGTCCAGTGGACACCCAGAGGCTTTACATCCCACCTCTGATCCACCACTGTAGGAAGCTGGCTCTGTATATACTATACCAAAGTAAGGTATAGAGTGCACAGAGTCCAGTGGACACCCAGAGGCTTTACATCCCACCTCTGATCCACCACTGTAGGAAGCTGGCGTTGTATATACTATACCAAAGTAAGGTATAGAGTGCACAGAGTCCAGTGGACACCCAGAGGCTTTACATCCCACCTCTGATCCACCACTGTAGGAGGCTGGCTCTGTATATACTATACCAAAGTAAGGTATAGAGTGGACAGAGTCCAGTGGACACCCAGAGGCTTTACATCCCACCTCTGATCCACCACTGTAGGAAGCTGGCTCTGTATATACTATACCAAAGTAAGGTATAGAGTGCACAGAGTCCAGTGGACACCCAGAGGCTTTACATCCCACCTCTGATCCACCACTGTAGGAAGCTGGCTCTGTATATACTATACCAAAGTAAGGTATAGAGTGCACAGAGTCCAGTGGACACCCAGAGGCTTTACATCCCACCTCTGCTCCACCACTGTAGGAAGCTGGCTCTGTATATACTATACCAAAGTAAGGTATAGAGTGCACAGAGTCCAGTGGACACCCGAGGCTTTACATCCCACCTCTGCTCCACCACTGTAGGAAGCTGGCGTTGTATATACTATACCAAAGTAAGGTATAGAGTGCACAGAGTCCAGTGGACACCCAGAGGCTTTACATCCCACCTCTGATCCACCACTGTAGGAAGCTGGCTCTGTATATACTATACCAAAGTAAGGTATAGAGTGCACAGAGTCCAGTGGACACCCAGAGGCTTTACATCCCACCTCTGATCCACCACTGTAGGAAGCTGGCTCTGTATATACTATACCAAAGTAAGGTATAGAGTGCACAGAGTCCAGTGGACACCCAGAGGCTTTACATCCCACCTCTGATCCACCACTGTAGGAAGCTGGCGTTGTATATACTATACCAAAGTAAGGTATAGAGTGCACTGAGTCCAGTGGACACCCAGAGGCTTTACATCCCACCTCTGCTCCACCACTGTAGGAAGCTGGCTCTGTATATACTATACCAAAGTAAGGTATAGAGTGCACACAGTCCAGTGGACACCCAGAGGCTTTACATCCCACCTCTGATCCACCACTGTAGGAAGCTGGCGTTGTATATACTATACCAAAGTAAGGTATAGAGTGCACAGAGTCCAGTGGACACCCAGAGGCTTTACATCCCACCTCTGATCCACCACTGTAGGAAGCTGGCTCTGTATATACTATACCAAAGTAAGGTATAGAGTGCACAGAGTCCAGTGGACACCCAGAGGCTTTACATCCCACCTCTGATCCACCACTGTAGGAAGCTGGCTCTGTATATACTATACCAAAGTAAGGTATAGAGTGCACAGAGTCCAGTGGACACCCAGAGGCTTTACATCCCACCTCTGCTCCACCACTGTAGGAAGCTGGCGTTGTATATACTATACCAAAGTAAGGTATAGAGTGCACAGAGTCCAGTGGACACCCAGAGGCTTTACATCCCACCTCTGATCCACCACTGTAGGAAGCTGGCTCTGTATATACTATACCAAAGTAAGGTATAGAGTGCACAGAGTCCAGTGGACACCCAGAGGCTTTACATCCCACCTCTGCTCCACCACTGTAGGAAGCTGGCTCTGTATATACTATACCAAAGTAAGGTATAGAGTGCACAGAGTCCAGTGGACACCCCGAGGCTTTACATCCCACCTCTGATCCACCACTGTAGGAAGCTGGCGTTGTATATACTATACCAAAGTAAGGTATAGAGTGCACAGAGTCCAGTGGACACCCAGAGGCTTTACATCCCACCTCTGATCCACCACTGTAGGAAGCTGGCTCTGTATATACTATACCAAAGTAAGGTATAGAGTGCACAGAGTCCAGTGGACACCCAGAGGCTTTACATCCCACCTCTGATCCACCACTGCAGGAAGCTGGCTCTGTATATACTATACCAAAGTAAGGTATAGAGTGCACAGAGTCCAGTGGACACCCAGAGGCTTTACATCCCACCTCTGATCCACCACTGCAGGAAGCTGGCTCTGTATATACTATACCAAAGTAAGGTATAGAGTGCACAGAGTCCAGTGGACACCCAGAGGCTTTACATCCCACCTCTGATCCACCACTGTAGGAAGCTGGCTCTGTATATACTATACCAAAGTAAGGTATAGAGTGCACAGAGTCCAGTGGACACCCAGAGGCTTTACATCCCACCTCTGCTCCACCACTGTAGGAAGCTGGCGTTGTATATACTATACCAAAGTAAGGTATAGAGTGCACAGAGTCCAGTGGACACCCAGAGGCTTTACATCCCACCTCTGATCCACCACTGTAGGAAGCTGGCTCTGTATATACTATACCAAAGTAAGGTATAGAGTGCACAGAGTCCAGTGGACACCCAGAGGCTTTACATCCCTCCTCTGCTCCACCACTGTAGGAAGCTGGCTCTGTATATACTATACCAAAGTAAGGTATAGAGTGCACAGAGTCCAGTGGACACCCAGAGGCTTTACATCCCACCTCTGCTCCACCACTGTAGGAAGCTGGCTCTGTATATACTATACCAAAGTAAGGTATAGAGTGCACAGAGTCCAGTGGACACCCCGAGGCTTTACATCCCACCTCTGATCCACCACTGTAGGAAGCTGGCTCTGTATATACTATACCAAAGTAAGGTATAGAGTGCACAGAGTCCAGTGGACACCCAGAGGCTTTACATCCCACCTCTGATCCACCACTGTAGGAAGCTGGCGTTGTATATACTATACCAAAGTAAGGTATAGAGTGCACAGAGTCCAGTGGACACCCAGAGGCTTTACATCCCACCTCTGCTCCACCACTGTAGGAAGCTGGCTCTGTATATACTATACCAAAGTAAGGTATAGAGTGCACTGAGTCCAGTGGACACCCCGAGGCTTTACATCCCACCTCTGATCCACCACTGTAGGAAGCTGGCTCTGTATATACTATACCAAAGTAAGGTATAGAGTGCACAGAGTCCAGTGGACACCCAGAGGCTTTACATCCCACCTCTGATCCACCACTGTAGGAAGCTGGCTCTGTATATACTATACCAAAGTAAGGTATAGAGTGCACAGAGTCCAGTGGACACCCAGAGGCTTTACATCCCACCTCTGATCCACCACTGTAGGAAGCTGGCTCTGTATATACTATACCAAAGTAAGGTATAGAGTGCACAGAGTCCAGTGGACACCCAGAGGCTTTACATCCCACCTCTGATCCACCACTGTAGGAAGCTGGCTCTGTATATACTATACCAAAGTAAGGTATAGAGTGCACAGAGTCCAGTGGACACCCCGAGGCTTTACATCCCACCTCTGATCCACCACTGTAGGAAGCTGGCGTTGTATATACTATACCAAAGTAAGGTATAGAGTGCACAGAGTCCAGTGGACACCCCGAGGCTTTACATCCCACCTCTGCTCCACCACTGTAGGAAGCTGGCTCTGTATATACTATACCAAAGTAAGGTATAGAGTGCACTGAGTCCAGTGGACACCCCGAGGCTTTACATCCCACCTCTGATCCACCACTGTAGGAAGCTGGCTCTGTATATACTATACCAAAGTAAGGTATAGAGTGCACAGAGTCCAGTGGACACCCAGAGGCTTTACATCCCACCTCTGATCCACCACTGTAGGAAGCTGGCTCTGTATATACTATACCAAAGTAAGGTATAGAGTGCACAGAGTCCAGTGGACACCCAGAGGCTTTACATCCCACCTCTGATCCACCACTGTAGGAAGCTGGCGTTGTATATACTATACCAAAGTAAGGTATAGAGTGCACAGAGTCCAGTGGACACCCAGAGGCTTTACATCCCACCTCTGATCCACCACTGTAGGAAGCTGGCTCTGTATATACTATACCAAAGTAAGGTATAGAGTGCACAGAGTCCAGTGGACACCCAGAGGCTTTACATCCCACCTCTGATCCACCACTGTAGGAGGCTGGCTCTGTATATACTATACCAAAGTAAGGTATAGAGTGGACAGAGTCCAGTGGACACCCAGAGGCTTTACATCCCACCTCTGATCCACCACTGTAGGAAGCTGGCTCTGTATATACTATACCAAAGTAAGGTATAGAGTGCACAGAGTCCAGTGGACACCCAGAGGCTTTACATCCCACCTCTGATCCACCACTGTAGGAAGCTGGCTCTGTATATACTATACCAAAGTAAGGTATAGAGTGCACAGAGTCCAGTGGACACCCAGAGGCTTTACATCCCACCTCTGCTCCACCACTGTAGGAAGCTGGCTCTGTATATACTATACCAAAGTAAGGTATAGAGTGCACAGAGTCCAGTGGACACCCCGAGGCTTTACATCCCACCTCTGCTCCACCACTGTAGGAAGCTGGCGTTGTATATACTATACCAAAGTAAGGTATAGAGTGCACAGAGTCCAGTGGACACCCAGAGGCTTTACATCCCACCTCTGATCCACCACTGTAGGAAGCTGGCTCTGTATATACTATACCAAAGTAAGGTATAGAGTGCACAGAGTCCAGTGGACACCCAGAGGCTTTACATCCCACCTCTGATCCACCACTGTAGGAAGCTGGCTCTGTATATACTATACCAAAGTAAGGTATAGAGTGCACAGAGTCCAGTGGACACCCAGAGGCTTTACATCCCACCTCTGATCCACCACTGTAGGAAGCTGGCGTTGTATATACTATACCAAAGTAAGGTATAGAGTGCACTGAGTCCAGTGGACACCCAGAGGCTTTACATCCCACCTCTGCTCCACCACTGTAGGAAGCTGGCTCTGTATATACTATACCAAAGTAAGGTATAGAGTGCACACAGTCCAGTGGACACCCAGAGGCTTTACATCCCACCTCTGATCCACCACTGTAGGAAGCTGGCGTTGTATATACTATACCAAAGTAAGGTATAGAGTGCACAGAGTCCAGTGGACACCCAGAGGCTTTACATCCCACCTCTGATCCACCACTGTAGGAAGCTGGCTCTGTATATACTATACCAAAGTAAGGTATAGAGTGCACAGAGTCCAGTGGACACCCAGAGGCTTTACATCCCACCTCTGATCCACCACTGTAGGAAGCTGGCTCTGTATATACTATACCAAAGTAAGGTATAGAGTGCACAGAGTCCAGTGGACACCCAGAGGCTTTACATCCCACCTCTGCTCCACCACTGTAGGAAGCTGGCGTTGTATATACTATACCAAAGTAAGGTATAGAGTGCACAGAGTCCAGTGGACACCCAGAGGCTTTACATCCCACCTCTGATCCACCACTGTAGGAAGCTGGCTCTGTATATACTATACCAAAGTAAGGTATAGAGTGCACAGAGTCCAGTGGACACCCAGAGGCTTTACATCCCACCTCTGCTCCACCACTGTAGGAAGCTGGCTCTGTATATACTATACCAAAGTAAGGTATAGAGTGCACAGAGTCCAGTGGACACCCCGAGGCTTTACATCCCACCTCTGATCCACCACTGTAGGAAGCTGGCGTTGTATATACTATACCAAAGTAAGGTATAGAGTGCACAGAGTCCAGTGGACACCCAGAGGCTTTACATCCCACCTCTGATCCACCACTGTAGGAAGCTGGCTCTGTATATACTATACCAAAGTAAGGTATAGAGTGCACAGAGTCCAGTGGACACCCAGAGGCTTTACATCCCACCTCTGATCCACCACTGTAGGAAGCTGGCTCTGTATATACTATACCAAAGTAAGGTATAGAGTGCACAGAGTCCAGTGGACACCCAGAGGCTTTACATCCCACCTCTGATCCACCACTGCAGGAAGCTGGCTCTGTATATACTATACCAAAGTAAGGTATAGAGTGCACAGAGTCCAGTGGACACCCAGAGGCTTTACATCCCACCTCTGATCCACCACTGTAGGAAGCTGGCTCTGTATATACTATACCAAAGTAAGGTATAGAGTGCACAGAGTCCAGTGGACACCCAGAGGCTTTACATCCCACCTCTGCTCCACCACTGTAGGAAGCTGGCGTTGTATATACTATACCAAAGTAAGGTATAGAGTGCACAGAGTCCAGTGGACACCCAGAGGCTTTACATCCCACCTCTGATCCACCACTGTAGGAAGCTGGCTCTGTATATACTATACCAAAGTAAGGTATAGAGTGCACAGAGTCCAGTGGACACCCAGAGGCTTTACATCCCTCCTCTGCTCCACCACTGTAGGAAGCTGGCTCTGTATATACTATACCAAAGTAAGGTATAGAGTGCACAGAGTCCAGTGGACACCCAGAGGCTTTACATCCCACCTCTGCTCCACCACTGTAGGAAGCTGGCTCTGTATATACTATACCAAAGTAAGGTATAGAGTGCACAGAGTCCAGTGGACACCCCGAGGCTTTACATCCCACCTCTGATCCACCACTGTAGGAAGCTGGCTCTGTATATACTATACCAAAGTAAGGTATAGAGTGCACAGAGTCCAGTGGACACCCAGAGGCTTTACATCCCACCTCTGATCCACCACTGTAGGAAGCTGGCGTTGTATATACTATACCAAAGTAAGGTATAGAGTGCACAGAGTCCAGTGGACACCCAGAGGCTTTACATCCCACCTCTGCTCCACCACTGTAGGAAGCTGGCTCTGTATATACTATACCAAAGTAAGGTATAGAGTGCACTGAGTCCAGTGGACACCCCGAGGCTTTACATCCCACCTCTGATCCACCACTGTAGGAAGCTGGCTCTGTATATACTATACCAAAGTAAGGTATAGAGTGCACAGAGTCCAGTGGACACCCAGAGGCTTTACATCCCACCTCTGATCCACCACTGTAGGAAGCTGGCTCTGTATATACTATACCAAAGTAAGGTATAGAGTGCACAGAGTCCAGTGGACACCCAGAGGCTTTACATCCCACCTCTGATCCACCACTGTAGGAAGCTGGCTCTGTATATACTATACCAAAGTAAGGTATAGAGTGCACAGAGTCCAGTGGACACCCAGAGGCTTTACATCCCACCTCTGATCCACCACTGTAGGAAGCTGGCTCTGTATATACTATACCAAAGTAAGGTATAGAGTGCACAGAGTCCAGTGGACACCCCGAGGCTTTACATCCCACCTCTGATCCACCACTGTAGGAAGCTGGCGTTGTATATACTATACCAAAGTAAGGTATAGAGTGCACAGAGTCCAGTGGACACCCCGAGGCTTTACATCCCACCTCTGCTCCACCACTGTAGGAAGCTGGCTCTGTATATACTATACCAAAGTAAGGTATAGAGTGCACTGAGTCCAGTGGACACCCCGAGGCTTTACATCCCACCTCTGATCCACCACTGTAGGAAGCTGGCTCTGTATATACTATACCAAAGTAAGGTATAGAGTGCACAGAGTCCAGTGGACACCCAGAGGCTTTACATCCCACCTCTGATCCACCACTGTAGGAAGCTGGCTCTGTATATACTATACCAAAGTAAGGTATAGAGTGCACAGAGTCCAGTGGACACCCAGAGGCTTTACATCCCACCTCTGATCCACCACTGTAGGAAGCTGGCGTTGTATATACTATACCAAAGTAAGGTATAGAGTGCACAGAGTCCAGTGGACACCCAGAGGCTTTACATCCCACCTCTGATCCACCACTGTAGGAAGCTGGCTCTGTATATACTATACCAAAGTAAGGTATAGAGTGCACAGAGTCCAGTGGACACCCAGAGGCTTTACATCCCACCTCTGATCCACCACTGTAGGAAGCTGGCTCTGTATATACTATACCAAAGTAAGGTATAGAGTGCACAGAGTCCAGTGGACACCCAGAGGCTTTACATCCCACCTCTGATCCACCACTGTAGGAAGCTGGCTCTGTATATACTATACCAAAGTAAGGTATAGAGTGCACAGAGTCCAGTGGACACCCAGAGGCTTTACATCCCACCTCTGCTCCACCACTGTAGGAAGCTGGCTCTGTATATACTATACCAAAGTAAGGTATAGAGTGCACAGAGTCCAGTGGACACCCCGAGGCTTTACATCCCACCTCTGCTCCACCACTGTAGGAAGCTGGCGTTGTATATACTATACCAAAGTAAGGTATAGAGTGCACAGAGTCCAGTGGACACCCAGAGGCTTTACATCCCACCTCTGATCCACCACTGTAGGAAGCTGGCTCTGTATATACTATACCAAAGTAAGGTATAGAGTGCACAGAGTCCAGTGGACACCCAGAGGCTTTACATCCCACCTCTGATCCACCACTGTAGGAAGCTGGCTCTGTATATACTATACCAAAGTAAGGTATAGAGTGCACAGAGTCCAGTGGACACCCAGAGGCTTTACATCCCACCTCTGATCCACCACTGTAGGAAGCTGGCGTTGTATATACTATACCAAAGTAAGGTATAGAGTGCACTGAGTCCAGTGGACACCCAGAGGCTTTACATCCCACCTCTGCTCCACCACTGTAGGAAGCTGGCTCTGTATATACTATACCAAAGTAAGGTATAGAGTGCACAGAGTCCAGTGGACACCCAGAGGCTTTACATCCCACCTCTGATCCACCACTGTAGGAAGCTGGCGTTGTATATACTATACCAAAGTAAGGTATAGAGTGCACAGAGTCCAGTGGACACCCAGAGGCTTTACATCCCACCTCTGATCCACCACTGTAGGAAGCTGGCTCTGTATATACTATACCAAAGTAAGGTATAGAGTGCACAGAGTCCAGTGGACACCCAGAGGCTTTACATCCCACCTCTGCTCCACCACTGTAGGAAGCTGGCTCTGTATATACTATACCAAAGTAAGGTATAGAGTGCACAGAGTCCAGTGGACACCCAGAGGCTTTACATCCCACCTCTGATCCACCACTGTAGGAAGCTGGCGTTGTATATACTATACCAAAGTAAGGTATAGAGTGCACAGAGTCCAGTGGACACCCAGAGGCTTTACATCCCACCTCTGATCCACCACTGTAGGAAGCTGGCTCTGTATATACTATACCAAAGTAAGGTATAGAGTGCACAGAGTCCAGTGGACACCCAGAGGCTTTACATCCCACCTCTGCTCCACCACTGTAGGAAGCTGGCTCTGTATATACTATACCAAAGTAAGGTATAGAGTGCACAGAGTCCAGTGGACACCCCGAGGCTTTACATCCCACCTCTGATCCACCACTGTAGGAAGCTGGCTCTGTATATACTATACCAAAGTAAGGTATAGAGTGCACAGAGTCCAGTGGACACCCCGAGGCTTTACATCCCACCTCTGATCCACCACTGTAGGAAGCTGGCTCTGTATATACTATACCAAAGTAAGGTATAGAGTGCACAGAGTCCAGTGGACACCCAGAGGCTTTACATCCCACCTCTGATCCACCACTGTAGGAAGCTGGCTCTGTATATACTATACCAAAGTAAGGTATAGAGTGCACAGAGTCCAGTGGACACCCAGAGGCTTTACATCGCACCTCTGATCCACCACTGTAGGAAGCTGGCTCTGTATATACTATACCAAAGTAAGGTATAGAGTGCACAGAGTCCAGTGGACACCCAGAGGCTTTACATCCCACCTCTGATCCACCACTGTAGGAAGCTGGCTCTGTATATACTATACCAAAGTAAGGTATAGAGTGCACAGAGTCCAGTGGACACCCGAGGCTTTACATCCCACCTCTGATCCACCACTGTAGGAAGCTGGCTCTGTATATACTATACCAAAGTAAGGTATAGAGTGCACAGAGTCCAGTGGACACCCAGAGGCTTTACATCCCACCTCTGCTCCACCACAGTAGGAAGCTGGCTCTGTATATACTATACCAAAGTAAGGTATAGAGTGCACAGAGTCCAGTGGACACCCAGAGGCTTTACATCCCACCTCTGCTCCACCACTGTAGGAAGCTGGCTCTGTATATACTATACCAAAGTAAGGTATAGAGTGCACAGAGTCCAGTGGACACCCAGAGGATTTACTTCCCACCTCTGATCCACCACTGTAGGAAGCTGGCTCTGTATATACTATACCAAAGTAAGGTATAGAGTGCACAGAGTCCAGTGGACACCCAGAGGCTTTACATCCCACCTCTGCTCCACCACTGTAGGAAGCTGGCGTTGTATATACTATACCAAAGTAAGGTATAGAGTGCACAGAGTCCAGTGGACACCCAGAGGCTTTACATCCCACCTCTGATCCACCACTGTAGGAAGCTGGCTCTGTATATACTATACCAATGTAAGGTATAGAGTGCACAGAGTCCAGTGGACACCCAGAGGCTTTACATCCCACCTCTGCTCCACCACTGTAGGAAGCTGGCTCTGTATATACTATACCAATGTAAGGTATAGAGTGCACAGAGTCCAGTGGACACCCAGAGGCTTTACATCCCACCTCTGCTCCACCACTGTAGGAAGCTGGCTCTGTATATACTATACCAAAGTAAGGTATAGAGTGCACAGAGTCCAGTGGACACCCCGAGGCTTTACATCCCACCTCTGATCCACCACTGTAGGAAGCTGGCTCTGTATATACTATACCAAAGTAAGGTGTAGAGTGCACAGAGTCCAGTGGACACCCAGAGGCTTTACATCCCACCTCTGATCCACCACTGTAGGAAGCTGGCTCTGTATATACTATACCAAAGTAAGGTTTAGAGTGCACAGAGTCCAGTGGACACCCAGAGGCTTTACATCCCACCTCTGCTCCACCACTGTAGGAAGCTGGCTCTGTATATACTATACCAAAGTAAGGTATAGAGTGCACAGAGTCCAGTGGACACCCAGAGGCTTTACATCCCACCTCTGCTCCACCACTGTAGGAAGCTGGCTCTGTATATACTATACCAAAGTAAGGTATAGAGTGCACAGAGTCCAGTGGACACCCAGAGGCTTTACATCCCACCTCTGATCCACCACTGTAGGAAGCTGGCTCTGTATATACTATACCAAAGTAAGGTATAGAGTGCACAGAGTCCAGTGGACACCCAGAGGCTTTACATCCCACCTCTGCTCCACCACTGTAGGAAGCTGGCGTTGTATATACTATACCAAAGTAAGGTATAGAGTGCACAGAGTCCAGTGGACACCCAGAGGCTTTACATCCCACCTCTGATCCACCACTGTAGGAAGCTGGCTCTGTATATACTATACCAAAGTAAGGTATAGAGTGCACAGAGTCCAGTGGACACCCAGAGGCTTTACATCCCACCTCTGCTCCACCACTGTAGGAAGCTGGCTCTGTATATACTATACCAAAGTAAGGTATAGAGTGCACAGAGTCCAGTGGACACCCAGAGGCTTTACATCCCACCTCTGATCCACCACTGTAGGAAGCTGGCTCTGTATATACTATACCAAAGTAAGGTATAGAGTGCACAGAGTCCAGTGGACACCCAGAGGCTTTACATCCCACCTCTGCTCCACCACTGTAGGAAGCTGGCGATGTATATACTATACCAAAGTAAGGTATAGAGTGCACAGAGTCCAGTGGACACCCAGAGGCTTTACATCCCACCTCTGATCCACCACTGTAGGAAGCTGGCTCTGTATATACTATACCAAAGTAAGGTATAGAGTGCACAGAGTCCAGTGGACACCCAGAGGCTTTACATCCCACCTCTGATCCACCACTGTAGGAAGCTGGCTCTGTATATACTATACCAAAGTAAGGTATAGAGTGCACAGAGTCCAGTGGACACCCCGAGGCTTTACATCCCACCTCTGATCCACCACTGTAGGAAGCTGGCTCTGTATATACTATACCAAAGTAAGGTATAGAGTGCACAGAGTCCAGTGGACACCCAGAGGCTTTACATCCCACCTCTGATCCACCACTGTAGGAAGCTGGCTCTGTATATACTATACCAAAGTAAGGTATAGAGTGCACAGAGTCCAGAGGCTTACAGGGGCTTAAGAAGATAATACTAAAAGCTCTGTTTGTGGTAGTGTGGTCGAGCAGTTAGGCTTATCAGAGGGTAATGTTAAGCATTTGTTGTACACACTCAGACAAGAAGTGATTACACACACTCAAAGACTGAATCCAAGACCAATTGCTTTGTATAAAAGTTATTACTTTGTTATTTTATTTTGGAACCAAGAGGAACTTTGCAGGCAAATAACAGTTTCAAAAATAGCAATACTTTTCAAATACAGTAGGTATTGTGTTGTAAAGGCCTAGAAGTACTTTACAGGAGTATTTGAAATACCTTAGCAATGTCAATCAAACAGTAGCAAACTTAGCAAATGTAAGAGATAGACATTTAGAGCAATAGGCAGAAATGCAATGCAATCCTATGGGAGTGATACAGTTATACGCAGTTACAGGTAAGTACTCGACTTACACATCCAGACCTTGGGGTTTGGACCAACACTGGGCAAGGGTCAGATCAAGGTAGGTGCTGCACCACCAGCTGCACTGGGGCGGCCGGGTGCAGAGGTCACTGGGCGCAATGTTAGTCAATGGAGACTGGGGGCAAGCACAAGAAGTGAGGTTTGCAGGTAGGTACCCGCGGTTTCAGGACACAGGCCCCGGGGGTTAAAGCAATCACTGGAGTGGGGCCACAAGGCAGCACCAGTCATAAACCACCAGTGGCACAGTGGCGGCCGGGTGCAGGGTGCAAATCAGCGAAGAGCGCCCAATGCAAGTAAAGGGGTATCCTGGTTGCACAAAGAGGCTGCAGGCTTGGATAGTAGGCTGGACAGGTAAGTTGAGGAGTCGAGGGATGCCTGGGCACCATCGGCTGGGCTCCCCAAAGTGGGGGGACTGAGGATGCAGGGGTGCCTTTTGGTATCGGATTTTCTTTACCGGATCTGGTCGCGGACAAGGGGACCCTTCATGAAGAGGCTGCAGGTGTCTTCGCTGAGTCCAGGAGAGGTCAGCAACCGATGGAGTCGAGGTCATGATTGCTGGGGAGACTTCATTGGACTGGTGAGCCACTCAGACTTGGGCCGTGGGCGTCGGGTGTAGACTGGGCAGGAATTGCGGATCCTGCTGGATCCAGAGTCCTTGCAGTTGGATTCTTCCGGACAGGGCGCTGTCTTCAGGAGATCTCATCTTTGTTGAAGAGTGGGCAGTCTTCCTTAGGTTTCTGGATGTCAATGGCCACAGGACAGGCGTTGTCTTCTTCGCAGGTTATTTAAGCAGGAGACAGGCCGGTAGGGCTGGGGACAAGTCAGTCATTGTCTTCAGGCTTTACTGCACAGCATCTACTTCGTCCTTCTTCGTCATAGGTTGCAGGAATCTGAGGATCAAGGTTCAGGGGTGTCCCTAAATACTGAATTTAGGGGCATAACTGGTAATGGCAGGTAGTAGCCAATGGGCTACTTACCTTTTAGAGTGACTACACCCTTAGTATGTCCGTCCCTTTGAGGAGGGCATCCCCTAACCGGATTGGGTAGAATCTTTCCATTCAAGATGGAGGATTTCCTAAGGAAGGGGTCATCTCGGTCCAGGGCACCTTAAGGGTGGTCCTGGCAGAGAAGGATCACAACTCTCCTGACTACGAATTTTCCCGCCGACATTTCTGCAAAAAGTGGGGCTTGGTCAAGGGGGTGGGCATCTCCACTAGCTGGAGAGGCCATGGCTAGCATAACAAAGGGCAGGAAGCCTTTGAGGCTCACCGCCCTGAATGCTGTTCCTGCTTGGGGGTAGGTGAGAAGCACCTCCACCCCAAGCAAGCTTTGTTCCTGACCCACGAGAGAACAAGGGCTCTCACCTCAGGGGGTCAGAAACATGTCTGTGTGTAGAAGGCTGGTGTAGACCAGTCAGCTTTACACGAGGGAGTTGGTCGTTTTTCAGAGGGCATCTCTAAAATGCCCTCTGAGTGCATCTTGTAATAAATCCAGCACTGGCAGCAGTGTGGGTTTATTATGCGGATAGGTTTGATACCAAATGTCTTAGCATTCAGTAAAGCCATCATGGAGCTGTGGAGTTCGTGATGACAAACTCCCAGCCCATGTCCTTAATATGGCTTAACTGCACTTACAATGTCTAAGAATGGGCTTAGGCACTGTAGGGGCATATTGCTCATGCAGCTATGCCCTCATCTGTGGTACAGGGCACCCTGCCTTAGGGCTGTAAGGCCTTCTAGAGGGGTGACTTACCTAAGCCACAGGCAGTGTTTGTGGACATGGCACCAGAGGGCAGTATGCCATGTCGACTCTTAGGTTTTGTCTGCACCAAAACACACAGTCTGCAATGGCAGTGTGCATGTGTTTGGTGAGAGGTCTCTGCAGCCCTTACAGAGCCTCTCTGGTCACAAGGCCCTTGGTACCAGTGGTACCTTTTACAAGGGCTTATATGTGGGCCAGAGGTGTGCCAATTGTGGAAACAACTGTACAGTTTGGGGAAAGAACACAGGAAATGGGAACCTGATTAGCAGGGACCCAGTGCACACTTAGTAAAAGTGCATCAGAAATCAGACAAAATGTGGGGAGTAACCATGCAAAAAGGGGCATTTTCCTGCAGAGGGTTTTCCTGCAGAGGCAGAGGTGAAAAGCGTTGGCAAATATCCCTGACCAGTACATCAATAAAGCACTGCCCTTGGATAGCGAGTGTGGGAACCTGCAGGCGAGGTTTGGGCATTTTGCGCTGTCCGCAGTTGAGAACAGATCTATTTGAGAAAACCCCCACTTGTGGAAGTAAGGGAGGAGGACTCTGGGTGGAGTTACCACTCATGGACTTGCTGCCACATCCTGCTGAGGAGGTCAGCAAAATTGTTATCTTTTCCCAGAAGGTGTTCCTCTAACAAATGAAAGTTGCGATGTACAGCCCAATGCCAAATGGTATGAGATAGGCGTTGTAGGAAAGTGAGATCTACTTTCATGGTTACCCCCACTTTTTGCTGGTGTCAGCATGTTTTTTTGACTAGTCTGACTGGGATCCTTCTAATCAGGACCCCAGTCACTGTGCTTCCTCCTTAAATTGACTATGGTAAGTAATTCTGTACCTCCACAATTGGCTACTGGTGTACCCTTATCAGTCCCAAGTATATGGTGCTGAGGTACGTAGGGCATAGGTACATCAGGGGTCTCCCCTGGGCTGCAGCATGTATTATACCACCCATGGGAGTCCACTCAAACTGTTATGTTCCATATAGGTACCACAATATAGGCTCAGGTAGTCACCTAACCTTTCACCTATATTCTCCCCTACCATTACACTACATAAGGGTTCTTAGTACTGACCTTTTACCTAGTTACGGTAATGTCCAAAGATGACATGGTGTTTTCTCCGAAAAGCTTAAGCCTCATTCATTATGCATGAGGATTCTTGGAATCACAGCAGGCCTACCATCTCCTGCATAATAACTTTGTATAAGGGTCATTCCTTCCGTCATCCTAGTCCGACATGACACAGCAAGGTATATCCCCAGGGGGTACCACTTTGGGTATATATACACCATATCTTGCTGAGGTAGTCAGAGGAGAAAAGGACTTCCATGCCGACACACTGACGCGAGACGCTGAGGTTCCTGCACCCAGACACTCCAGCTCGCAGTGGTCTAACATCCCTTGCGGGGTGTCCATCTCGAGACCAAGACGGGGTCCGACAGTCCCTCACTTCAGGTAATGGGGGTGACTTTATCCTAGAGGGATTCTTGGCTTTACACCTACATACATGTTAGGTACACTTAGGTACATCTAGTTAGGACTGCATCGTAGGAGTACGCATTTTACTGTCGTGTATTTTATATACTTCCCTGTATTTATTGTTTTAGCACTATGATAGAAATCTACCTCCTTTTACTCTGTTAGTGCTTATAATCATTTATATCTGTTACTGTCTAATGGTTGTTTCAGCACACCCAGTTTACATTAGAGTGACGCTGGTTCAAAAAATGCTTATTGAAAAACGTCCCCACCGTTTATTCTGTGTATCTCTCTGAGACGAAGTGAGCACGAGTGACTGAGCGAAAAGTAGTACACTGTTTCCACGATCCTGAGGGATCAGGGTTGTCATGTTCGATAGTTGCCAAGAACTATTCTCTCCTTGGTAAGAGGGGTTTCTAGTGGCACTGTGAGCTAAGCTGGTATACAGGCTAACATACCCGGTAGGGGTGTCTAGAATGAGTCTGACACCAATCCTACAGTGTATGTTGTCTAAACGTGCAGATCCTATATGGGTTTATAGGAACTAAACGACACTGTGACTACAAGCCTTGTAAGTGAGGTCAGCCATTTTGATACATATAGTGGCCATCCGCCATTGCTGTGCCGAACCTGAGCATGTTTGGTATAAAACATGTTTGAAACCTATCCCAACACCGTTACCGGTGTTGGACGTATGATTCCATGAACTGGGGGGCTCCTCTGGGAATACCCCAGTACTCTCTGTAACAGCCTTTCAGGGCCTGCCAGCAAACTAGTGCTGCCGACCCCAGACACGATTCTGCACTCCTGCTGCTGAGCTGAGCTCGTGCAGGTGAAGGTAGAACAATAGGTTTCCTGTCACAGGGAGGTGTGACCACCTCCCAGGCAGGACTTAGTGTATTGGGCTGGTAGGGGGTCCTCGCCAGCGCCACCAGACTGCTTTGAAGGGCACATTTGGTGCCCTCCTTGCATACTCCAGTTTGAGCCACTTCAGGGTGCCCTTGGCTCCCGCTCTGGCGCGAAACTGGACAAAGGACATGGGAGTATCCTGCCTCCTGTCCAGTCCCTCCTCTGGGAGGGACCCCTGAGTCGTCTTAACCCCCTTCCTGGGGTAATTAAGAGTTACCTGTGGGTGGGTCCTCAGATTATCATGGGACAAGACTCAAGCCTGAAAACACGTCACTCTTCAACCGTCTGGAAACTTGGACTTCGTCTGGAACCGAGACTGCACCAAGGAAGACTCCTGCTGCTCCTGGTCTCGCTGTTCTGCAAGTCTTCTTCGTCGTCTGTGTCTGTGCTTCTTCCAGAATTTTCAACAGAAATGTGGGCACCAAGGACACCTGAAGCAATCTTCCATGGAGTGAAGGAGTCACTCCCCTGCATCTGCAGGCACTGCAACGTAGCTGACCGGTCTGCTGCTCATGACGTCCCACAGACTTCGAAAGGCTCAGCAACAGAGGTGGTGGTTCTACAACTCCCTCAAGGTCTGACCCGTCCTCTCTGCAATTTTGAAGCCAGTATCTCTCGTCGGAACCGCTGGGACCAAACCCCTGTGCACCCCGTTGACTTGCCGTTGTTAAGGCTTGTTGGCTCTGCACTCCAGAGATCTTTGGGCTACAAGAAGCTCCAGGCTTCAGCATCTCTTCCTGCCAAGATCAGCGTCCTCACCGCATCCTCTGCACCGTGGGCCTTCATCTTTGGTGAGCTGCTCGGGGTCCTCTTGCGACTTCTGAGCCTTCGGCCTGAGGGACCAGCAAGGACCAAGGGACTCACCAACAGCTGGAGTCAGAGCAGGCCCGAGCAAGCAGGGGAGCCCACTGAAGCAAAGGAAGACCCTTGAGAGGAACCACACGTCGAAGGCACAGAGTCGCAAGAGGACCTCAAGCAGCTCACCAAATATGAAGGTCCATGATGCAGAGGATGCGGTGAGGACACTGATCCTGCAGGGAAGAGATGCTGGAGGCTGGAACTTCTTCTAGCCTGAAGATCTCTGGAGTGCAGAGCCAACAAGCCTTGGCAACGGCAAGTCAACGCAGTACACAGGGGTTTGATCCCAGCGGTTCCGACGAGGGATACTGGCCTTAAAATTGCAGAGAAGACAGGTCATGCCTCGAGGGAGTTGCAGAATCACCACCTGTGTTGCTGAGCTTCGGAAGGTCGGTAGGACGTCGGAAACAGCAGACCGGTCAACTTCGCTGCAGTCCCTGCAGATGCAGGGGAGTGACTCCTTTACTCCAAGGGAGATTTCTTCGGGTGGCCTTGATGCACACAGGTCTGTTGAAGAACCTGGATAAAGCACAGACACAGACAAAGAAGAAGACTTGAAAAACAGCGAGACCAGGAGCAGCAGGAGTCTTCCTTGGTGCAGTCTTGGTTCCAGTTGAAGTCCAACGAAGTCCAAGTGTCCAGACGACGTAGTTTCAAAGTTGAGTCTTGTCCCACGACGAATCTAAGGACCCACCCACAGGTAAGCCCTTAAGTACCCTAAAGAAACGGTTGGAACAACTCGGGGGTCCCTCCCAGAGGAGAGGCTGGACAGTCGGTAGGATACTCTCATGTCCTTTGTCCAGTTTTGCGTCAGAGCAGGAGGCAAGGGCTCCCTGAACTGGCTCAAACTCGAGCATGCAAGGAGGGCACCAAATGTGCCCTCCAAAGCAGTCTGGTGGCGATGGCAAGCGCCCTGACCCCAACCCAATAGACTAAGTCCTGTCTGGGAGGTGATCACACCTCCCTATGACAGGAAACCTATTGTTCTACCTTCCCTTGCTCGAGCTCAGCTCTGGAGCAGGAGGGCAGAATCGTGTCTGTGGTCGTCAGCAGCACCAGCTTGCTTGCAGACCCTGAAAGGCTGTTATTGCGAGTACAGGGGGGTTCCCTAAGGAGCCCCCCAGTAGATGGGATCATACTTCCAACACTGGAATCGGTGTTGGGGTATGACCCCAACATGTTTGATAGCAAACATGACCGGGATTGGTGCAGTGACTATATAGTTAGACATCTTGAAATGACTGATGTCCACTATATGCATTGAAATGGCTGACCGCACTTACAAAGCCTGGAAAATCGACTCTGGGGTTTGTAGGGGTGTCCTACTCATGCAGGGGCACCCTCACACTTACAACCAAGTACCCTGCCCTCAGGACTGAAGAGCCTGCTATGGGGGGACTTACAGGTTTTAAGTGCAGTGACCTCAGATATAAGTAAACTTATATCTGTCGTGAGAGGTGCAAGCACCAACTCACACAGGCTGCAATGGCAGGCCTGTAGTCACAGTTTAAGCGGACTCTCATGGGTGGCACAATACATGCTGCAGCCCAAGGGAGACCCCTGGTGTACCTATGCCCTGGGTACCTTTGTACTATATACTAGGGACTTATAAGGGTACACCAGTAGCCAATTGTAGAGGTACCAAAGTACTTACCGTGTCAATTTAAGGGAGAACGCACAGTGACTGGGGTCCTGGTTAGCAGGATCCCAGCAGACTAGGTCAAAAAACGCACTGACACCAGGCAAAAAGTGGGGGGAAACCATGAAAGCAGATCCTACTTTCCTACAGTTTGTGTCACTCTTGCACTCCATTGCGTGGTGCAAACACGATGCAAAACGGGTCATAAACATAGCCCAGAATACCTATGTGCTAGGAACACCAAAAAACACACAATGTCGCATGACATAGAATAGAAATATCAAAAGGATAGATATGACTAGACTAGAACTTGGCATTGCTAGAGGTTTACTATAGCCTGCTGTGGCAGGCTATACTGGCCATTAAAGGCCTGCTCCAGTGTTAAAGGCCCAAGCTGAAGGCGAGGGCCTTTAACAAGGGAATGGGACTTTAATGCTGGTATAGCTCAGCTATGGAGGGGTATAAAGCTAATACAACATTCCGCCACTAGAGGGCAGAATGTTCTAAGAAATAAAACAAAGGCCTCAAGGAGGGACCCCCTCGGGCTCCGTGAGACCTTTGGACAACACTCAGCCCTGCCAAGTATCAGGCATCAGGCGTTAGACTTACGCATTTCAGTGTGGTGGTCCGCATCACCGCACTGAAATGCAAAGTCACGCATATAGAGCCTTCTGAGGTGTCAAGCCATAGCGCTGCTTATGCACCATTACTGACTCTTGAATGGCAGCGCGAGGCGTGCTGCTTCCAGCAGGCTTGGGGGTTGGCTCAAACTGCTCGCAGGCAGCTCTAGCTGCTACAGTAACAATGTAACAGTTTTGACAGCCAGGGGACTTCCTGCCGCCCGCGGTGCATGCAGAGCGAGGGTCAGTTTCAGTTCGTTGGCTTCTAGCAATGCAGCAGCACAGGCAGCTCACCACTAAACCTAAAATGTATCCCATCCCGCGATTGGACACACCCGACTGTCACCCCACCGGCGGCAGCCAGCTGAGAGTGACTGAACCGACCGCGGTGCAGCAGGTCGGAGTGGTTCCAGGCTCAATAGCCCACCACCAGAGCAGCACACCACAATCCAGCCTGTGCAGTTGAGCCGCCCTGAATGCCCTCCCGCCCGGTGTTCTGCGGCCCGTGGGGTCCGAGTCGTACTTGTTATCGCGTCCACAAGCGGCCTTTACCGAATTGCCACGCTCGCCAGCTTTAAATTGCAGCAAAAAGTAAGTAGAGCAATGTATTCTCCGCTTTTGTTTTCTAAATCACTTAAATAGGCGGCCGGTAACTGTTGGGATATAAATACTCGTTTATTGTCGGGGCAGGCTCCTTCCAATGTACTCATGCCTCCACAGCCTGGCTGGCTCTGTCAGTGGACGGCTCGTGACTAACTCCAGACTGGATGGATCTGGTATTTTTTTACAAGTCCTGCCGGGCCCCCAGGAAGACATTGCTAGACAAAATGAAGTACTCGACTGGTTTCCTGTTACGGTGAGCGATGTTTTTAAAAGACACCCACAGCACACACTGCAATCCAAGTTCTGCTGCTGAGAGCATTTGCCCTTTCTGCCCAGGTCCGAGCACTGTGGTGTATGGACTGCCCCACGGACTGGAGCATAGCACTGTCTGTGAGCAGCTCTGAGCAGAGCAGCTGTCAGCAGTGAATTCCCCATTGCAGCTTAGACACTACAGCCCCAGACAGGATTTTTCCGTTGGTAAGTGGCCTGTTAGACTACGGAGCAAGACCTAGAATCAGTGATGTGTGTGTTTAGGAAGAGAGAACGCAATAAGGTTCAGATTACAAGAAGAAAAGGAGTTGTATTGCTGAACTAAGTGCGATAAGGTGGAGGTTAGGCTGGGGGTTTTTAGTTAAGTCAGGAAAGTGGCGCTCAGCCTATTGCGTGTACTAACTATAGACCTGTATTGGTGCAGTGCTACCAGGTCAGGGGAGTAACCCGATAACCCCTGGGGAATGTGTGAATCGCAGGATCCACAATTAAAGTAAGCGCAGTCCTGGGCACACGCGGTGAGGGTATTCGTAATATAACATTCAGTATTGATGCGTTATATAAATGCAGTGGTCAACATCAGTATTGGTTCAAAAAAGTTTCTTTATATTTCAACAACGACTATGTTGAATACAATAAACCAGCCGACACGTGTTTCGTCACTGGGAGAGGTCCCGTGACTCATCAGGGCTGGGGAGGATACAAAAAATATATAATGGGTGAAGGGAAAAAAAAGTGGGTTAGACAAGGGTACCTAGTCTATGGCAAACATAATAAATAGGTAAAAAGGGATCACCCTAGGTGACTACTGGGGAAAGAAATGCAAAGTGTAACAAGTATTGTGTGAGGTGACACTCGTGAATGTGCCGCTATTCATGAGTCAGGGCTTGTGGTGGCAACGCGGGAAGACATGTTAAACACAATGTGACTGATGTGATTGTGCCGCTCTCATGGGGAGAAAACATGAGGTAAAGCGCGGGAAACATGGTACATTGTGTGATGTGGCAAGTAAACAGTGCACGCAGTGGTGTATGGATGGTGTCCGAGGATATCCCAATGCACGAAAAGGTAGTGGGTGAAAGGCCGATACACGATATGAACTCTAATCTGGGCAAGATGCGATGGAAAGAAGGTCCTGCAAAGGACTAGGAAGGCCTGAACTGAGGGGGAAAGGGGGAGTGGAGGCAGGGTAAAAAATAAATTTTCGTTTCCTTCGTTTCCGGCGTGGCGCTACATCCAGCGCCTGTCTACCCAGTTGCTCCCGTCTCCCGCTGACCCCCTACCGGGTTGGAAGTATCACCGGTTTCCGGGTGAGCCTTATCTGTTAGATTTCCTCTCCTTCTTTTCACCTCGTTCCACGGTTCCTGTGCATTTGACTCATCTACCTTCCTCCTGTGTCTCTTCCCCACCAGGGTCCAGCACTCCTCCAGTAGTTTTCGCTGTTTAGGTAATTTATTTTTTACCCTGCCTCCACTCCCCCTTTCCCCCTCAGTTCAGGCCTTCCTAGTCCTTTGCAGGACCTTCTTTCCATCGCATCTTGCCCAGATTAAGTGCGATAAGGTGTTCCGTAGCCAAACATGATCTGGCAATTTTACACTGTCAAATGCAATGTGTCTGCGGCTCTGCAAGAAGCAGTAATGATCACAAGTGTAAAATCATGTAGGATGTGAGTAGATTGTGGGCATACTACCGTTTTACAGTAGGATCAGGTGTTTTGCAGCAGTTTCAAGTTCTTTTCATAGCTTGTCCTGCTCAAATTAGTGTAATTTCTTATGTTTATCTGTTTCCATGTATTTAATTTGTTGATTTTGCAAAAAACTGTCACTCTTAGTGTCATACATTTAGTCGTGAATGTCACTCCTAAGCACCCTGAAACCTTGAAGATGTCACACATAAGCACTCTTAAAACGTGGCAGCTACGCAGTCTGTGTTTCATGTCAGATAGTCCCCTTCCATTTCTGGTGCTTTGCAATAGTTTTAAGATCTTCGTAGAGTTTATCGTTGCTGAAATGGCTGTAATTTCTGATATATATATATATATGTTTCCCTCATCTTCATTGCTTGATTTTTGCTCGCGAGAAAGTGTCACTCATACTTGTTGAATGTCACTCATAATTACACTGAAATTACAAAAATGTCACACGTAAGCAATGTGAAACCTTGGCAGCTATGAACACTGGAATGTTGGAGCTCGGGGCCTCTACGGCCATTAGAAGCCCGGGGTACCCCACTGTTTTCAATGGAGCTCCCAACATTCCAATGTTCTAATAATGTACACGGTAGGGACTAAAGTCTAGCTCACGCAATATCAATCAGTAGATATGTAGAGCGCTCCTCGTCACCTGTGAGGGTCTCTAGGCGCTGACAGGGCCTAGAAGTGCATGTCACGGGGCTTGGAGCTATAGTCCAGAACACGTGGTATAACCACACACTGAATAACACTCTAGAAGACGACCTCACAGTGCATGAACAAGAGTCTAGAACATATGATGCCCCTTGGCATGGAATGTTAGCCCGGGACATTCCCTGCAGGGGTCTCCAGTCACTAGAGGGGGGGGGGGGGCTGTCAAGAGTTTATTATACAGGGAAGCCCCGCCCCTCCCGTCTGCGCCCATAGTCTGTCCCCCGGGCCCCCTCCCGTTCATGACGTCACGGTGTCAGGAACAGTTCACAAGGGCAGGGTGGGGCCCGGGCCCCGCCCGCGAGGGGAGGGGCTGATCGCCCTTCGGTGACGTCATAGACAGCCCAGACGGGTCATGGGGTGGGGCGGGGCGCAGAGGGGCCCCAAAGACCCTCTCTGCGCCCAGACCCGGGACAGGAGCAGTTCTGTGGGTCGGGATCCAGAACAGCACGGAGGGTTCACTGGCCCTGGACAGGAGCAGGTGCGAGAGGGTCTGATCGGGACAGGAGCGGGAGGGGGGTCTGACCCGGGAGAGGAGCGGGGGTGAGAGGGTCTGACCCGGGACAGGAGCGGGAGGCGGGGTCTGACCCGGGACAGGAGCGGGGGTGAGAATCTCTGACCCGGGACAGGAGCAGGTGTGAGATGGTCTGACAGGGACATAAGAGGGTCTGACCGGGAGAGGAGCGGGGGTGAGAGTCTCTGACCCGGGACAGGAGCAGGTGTGAGAGGGTCTGACAGGGACATAAGAGGGTCTGACCGGGAGAGGAGCGGGGGTGAGAGTCTCTGACCCGGGACAGGAGCAGGTGTGAGAGGGTCTGACAGGGACATAAGAGGGTCTGACCGGGAGAGGAGCGGGGGTGAGAGGGTCTGACCCGGGACAGGAGCGGGAGGCGGGGTCTGACCCGGGACAGGAGCGGGGGTGAGAGTCTCTGACCCGGGACAGGAGCAGGTGTGAGAGGGTCTGACAGGGACATAAGAGGGTCTGACCGGGAGAGGAGCGGGGGCGAGAGGGTCTGACCCGGGAGAGGAGCGGGGGTGAGAGTCTCTGACCCGGGACAGGAGCGGGGGTGAGAGTCTCTGACCCGGGACAGGAGCGGGGGTGAGAGTCTCTGACCCGGGAGAGGAGCGGGGGTGAGAGTCTCTGACCCGGGACAGGAGCAGTTCTGTGGGTCGGGATCCAGAACAGCACGGAGGGTCTCACTGGCCCTGGACAGGAGCAGGTGCGAGAGGGTCTGATCGGGACAGGAGCGGGAGGGGGTCTGACCCGGGAGAGGAGCGGGGGTGAGAGGGTCTGACCCGGGACAGGAGCGGGAGGCGGGGTCTGACCCGGGACAGGAGCGGGGGTGAGAGTCTCTGACCCGGGACAGGAGCAGGTGTGAGAGGGTCTGACAGGGACATAAGAGGGTCTGACCGGGAGAGGAGCGGGGGTGAGAGGGTCTGACCCGGGAGAGGAGCGGGGGTGAGAGGGTCTGACCCGGGACAGGAGCGGGGGTGAGAGGGTCTGACCCGGGACAGGAGCGGGGGTGAGAGGGTCTGACCCGGGACAGGAGCGGGTGTGAGAGGGTCTGACAGGGACAGAAGAGGGTCTGACCGGGAGAGGAGCGGGGGTGAGAGGGTCTGACCCGGGACAGGAGAGGAGGGGGGTCTGACCCGGGACAGGAGCGGGGGTGAGAGTCTCTGACCCGGGACAGGAGCAGGTGTGAGAGGGTCTGACAGGGACAGAAGAGGGTCTGACCGGGAGAGGAGTGGGGGTGAGAGTCTCTGACCCGGGACAGGAGCAGTTCTGTGGGTCGGGATCCAGAACAGCACGGAGGCCCTGGACAGGAGCAGGTGCGAGAGGGTCTGACCGGGATAGGAGCGGGGAGGGGGGTCTGACCCGGAGCGGGTGTGAGAGGGTCTGACAGGGACAGAAGAGGGTCTGACCGGGAGAGGAGCGGGGGTGAGAGGGTCTGACCCGGGACAGGAGCGGGAGAGGGGTCTGACCCGGGAGAGGAGCGGGGGTGAGAAGGTCTGACCCGGGACAGGAGCAGGAGGGGGGTCTGAACCGGGACAGGAGCGGGGTGAGAGTCTCTGACCCGGGACAGGAGCAGGTGTGAGAGGGTCTGACAGGGACAGAAGAGGGTCTGACCGGGAGAGGAGCGGGGGTGAGAGGGTCTGACCCGGGACAGGAGCGGGTGTGAGAGGGTCTGACAGGGACAGAAGAGGGTCTGACCGGGAGAGGAGCGGGGGTGAGAGGGTATGACCCGGGACAGGAGCGGGAGGGGGGTCTGACCCAGGACAGGAGCGGGGGTGAGAGTCTCTGACCCGGGACAGGAGCAGGTGTGAGAGGGTCTGACAGGGACAGAAGAGGGTCTGACCGGGAGAGGAGCGGGGGTGAGAGGGTCTGACCCGGGACAGGAGCGGGGGTGAGAGTCTCTGACACGGGACAGGAGCAGGTGTGAGAGGGTCTGACAGGGACAGAAGAGGGTCTGACCGGGAGAGGAGCGGGGGTGAGAGGGTCTGACCCGGGACAGGAGCGGGGATGAGAGGGTCTGACCTGGGACAGGAGCAGTTCTGTGGGTCGGGATCCAGAACAGCACGGAGGGTCTCACTGTCTCACTGTCCCTGGACAGGAGCAGGTGTGAGAGGGTCTGACCGGGACAGGAGGGGGGGGGTCTGACCCAGGACAGTAGCGGGTGTGAGAGGGTCTGACCGGGACACAAGAGGGTCTGACCGGGACAGGAGCGGGTGTGAGAGCGTCTGACGGGGACATGAGCGGGGATGAGAGAGTCTGACAGGGACAGGAGCGGGAGGGGGTCTGACCGGGACAGGAGCGGGAGGGGGGTCTGACCCGGGACAGGAGAGGGTGCGAGAGGGTCTGACAGGGACAGAAGAGGGTCTGACCGGGAGAGGAGCGGGGGTGAGAGGGTCTGACCCGGGACAGGAGCAGGTGTGAGAGGGTCTGACCGGGACAGAAGAGGGTCTGACAAGGAGAGGAGCGGGGGTGAGAGGGTTTGACCCGGGACAGGAGCGGGTGTGATAGGGTCTGACCCGGGCTTAGGAGCGGGTGTGAGAGTCTCTGACCCGGGACAGGAGCGGGTGTGAGAGGGTCTGACCGGGACAGGAGGGGGGGGGTCTGACCCAGGACAGTAGCGGGTGTGAGAGGGTCTGACCGGGACAGAAGAGGGTCTGACCGGGACAGGAGCGGGTGTGAGAGCATCTGACGGGAACATGAGCGGGGGTGAGAGAGTCGGACAGGAGCGGGAGGGGGTCTGACCGGGACAGGAGCGGGAGGGGGGTCTGACCCGGGACAGGAGCGGGAGGGGGGTCTGACCCGGGACAGGAGCGGGTGCGAGAGGGTCTGACAGGGACAGAAGAGGGTCTGACCGGGAGAGGAGCGGGGGTGAGAGGGTCTGACTCGGGACAGGAGCGGGAGGGGGGTCTGACCCGGGACAGGAGCGGGGGTGAGAGTCTCTGACCCGGGACAGGAGCAGGTGTGAGAGGGTCTGACAGGGACAGAAGAGGGTCTGACCGGGAGAGGAGCGGGGGTGAGAGGGTCTGACCCAGGACAGGAGCGGGTGTGAGAGGGTCTGACAGGGACAGAAGAGGGTCTGACCGGGAGAGGAGCAGGGGTGAGAGGGTCTGACCAGGGACAGGAGCGGGTGTGAGAGTCTCTGACCCGGGACAGGAGCGGGTGTGAAAGGGTCTGACCCGGGCTTAGGAGCGGGTGTGAGAGTCTCTGACCCGGGACAGGAGCGGGTGTGAGAGGGTCTGACCCGGGCTTAGGAGCGGGTGTGAGAGTCTCTGACCCGGGACAGGAGCGGGTGTGAGGTGGTCTTAACCGCGATAGAAGTAGGTGTGTGTTGGTGGAGTCTAAGAGGGCACAGGAGCAGGGGTGAGGGGTCTGATCCGGGACAGGAGTGGAAGCGAGGGAGTCTTTTAAGGGGCAGGAGCAGGGGTGAGGGGTCTGATCTGGGATAGGATCAGGTTTAGGGGATTTAATAAGGAACAAGGGTAGTCTCAAAAGACTCCGAACAGAAGTAAGTGTGAGGGGTTTGAGGGGGGGGGGCAGGCGTGAAAGGGGCCTAATATGGGACAGTGGCAGACGCCGATGTGAGGGAGGCTGACCCTGGACACCGAGCCATGCCTCCCGCGGCCCCCGGGCTCTTTAAATCTCTCTGCCCCGCCCCCTTCAGGTGATTGCTACCAGAGCCCGAGAGAGTGAGTGAGAGACAGACGGACGGAGGTGAGTGAGAAAGAGTCCAGCCCGGGGGAGGGGGGGGGGCATCCTAGCCCTCCCGCCCCACGGAAGGGGCATGAAGTCTCCCGCCAAGGGCACAGACCTTGTGCGGGGTGTAGTTGCCCCGGGTAAGGGTGGGGAGGGGCAGATAGAGGCCCCATGAGAGGCCGGTGAAAGGACCTTGTGCGGGGTGTAGTTGCCCCGGGAGGGGGCAGGTGACGGCCCCATGAGAGGCTGGTGAAAGGACCTTGTGCGGGGTGTAGTTGCCCCGGGTAAGGGTGGGGAGGGGCAGATAGAGGCCCCATGAGATGCCGGTGAAAGGCCCCAATGCCCCGCGGTTGTGAGGCGTCGGAGGGGTTCATGGGGTTAAATACCCCGGGCTGGTGGAGGGGCGACGATTAGAAGGTACATTTGTATTTTATTGATTATGTAGAATGCACTTATTATTTCAAGGCAATTGTGATTTCCCAATAATAACCCCATTTGTTGGCCGCATCCGTCGAGAGTCCATTTTTCGAGCCCCCAACGGCCGAGGAAGGAGTTGTTTGTTTACAAAGAGATAACGGCGCCTCCTTCCCTCTTCAAAGCGCTCACTTCCCTAATGCAGCGCAGTTCACCAGAGTGAGCAGAGGGGGGCGCTGGCGTCCAGCAGGGGCCAAGTTCAAAAGACGACATCTGTCAGTTCTTAAGAAAGGGCTTCGAGGAGCCGAACTGTACGAGGCGCATAGAAGAAGGGCTGCCTGCTTGAGGCGCTTTATAGCTGATCATGGCGCATAGAAGGGCTGCCTGCTTGAGGCGCTTTATAGCTGATCATGGCGCATAGAAGGGCTGCCTGCTTGAGGCGCTTTATAGCTGATCAAGGCGCATAGAAGGGCTGCCTGCTTGAGGCGCTTTATAGCTGATCAAGGCGCATAGAAGGGCTGACTGCTTGAGGCGCTTTATAGCTGATCATGGTGCATAGAAGAAGGGTGACAACCGCATAGGAAGCCGTTCTGAGCTCACGGTTTTACCAATGGGAAATGCCTTATAACTACTTTACATGCATAGAAGAAGGGTTCTACCTACATGAAGTGCTTATAATCAGTCCACATGCATAGAAGCAGGGTTTTACCTACACAAATAGTTTTTCAACTAGTCTGTATACTTTTTAAGCTCCGTTTACCTGCATGAGGTGCTTTAAAACTAGTCCGTGCGTGCATAGAAGCAGAATTCTGCATACAGGAGGTGCTTTATAACTAGTCGGGTTCTGCATACAGGAGGAGGTGCTTTATAACTAGTCTGGGGCTCTGCATACACGAGGTGCTTTATAACTAGGCTGGGGTTCTGCATACACGAGGTGCTTTATAACTAGGCTGGGGTTCTGCATACAGGAGGTGCTTTATAACTAGTCTGGGGCTCTGCATACAGGAGGTGCTTTATAACTAGGCTGGGGCTCTGCATACAGGAGGTGCTTTATAACTAGGCTGGGGTTCTGCATACAGGAGGTGCTTTATAACTAGTCTGGGATCGGCATACAGGAGGTGCTTTATAACTAGGCTGGGGTTCTGCACACAGGAGGTGCTTTAAAACTAGTCCGTGCGTGCATAGAAGCAGAATTCTGCATACAGGAGGTGCTTTATAACTAGTCGGGTTCTGCATACAGGAGGAGGTGCTTTATAACTAGTCTGGGGCTCTGCATACACGAGGTGCTTTATAACTAGGCTGGGGTTCTGCATACACGAGGTGCTTTATAACTAGGCTGGGGTTCTGCACACAGGAGGTGCTTTACAACTAGTCTGGGGCTCTGCATACAGGAGGTGCTTTATAACTAGTCTGGGATCGGCATACAGGAGGTGCTTTATAACTAGTCTGCGGTTCTGCACACAGGAGGTGCTTTACAACTAGTCTGGGGCTCTGCATACAGGAGGTGCTTTATAACTAGGCTGGGGTTCTGCACACAGGAGGTGCTTTATAACTAGTCTGGGGCTCTGCACACAGGAGGTGCTTTACAACTAGTCTGGGGCTCTGCATACAGGAGGTGCTTTATAACTAGTCTGGGGTTCTGCACACAGGAGGTGCTTTATAACTAGGCTGGGGTTCTGCACACAAGAGGTGCTTTATAACTAGGCTGGGGTTCTGCATACAGGAGGTGCTTTATAACTAGTCTGGGGTTCTGCACACAGGAGGTGCTTTACAACTAGTCTGGTGCTCTGCATACAGGAGGTACTTTATCACTAGTCTGGGGCTCTGCACACAGGAGGTGCTTTACTAGTCTGGGGCTCTGCATACATGAGGTGCTTTACAACTAGGCTGAGGCTCTGCATACAGGAGGAGGTGCTTTATAACTAGGCTGGGGTTCTGCACACAGGAGGTGCTTTATAACTAGGCTGGGGTTCTGCACACAGGAGGTGCTTTATAACTAGTCTGGGGATCTGCACACAGGAGGTACTTTATAACTAGTCTCCGGTTCTGCACACAGGAGGTGCTTTATAACTAGGCTGGGGTTCTGCAGACAGGAGGTGCTTTACAACTAGTCTGGGGCTCTGCATACAGGAGGTGCTTTATAACTAGTCTGGGGTTCTGCATACACGAGGTGCTTTATAACTAGTCTGGGGTTCTGCACACAGGAGGTGCTTTATAACTAGTCTGGGGCTCTGCATACAGGAGGTGCTTTATAACTAGTCTGGGGTTCTGCAGACAGGAGGTGCTTTATAACTAGTCTGGGGCTCTGCACACAAGAGGTGCTTTATAACTAGGCTGGGGTTCTGCAGACAGGAGGTGCTTTATAACTAGTCGGGTTCTGCATACAGGAGGAGGTGCTTTAGAACTAGGCTGGGGTTCTGCACACAGGAGGTGCTTTAACTAGGCTGGGGTTCTGCAGACAGGAGGTGCTTTATAACTAGTCTGGGGCTCTGCATACAGGAGGTGCTTTACAACTAGGCTGGGGCTCTGCATACAGGAGGTGCTTTACAACTAGGCTGGGGTTCTGCACACAGGAGGTGCTTTATAACTAATCGGGTTCTGCATACAGGAGGAGGTGCTTTATAACTAGGCTGGGGCTCTGCATACAGGAGGTGCTTTATAACTAGTCTGGGGTTCTGCACACAGGAGGTGCTTTATAACTAGGCTGGGGTTCTGCAGACAGGAGGTGCTTTATAACTAGTCTGGGGCTCTGCATACAGGAGGTGCTTTACAACTAGTCTGGGGCTCTGCATACAGGAGGTGCTTTATAACTAGTCTGGGGTTCTGCACACAGGAGGTGCTTTACAACTAGTCAGGGGCTCTGCATACAGGAGGTGCTTTACAACTAGTTTGGGGCTCTGCACACAGGAGGTGCTTTATAACTAGTGTGGGGTTCTGCATACATGAGGTGCTTTACAACTAGTCTGGGGCTCTGCATACACGAGGTGCTTTATAACTAGGCTGGGGCTCTGCATACAGGAGGTGCTTTATAACTAGTCTGGGGTTCTGCATACAGGAGGTGCTTTATAACTAGTCTGGGGCTCTGCACACAGGAGGTGCTTTATAACTAGTCTGGGGTTCTGCACACAGAAGGTGCTTTATAACTAGTCTGGGGCTCTGCATACAGGAGGTGCTTTATAACTAGTCTGGGGTTCTGCACACAGGAGGTGCTTTATAACTAGTCTGGGGCTCTGCACACAGGAGGTGCTTTATAACTAGTCTGGGGCTCTGCACACAGGAGGTGCTTTATAACTAGTCTGGGGCTCTGCATACAGGAGGTGCTTTATAACTAGTCTGGGGTTCTGCACAGAGGAGGAGGTGCTTTATAACTAGTCTGGGGTTCTGCACACAGGAGGTGCTTTATAACTAGACTGGGGTTCTGCATACAGGAGGTGCTTTATAACTAGTGTGGGGTTCTGCACACAGGAGGTGCTTTATAACTAGTCTGGGGTTCTGCAGATAGGAGGTGCTTTATAACTAGTCTGGGGCTCTGCATACACGAGGTGCTTTATAACTAGGCTGGGGCTCTGCATACACGAGGTGCTTTATAACTAGGCTGAGGTGCTTTATAACTAGGCTGGGGTTCTGCATACAGGAGGTGCTTTATAACTAGTCTGGGGCTCTGCATACAGGAGGTGCTTTATAACTAGGCTGGGGTTCTGCACACAGGAGGTGCTTTATAACTAGTCTGGGGTTCTGCACACAGGTGGTGCTTTATAACTAGTCTTGGGTTCTGGAGACAGGAGGTGCTTTATAACTAGTCTGGGGCTCTGCACACAGGAGGTGCTTTATAACTAGTCTGGGGCTCTGGAGACAGGAGGTGCTTTATAACTAGTCTGGGGTTCTGCAGACAGGAGGTGCTTTATAACTAGTCTGGGGTTCTGCAGACAGGAGGTGCTTTATAACTAGTCTGGGGCTCTGCACACAGGAGGTGCTTTATAACTAGTCTGGGGTTCTGCACACAGGAGGTGCTTTATAACTAGTCTGGGGTTCTGCACACAGGAGGTGCTTTATAACTAGGCTGGGGTTCTGCACACAGGAGGTGCTTTATAACTAGTCTTGGGTTCTGCAGACAGGAGGTGCTTTATAACTAGTCTGGGGTTCTGCATACATGAGGTGCTTTATAACTAGGCTGGGGCTCTGCATACACGAGGTGCTTTATAACTAGTCTGGGGTTCTGCATACACGAGGTGCTTTATAACTAGGCTGGGGCTCTGCATACACGAGGTGCTTTATAACTAGTCTGGGGTTCTGCACACAGGAGGTGCTTTATAACTAGTCTGGGGTTCTGCACACAGGAGGTGCTTTATAACTAGGCTGGGGTTCTGCACACAGGAGGTGCTTTATAACTAGGCTGGGGTTCTGCACACAGGAGGTGCTTTATAACTAGGCTGGGGTTCTGCATACACGAGGTGCTTTACAACTAGGCTGGGGCTCTGCATACAGGAGGTGCTTTATAAGTAGTCTGGGGTTCTGCACACAGGAGGTGCTTTATAACTAGGCTGGGGTTCTGCACACAGGAGGTGCTTTATAACTAGGCTGGGGTTCTGCATACACGAGGTGCTTTATAACTAGGCTGGGGCTCTGCATACAGGAGGTGCTTTATAACTAGTCTGGGGTTCTGCACACAGGAGGTGCTTTATAACTAGGCTGGTGTTCTTCATACACGAGGTGCTTTATAACTAGTCTGGGGTTCTGCACACAGGAGGTGCTTTATAACTAGGATGGGGCTCTGCATACAGGAGGTGCTTTATAACTAGTCTGGGGTTCTGCACACAGGAGGTGCTTTATAACTAGGCTGGGGTTCTGCACACAGGAGGTGCTTTATAACTAGGCTGGGGTTCTGCACACAGGAGGTGCTTTATAACTAGGCTGGGGTTCTGCATACACGATGTGCTTTACAACTAGGCTGGGGCTCTGCATACAGGAGGTGCTTTATAAGTAGTCTGGGGTTCTGCACACAGGAGGTGCTTTATAACTAGGCTGGGGTTCTGCACACAGGAGGTGCTTTATAACTAGGCTGGGGTTCTGCATACACGAGGTGCTTTATAACTAGGCTGGGGCTCTGCATACAGGAGGTGCTTTATAACTAGTCTGGGGTTCTGCACACAGGAGGTGCTTTATAACTAGGCTGGGGTTCTGCATACACGAGGTGCTTTATAACTAGGCTGGGGTTCTGCATACACGAGGTGCTTTATAACTAGGCTGGGGTTCTGCATACACGAGGTGCTTTATAACTAGGCTGGGGTTCTGCAGACAGGAGGTGCTTTACAACTAGTCTGGGGCTCTGCATACAGGAGGTGCTTTATAACTAGTCTGGGGTTCTGCATACACGAGGTGCTTTATAACTAGGCTGGGGCTCTGCACACAGGAGGTGCTTTATAACTAGTCTGGGGTTCTGCATACAGGAGGTGCTTTATAACTAGTCTGGGGTTCTGCATACACGAGGTGCTTTATAACTAGGCTGGGGCTCTGCATACAGGAGGTGCTTTACAACTAGGCTGGGGCTCTGCATACAGGATGTGCTTTATAACTAGTCTGGGGCTCTGCATACAGGATGTGCTTTATAACTAGTCTGGGGCTCTGCATACAGGAGGTGCTTTATAACTAGGCTGGGGCTCTGCATACAGGATGTGCTTTATAACTAGTCTGGGGCTCTGCATACAGGAGGTGCTTTACAACTAGTCTGGGGCTCTGCACACAGGAGGTGCTTTACTAGTCTGGGGCTCTGCATACATGAGGTGCTTTACAACTAGGCTGGGGCTCTGCATACAGGAGGTGCTTTATAACTAGTGTGGGGTTCTGCATACAGGAGGTGCTTTATAACTAGTCTGGGGTTCTGCATACAGGAGGTGCTTTATAACTAGTCTGGGGTTCTGCACAAAGGAGGTGCTTTACAACTATTCTGGGGCTCTGCATACAGGAGGACGTGCTTTACAACTAGCCTGGGGTTCTGCACACAGGTCTTGCATTCGTAAAAGTTCGAGCTCTTAGCATTTAAAATGACAAGTTAAAAAAACAAACTTTTATGTTACTATTTGCACTGGAGTGATTATATTTAATGTGCCAAACCACTTCTGCGCCAGCGGTCTCAAACCGTGGAGTTCACGCCCAAATACGAGGATGACAAGAGCTCCAGTAAACAAGCAGGAGGCGGAAGTGCACCTCACCTGCGTCTGCTGAAATACCTTGTGTGCCAAAGCAGGAGGAGGAAGTGCAGAACTGGCCCCCTCGGAAGCAGCTAATGAGTCAGGGTTTGGGGGAAGTGCGTAACTGTGCCTGCAGCATAACAAACAGAGCTGCCAATATTGGCTCTGGGGAACCAGGTTCTAGTTTTGGCGTGGACAGCATAAAAAACATGTCTATGTTAAAAATTAAACTTAACATAAATATTAAGGATTATGTAACTTACACTTTAAGCATCTGTTCTTGGCATGTAGGGCTGAACATTCACATGCTTTGCATACTTCTACCATCTAGTGTTGGGTCCGGATGTTTGCAAGTTGTTTTTCTTCGAAGAAGTCTTTCCAGTCACGCGGTAAGGTGACTCCTCCTTTTGGTGATAGTGCGCATGGGCATCGACTCCATTGTTAGATTGTTTTCCCGCAAGATTGTGAGAATGGAGTAAGTGAGTGTAGTACAGAGATGTGCATGCGTGTACAATGTGAATAATAACTGCAACAACCATAGGTGTGCCTGGGGGAGAGGGAGGGCAAATGTGAATCTACAGCTCTATATGCCAAGAACAGATGCTTCCAGGGTAAGTAAAATGCTCAGTTCGAGGCATGTGAGCTGTAGATACGTATGCCTTGCATAGACTGTATAGCAGTACCCTCCCAAAGCGGTGGCTAGCCGGTGGGTGTTGCAGTTGTCTGAAAAAGTGTTCTTAGGACTGCCTGTCCTACATTAACTTGTTGACGTACTAATACATCCACACAATAATGTTTGGTAAATGTGTGTGGTGTGGACCATGTAGCTGCCTTACATATGTCCGCTATGGGAATGTTACCTAAAAAGGCCATAGATGTTCCTATTTTAGGAGTAGAATGTGCTCTAGGAGGTGTAGACAAAGCATGTTTAGATGCATTTAACGATCCATCTAGAAATTCCAGATTTATTGATAAGTTTCCCTTTATGAGGTGGAGCAAAGGCAACAAAAAGTTGTTTTGTCTTGCGAAAATCGTTTGTTCTATCAATATAATACAATGATGCTCTTTTGACATCTAATGTATGTAAAGCTCTTTCTGCTACAGAATCAGGTTGAGGGAAGAACACAGGTAACTCAACCGATTGGTTAATACGAAAAGCAGAAACTACTTTTGGAAGGAACTTTGGGTTAGTGCGAAGAACCACTCTGTCTTGATGGAGTTGGAAAAATGGTTCTTCTAAGGTTAATGCCTGAATCTCACTGACATGTCTTAGTGAAGTGTTAGCAATCAAGAAAGCAACCTTCCAAGAAAGGAATTGCAGTGGGAAATTGTTCAATGGTTCAAAAGGTGGACATATAAGTCTTGTTGGAACAATATTAAGGTTCCATGCAGGTGGAAGTTTTGGAGGTATCACTCTTTTAAGGCCTTCCATAAAGGCTTTAATTACTGGTACTTTGAATAGGGATAAGTGTTGTCTGTTTTGAAGATATGCAGCCACGGCTGCAAGGTGTAGTCTTATGGATGTGTATGCAAGGCCAGCACATTGCAGATGCATTAGATAACAAATGATTTGTTGTATAGAAGCATCTAGTGGTTCAAAGGTTAGATTATCCCAATATATAACAAACCTTTTCCACTTTGCTGCATAGCATGCTCTAGAGGTAGGTTTTCTTGCTTCTTAAAGAATTGTCATGCAATCTGATGGTAGATTTAGGTATTCAAATTCTATGACTTCAGGAGCCAGATCGCTAGTTTGAGCTCCTTGGGGTTTGGATGTCTGATTTCTACATGGTTCTGGGTGAGAAGGTTTGAGGTGAGGAGAAGCTTCTGGTGTGGAATGTGAGAAGTTGGCCTGGCATATGCTGTCCACTAATTAAAGTGGGCACCTTGCACCAGTCCAAACGACCCTTATTGATGATTAGGTTAAAGACAACCTTTATAGAAAGCTATCCTAGTGGTAGCTATGGAGAGCAGCCTTCAGGCTAAGTCTTGAAGGAATGTAAAGCAGCTTGGTTTACCAGATTATAACCTCTTGAATGACCAAATGAAAGGAGAACCACACCAGGTATATATAAAATATATGTATTTATTACTAAACACTCTCTACTAACCTCTTTGAGATTAGAGAACAAGACACACAATATTAAATCACTAGAACGACAGTAAATAGCACAATACACAGCGGGCTCCAGGGGGAGACCGAACCATATACTAAGAAAGTGGTATAAGAACCACGACTTGATTAGATACAGTGCCTCGAGCACGTAGAATCACTGGGACCCCAAGGAACCACCCAAGGTAGTGACACAGGGGACCCACGGAAGACGGGTGCAGTGTGGGAACACAGACGTGAGCTCCGTACAACTCTATGGGAAAGTCGCGGTTAGAAAGTTATTGTTGGAACCGGGTTTACCGAGTCCGCCACGGTAGCATGGCGCGAAGCGGGAAAGCACGCGAAGGCAATGTGTAAGGCAGTTGTGCAGCACACTCTTACTTTGACTCAGAAATGCGAACGCAATAACATGACACCACACCAGGCTTTTGTATTTAAAATCAAGATCTTTTATAAATAAATTAAGTTGGCATTAGATGAGGCAGATTAATTCAGATCTACATTCAAATTCATTGCATTACTCAATTGGTGCACATTTTAAATAAAGCATCATAGCTCATCAACATTGTAGGCCACTAAGAGGCCGCAGGAATTATCTCCTACACGTAGCACTTAATAATGATCTCAAGGTACGTTAATAAAACAGGGGCCTAGACATGCAATTCACTTTAGCATATTCAATTACTTAAAAGAAGGCTTTTCACTTTACATTTAAATAGGCCTGCATTAATCTAGGCGCGCCCACATTCAGTACAGTGGGCGTCGCAATTCCAGTACACCTGTAACATAAAACACTTCAACTCAATTCAATTAAATACTTTCCCCCTGTGGTAAAAGACTTCGCAGTTAAAAGCATGGCCTAGGCAGTAATTACAATAGGCATCTGCATTAAGTTATTAAATACTATAGGGAACCCCTTGACATGTCCAGTATCCTGGGGCTTCTATGACCCTTAGGGGTTAACTCTAGGCTAGGCCCACTCCTCTCCGGGGCCTCGCCTCATGGGGAAAGTGTACCCAATTAATTATAGGGTTAATGGTGGCCCCCGGCCCCCAGTGGCGTTTTGTGGGCCCTAGGGGCCTCCTGGGCTCACCTGTCGTTGGTTCGTTGGTCGCGCTTCCTTTGCGACTGGCACTCCCCCAGGCCCGGCCCTTGTTCTGGAGGGCGGGGCCCGGTCGGGGTGCCTCGGCCTTCAGGCCGGACTGTCGGGACGTTTCGGGGGCCGGGATCACCTTCCTCCGGCCCCCGGGTTCAGGTAAGGTCTTGTGCGCAGGCTCGGGGTCTTGGGGAAGGGAGCGGGAGCCGGCAGTCCTCTCCGGCCGGCTCCCCGTCTCCCTCTGCACTGCCGGGGCTCTTCCCGGGCTTCCGTCGGCGCTGGGGGCGTGACCGGGGCCGGCGCCCAATCGTTGCGCGGCCTTCCTGGGATCACGCCCGGCGACCCCGGTTGCCTGGAGACGGCGTCGGCGGGGCCTGGAGGCCGCGTTGATCGCGCTGGCGATTTCTTGGGCTGCAACGGCGGCGGGGGCAATTTCTTCGGCCGCGACGGCGGCGGGGGCAATTTCTTCGGCCGCGACGGCGGCGATGAGGGCCCAGTGGCAATCTGTGGAGGCTTCGGTGAGGGCTCGGACGGCGCACCTCACCACAGAAACTCGAGGGGCTTCCCTCACCTCAGCGCTCCCTTCGGTGAGGGCGCGACGGCGCACCTCACCTCAGAGCACTTCTCCTCAGGCGGCGACGGCCGCGGCGGTGATCTCTACACAAGGTCAGTGACCTGGGGATGCCAGAAAGCAGGACGCACCAGCAGCCTGTGGGCAGGGCTGACTGGAAAAGTACTTGGGGGCAGCCCAGTAGTAGGCAGGAATAGTGAGGGGGTGAAGGTCTAGCGCTTCAGGGTACGGCGCTTTACCTGGTGATCCCCAGTTGGGCAGTTTAGGCTTCAGGCCTGGCTGGACGGTCAGGCCTCCTCAAATTAAGGCGTCTTGCGACTGCTCCAGCTTGGTTGCTTCTTAGGCGCTTCTGGTGATGAGTTTCTTGTCAGAAGTTCCTTAGTATAAGTTTCTTGTCAGAGTTTCTTGTCAGAAGTTTCTTGTCATGAGGGGGGGGGAATGAGTTGGTAGTCTGGGAGTGCTTGATGTTCCTCCCCGCACGCTGAAGGTGGTTCCCTGGGTCCCCTCACACTGGGCAAGGTCAGTGGGTGGTGGGCGTTCCTCAGCTATCTTACTCCAGCAGGGCCTCAGCCCTGTCAGCAGCAGTAGTGTAGGTCTCCCCCCTAGCACCTAAAGCCTATACTCCGGCGGAGGTTCTCCCAGGTTCAGTGGTGCCTCATCAACTGACTAGAAAGTTTTCCCTCCAAGCCTTTTATACTCCTAGGTCAGGTGACTCTCCCAAAGGCGGCAAAACATAACTCCTCCCACAGCCCGGAAGGTTCTGGAACCTTCTACATGCCTGGCTATGTGGCCCCGAGGCGGGGACGGAATGGATACTGTATCCCTATGCCCCAGCCTGACCCTGGCTACTAGTGTGTATGTGTGTAAGGCCCCTCTGCAGTAGCAGGGGCCTGTGGCAGCCATCTTGAGTGAGAGAGAGCACCTGCACCTCAGCACTGGCTAGCAGTGGCAAGGTGCCCAGAGACCTAGGTCCAGTAAAAATATGGTGGCAAAAATGAGGCGCAAAAGGGAAAAAAACAGGGAAAGACCACCCTAGGGCTGACAGGTCTAACAGTTATAGATTAAGAACATTTAGGAGCGGACTTTAAGCAAACCCAACTAAACATTGAAGGTTCTAAGGCCAGCACCCTTGAGAGTACTGAGGTACCCGTGTTACCTATCCCAGAGGAGCCGGGTGCATAGGGGTCAAGTGGTGTCGGAAACACTCGTCGTTTTCAATGGCGGGATGCGGAAAAGTACTGCTGCTGTGGAGAAGAAAAGTGTCCGGTGTGATCCAAGCCTGGATCGGAGATGAGACGAACCTGAAAGCAGAGGGGACAAAGTCTGAGTCACTTCACGTGACCAGGAGCGGGGCAATCGAATGCCCACCGATGTCGGGTGCTTCAGGTGAGATGAGGTGAAGCTTGACTCTGCAGCCACGGGGACCAGGAGACGTCTGCGACGGCCACAGTCGGGAGTCGAGCTGTCCCACGAAGGATGTCGAGTGCTGGGGGGGTCAGTGTCCGGATTGAACACCAGCAAGCCTTGGCAACTGCAACCCACGCGGTCAGAGGAAAGATGCTTCTGTGAGGACCAGCAAGGTCCTGGGGACTCCCCAAGCGATGCAGAGTCAGGGCACGTCTGGAGCAACCAGGGAAGCCCACTGAAAGTTAAAGTTGCCTTCTCCGGGACCCACAGGCCAACGGACCAGGGATCGCGAAGGGACCTCGAGCTGATTCACCAAATACCAGCCCACGGAACACTCGTGGAGTGTAGGCCGGAAATCTTCAGTGAAATTGCTGCTCGGGGTCAGAACTACAAGTAGCCCAAAGCACAGCTTCAGGGATCGCCGAAAAGCATATGCTGCTGCAAATGTACACGGTGCCCAGGGGTACGGGTTTCACGGTCCCCACGAGGGATATGGGCCTCAGAATTGCTGAGAGTGCAGATCGACCTTGGAGACCTCGGGAACCCACCTCCTGTGTTGCAGAAATCTTTGGAGTCCTTCGGGAGCTTCGTAGATGCAAACCGGTCAGATGCGTTTAGGTGCCTGCTCAGCAGGGGAGTAACTCCTTTACTCCAAGGGAGATTCTTCAGTCGTCCAACAAAGCGTAGATCGTCGAAGGATACTTGGTTTCTGTAGCAGAGTTTAGTCCAGGTAATATCTAAAGTCCTGTAGTCAGGGGTTCCTATTTTATACCCAAGGAAGGGGTGGGACAAACTCTGGGGACCCACCTATGGGAGGGTCAGGACAGAGGGGTGGCTACACCCATGTCCTTTGTCCAGTTTCGCGCCAGAGCAGGAGCAAATGGCTCCTGCAACCGGTTTGAGCTGGACTATGCACAGGGACACCAAATGTGCCCCCAGTGCAGACATCAAAGCACTCTGAGAGTGCACCCACCCAGCCCCAATACACTAAAGCCTGTCTGGGAGGTGAACACACCTCCCTGTGACAGGAAACCTATTGTCAAACCTTCCCCTGCCGGAGTTTCGTCCAGCAGCCGGAGGGCAGACTCATGTCTGTGGCTGGCAGCATCCATTTTGTGATGCCAGGGTTCTGTGAAGCTGGTACCGGGTGTACCGGTGTTGTCATATTTCTCCCTCTAGGAGGGTGGAATCATACCTCCCACACCAGTTACTGGTGTGGAGGTATGATTCCAAGATGTTTGACACCAAACACGACATGTTTCCATGCAGCCATTTTAAAGTTAGCATTTACCGCGAGGTTATAATGCACTTAAGTATATATGGTTGGCTGCATCACAAACAACCCCGGAGAATAGGTTCCGAAGGCTGCAGAGGGGCTCTGCTCATGCATGGGCACCCTCTCACATAAAACCCAGCACCCTGCCTTCAGGATTGATAAGGCCTGCCATAGGGGTGACTGATAGGTTTATATGTGCAGTGGTTAGGATAGATATAGTGAACCTATATCTAAGTAAGGGGTGCATGCACCACCTTACACAGGCTGCAGTAGCAGACCTGTGGTGTCATTTTAAATGGTCTCTCAGGGGTGGCATAATGCATGCTGCAGCCCCTGGGAGGGCTCTGGGGTACCTATGCCCTGGGTACATAGTATACCATATACTAGGTACTTATAAGGGTACCCCAGAATCCAATCTGGAGTGTACCTAAAGTACATGCAATCAATTTAGAGGAGAAAGCAGACTGGGGTCCTGAATAGCAGGATCCCAGTCAGACTAAGTCGAAAACAGTGAAACATCAGCAAAAAGTGGGGGTAACTATAAGAAGCAGATCCTACTCTCCTACATGGAACTACTGAAAGTTCCAGTAGTGTGGTGAACCATGGTTGACGAGCCCATGTGGGAGCCACTAGAATAAGTGTGAGGGATGTTTGTCTGAGCTTCCGAACTAGAAATGGAAGAAGAGGGAGAGGTGGAAAAGTGTAAGCAAATATCACTGACCCATTCATCCATAGGGCATTGCCTTTGGATAGAGGGTGAGGGAACCTGGAGGCGAAGGTTTGGCATTTTTAGTTCTCTGCTGCTGCAAAGAGATCCATTTGTGGAAGTATGGGAGGAAGACTTTTGGGGGGGGGGGGGTTTGAAGTTCCCACTCGTGGACTTGTTACCTCATCCTGCTGAGGGGGTCGGCAAAATCTTTGTCTATCCCTGGAAGGTGTTCCACTAGCAGTTGAATTTTGTGAGGTATTGCCCAACACCAAATGGTCAGAGAGGTGTGGTAACTGTAGAGTGTGCCCACCCCCCCCCTGTTTTTGTGCATGGTATAAACCTGCCATATTGTCCATCTGGACTAGGACAACTTTCCCAATCAGGTGAGGTAGAAATGCTTTTAGCGCTAGGTGAACAGCTAGAAGCTCTAGGAAGTTGATTTGGAGATTTTGGTGTCTGGTGTCATATAGACCCTTAACTGTTAGATGCTGTAGATGGGCACCCCACCCTGTGAGGGATGCGTCTGCTGTGAGCACCATCTGTGGAACAGGGTCAATAAATGGCCACCCTTTTGACAGGTTTTGTGGGTTCCACCACTGCAGAGAGCGATGGGTGCAGCTGTCTACCAAAACTAGACCTTTTAGCTGACCCTGTGATTGACTCCATTGACGTGCTAAGCACTATTCTAGAGGACGCATACTCAGTCTTGCATGAGGCACTTTGGCAATGCATGATGCCATCATCCCGAGGAGCTGCATGAAAGTTCTGACTGTTAGATACTGGTTGCTGTGGAATTGTAGTATCAGTGTTTGAAAATTGTGAATCCTGACTGCATTGGGAAAGGCTAAACCTGTTTGAGTGTTTAGCAGAGCTACGAGATGGGGCTGCAGCTGTGAGGGTTGAAGATGGGATTTTTGTGTGTTGAATTTGAATCCCAGCTGATGAAGATTTATGGTATTCTGAGTGTGTGGTAAACACTTGTGGTGTATGTTGGCTTGGATGAGCCAGTGGTCTAGATATGGGAAGACATGAATTTGTTGTCGTCTTAGATGAGCTGCTACCACTGCTAGACATTTGGTGAATACTCTGCGTGCAGTAGTGACTCCGAATGGGAGTACTTTGAATTGATAGTGCTTTCCTGCTATCCCAAATCTGAGATATTTGTGATGTGCTGGGTGAATAGGACTGTGAAAGTATGCATCCTTTTAAGTCCAGTGTTGACATAAAGAGCCTTGCTGTAAGAGCGGAAGCACCTGTTGAAGTTTGACCATATGGAAGTGTTCTGATAGTATGTATAGGTTTACAGGCCTGAGATCTAGGATTGGCCGTAGAGAACGGTCCCTTTTTGGGATTAGGAAGTAAAGTGAGTAACCCCCTGACCCTTGGTGCTGTATTGGAACTGGTTTTATGGCTCCTTTTGTTAGAAGAGCCTGTACTTCTTGTTTGAGCATTTGTTAGTGCTCTAGAGAGAGGTTGTGAATGTGAGGTGGAATACTGGGAGGATTGCTGGTGGGCTCCAGGCAATAACAATGTTGGATAATGTCCACCACCCATTTGTCTGATGCTATTGATTGACAAATGGAAAGAAACTGGTGCGGTGTATGATGGTCAAGGGGAATTGTTATCAAGTCACTGCTTGTTGGGAGATGGAGAAGTATGTGTTGGTGAACCTCTACCTCTTCCTTTAGTAAAGCTCGTTTAACATCTAAGGTATGTAGAGCTCGTTCTGCCACTGAATCTGGTTGAGGAAAGAACACAGGCAACTCAACAGATTAGTTGATGTGTAAGGCAGATACTACTTTGGGTAGAAATTTAGGGTTAGTGCGAAGAACCACTTTGCTCTGGTGTATTTGTAAAAATGGTTCTTCTATGGTTAGTGCCTGAAGCTCACCGACTCTCCTCAGTGATGTAATAGCAATGAGGAAAGCAACATTCCAAGTGAGAAACTGCAGATCACATTTATGCAATGGTTCAAAGGGTGGACCCATGAGTCTGGTGAGGACAATATTAAGATTCCACACTGGGGCAGGTGAAAGTCTTGGTGGAATGACTCTCTTAAGTCCTTCCATAAAAGCCTTGATAACAGGCACTCTGAAAAGAGACAGATGTCTATTCTGAAGGTATGCAGCTACTGCAGGGAGATGTAAGCGTATAGATGTATACGCTAGATTTGAGCGCTGCAGATGCAGTAAATAACAAATGATATTTTGAACGGAAGCATCAAGCGGGTTGATATGGTTATTACAATAAATAACAAGCCGCTTCCATTTAGCTGCGTAGGACGCCCTTGTAGAGGCCTTCTGGCCTCTTTGATGATGTTCAGACAGTCTGGTGGAAGATTCAGATAACAAAACTCTATGACTTCAGGTGCCAGATCGCAAGGTTGAGATGTCTGGGATCTGGATGTCTTATCTCTCCATGGCTCTGCGTGAGGAGACTGGATGTGAGATGTAGCGTTTGATGAGGAACTACTGATGGTTCTAAGATGGTTGTGAACCAAGGTTAGCGAGCCCAAGTGGGAGCTACTAGGATCAGTGTGAGGGATGTTTGCCTCAGCTTCCGAACCACTAGTGGAATGAGTGGGAGAGGCGGAAAAGCGTAAGCAAATATCCCTGACCAGTTCATCCATAGAGCGGTGGGCCTATGAGGAGGTGTGCCGCTGACCCCCCTCCCCCCCTTTTCCATCGTATTTCGCTGAACAGACGGATTTAATCGATCCGCGGCCTGTCAATCTATATATGAATCCCTGGATTTTTGTGAATTACTGAAAGATTGCTGGATCTGCATCTGTATATGAGACTATCCCCTGTCGGGCCTTAAGAAAAGGATTTCTGTGAATCTTGCGGAAGAGAAACCCATCGTGAATTTTTATCTTGAACCCTGTGGAGAAGCCTTCTTTGCTGGGTTTTTCCTTCTTCGCCCTTATTTTAAGAAAATATACATGGCGCATTTGACGTTCATTAATATGGGTGTCTTGTCCCACCTCGTATTGTCCATCTCCGCCCTGATGAAGGTGTAGCCCCGGCTGGGGCAACACACCGAAACGCGCGTTGGCGTAATTCGTGTGGCGGCAGCTGGATTACTTTCATCCCTACCCCCGAATGACTTGTATTCCTCTTTGTCATCTGACCATCTTGTGGCTGTTATGCACAATTTTAGGTCTCGCCTAGCGACGCAGCGAAGCTCTTCACGCGCCGGGCTGCAGTTCCCTGTGGGCCGGGTGCACAGGCTGCTCCGCAAGGGAAGCTACGCCGACCGGGTGGGCGCCGGTGCTCCGGTCTACCTGGCCGCAGTCCTGGAGTACCTGACCTCCGAGATCCTGGAGCCGGCCGGCAACGCGGCCCGGGACGACAAGAAGAGCCGCATCACCCCCCCCCCCCCGCAGCTGGCCATCCGCTTCGACCAGGAGCTCAACAGGGTGCTGGGCAGAGTCACCATGCCATGCCCGATGGAGGCGTGATCCCCTGCGTGCATACTGCCCTTCTGCCCAAGAGAACACCGGCCCCAAAGCCGGGGTACAAAAGCGACCTGTGGTAAGACACCCGGACGGGGCTGCAAAACTATCATCAGCTGAAGGGCCTTTTCGGATCCCTGGCCCTCCACCAAAAAGTTTCTTCTGATTTTGGGAGACTCTCGATTGTCGAGGGCGCTGGTGGTTTCCAATTGTAGTGCTTTCTTACGGTGACATCACTTCAGTGGCAACGACTGCCCCACAATCTGTGCTGTGTGTGTGTTTGTGTATCTGATTCTGTACCTGGAGATCTCACGTGCTCTACGTTCTGTGGGTGTGAGTGTCTGCTGGCACGAGTCGGGCGTCTGGCTGGATCGGATGCAATGTGTGGGTGTTTGGCGTGTGTTGGTGTTTGATGATGTGTGTGGGTGTCTGATGGCACGCACAAATCACTGACAGTGCAGAGGCGTCCGAAGAGACACTTGGGAACTTCAGGGCATGCCCTACAATCTAAAGCAATGTGTGTGTGTGTACATTTGAGTGTCTTTGTCTACAAGGAACTGCTCCATGAGTGGGGTCTGGGATGCATGTAGGTATACAAGGGTGTTTCTGCATGGGACTATTTGAACTTATGTTTGTGTACAGTAACTCAAGGTGTTTTGACTGATGTCTAATGGTATGAACGAGTAACGGGTGGTGCGAGTGACGAGCGCCTGAAGAGACAAGAAACAACCTTTAGGGTTTGGGCTGGGTAATGGTACGGCGTGGTAATGGTATCTTTAGGGTTTGGGGTGGGTAAGGGTATAGGGTGGTACAGGTAATTTTAGGGGTTGGGGTAGATAGTGGCAAAGGGTAAGTTTTAGGTTTAGGGGTGGGTAAGGGTATAGGGTGGTTAGGGTTTAGTTGTAGGTAGTGGTATAGGTGGTGGTAAAGGGTAATTTTAGGCTTTAGGGGTGGGTCAGGGTATAGGTTGGTACGGTATTTTTAGGGGTGGTTTGGGGTATAGAGTGGTAAAGGAAATTTAAAAAGCTTTTGCAATGCAAATTGGTCTCGCTTTTGTAACAGTTAGAGGTATTGGCAATGTAAATGACAATGTCTTTCATCCATGTGTTTTGGATTGGAGTGTTGTGGATGTGTGTGGAGTGGAATTATATGGGTTGGATTGGAATTGTTGTGGAATTGAGAGGTGAGGAGTGGATTTGTTTAGTGGAATAATGTGGCATGGTGTGCGGTGGAAATATGTGGCTAGTAAGGATATGATATTGAGTGTACTGGAATTATGTGGAGTGGGTTTGTGTGTCAGAGTGGAAGTATGTGGAAAGGCATTTTGTGTTGAGGAGTGGTATGTTGTGGAGTTTAATTATGTAGTGTGCTGTTGAATTTTGTGACATGATGTGGAATCCTGTGGTGTAGATTGGATGTATGTGGTGTGTTGCGTAATTGTGGCGTTGAGTTGAAATATGTCGTTTGTGGTCACATCATGTGGTGTGGAATGGAAATGTATAGAGTTGAATTGTGTGGCATGGAAGTGTGGTGTTAAGTGAAATTATGCTGATTGAAATTATGTGGCATTGTGTGGAGTGCCGAAACTGAGGTAGCATGGTGGGAAAAAGAACGACAGGTTGAAATACTATCAAGAGCATTGGTTAGACTTATTGCAAGCAGACCACCTAACACATTTTGCGTGTTTAAAATCTTTCCTGTGGCCCAGGTGTACATTTGCCTGCAGTCAATGGCACCTCACACAATAAACCTTTCCAATGAAACATCATATAACTTCTACTATGCAACCTCGAAATTACTTACTTTTTATGGTCAGTAGGTATAATGATTTTAGTACTGAAGCACATGGCATATTACAGGAAATATTTTTTTTCTGTGCACACAGGGCTTCTTTTTTTCTTTTCACCATACCTAATCCCTCTGTTGCTCTCCTATCTGTCCTAACCCCCATTCTTCCCATCTCTCCTCAGCTTGTACTTGAACCCCTGTGTGCTCAACCGATGATCCTGTCCGTCGCATCTTCTCGTAGCATTTTTGTTCTGCACTTTTTTATTTTAGATTTCATTTTTCAAGTTCCCAGCTTATTTAATTTGCGGAGGGGTGCTCCTTTCTAAATAAGGCACTTTTTTGGCACATTTTTTATAGTTTTTAAATTTACCGCTGCAAGATGTGGTTCCATAGTCTTGAAACAGCAATTTTAAAAAAAGCTGCCGCACCGTCATAACATATAAGTGCAAATGTGCATAGGTCATGAAGCATGTATGATGGTCTGATTTATGCCCCCATATACATCGTCATGCTGCTTTTTTTTTGCTGATGCAGTTTAGCGTCCACAAGAACCATTTTATTTTTTATTTCATGATGACTGGTTTGCTTCCGTAGAATATGGTGTGAAAACTGTCCATGGGTAACAAAAGGGACAAGAAATATGTTACCCTTGAACCTGAGAGCACTAAACTCATGGTGAAGCGCAATAAAACAAGCATTTGCAATGCAATAGGACTCGCATTTACGCAAGACCTATTGCATTTCAAATGGGAGTGAGGGCGGGCGACAAGGCACGAACGGGAGGGGTGAGCGTAAGCATTACATTTACAATGCCAATAGCTTATACTCTCGCAAATGCGAGACCTATTGCATTGCAAATGCTTGTTATTCTATATTGTCTGTTTAAAGTTGTGTGAATGATGTGTGAGTCTTGGTGATGAATCCTGGGAATGCACGATGGTATGAGTGTTTTGTTTGAAGTAGGTGTGTGGGACGGTCATTTTTGAATGTTGTCTTACTGATCATTAATTGTTGTGATAATCATCATGTGTTTTTATAAACTGCCGAAATGACTGTGCAATTAATAAAACTATTTAAAGTTTTGCTATTTTTGATGTGATTTTCCTCTTTTGTCCTTGATCTGCTCCAGAGATAGTGGATGAATACTAGGACCCTTGCCAAGGGCCATGTTTTGAAAATACGGGGCAGGTAGTTTTTTGTGTATTTGGTTTCCTTATTTCCCCTGCTTACCTGCCTCTATTTAGTCAGGGGTCCCCCTTCTTTTTAAAGCATCCATAGAGCATTGCCTTTGGATAACGGGTGTGGATACCTGGAGGCGAAGTTTGGGCATTTTGCGTTTAGGTGTGTGGCGAACAGATCTATGTCTGGGAAGCCTCACATCTGGAAGAACGGGAGGAGAACTTGAGGGTGAAGTTCCCACTCGTGGATCTGTTGTGTTTGTCTGCTGAGCAGATCTGCGATCTGGTTGTTCACTCCTGGGAGGTGTTCCGCTAGGAGATAAATCTTGTGATGAATGGCCCATTTCCAAATGGCTTGTGCAAGGTGTGACAGTTGGAGAAAGTGTGTCCCCCTCTGTTTCTGTATGTAATACATGGCTGTCATGTTGTCTGTGCGTATCAGGACAGCTTTGCCTAAAAGGTGATTCTGGAAGGCTTTGAACGCAAGAAAGACTGCTAGCAGCTCTAGCTGATTTATGTGGAGCTGCTTTTGCTTTTGACTCCACAAGCCCTGAATTGTGTGAGTTTGGAGATGAGCTCCCTGACCAGTGAGCGATGCGTCTGTTGTTATCACGGTCTGTGGAACTGGGACGAGGAAAGGCCGCCCTTTGGAAAGGTTCTGTGGATTCCACCACTGCAGAGAGCGATGGGTGCGGCCGTCCACCAACACTAGATCTGCCAATTGACCCTGAGATTGGTTCCACTGACGTGCTAAACATTCCTGAAGGGGACGCATTTGAAGTCTTGCATAGGGAACTATCATGATGCAAGACACCATCATTCCTAGTAGCTGCATGAATACCCGAGCTGATAATGAGTGGTCGGGCTGAAACTTGGAAATAAGAGCCTGAATATTGTGGATTCTGGCTGGGTTGGGACAGGCTAGAGCTTTTTGTGTGTTTAGAGTGGCTCCTAAGTACGTTTGCGTATTGGAGGGTTGGAGATGGGACTTTAACAGGTTTACTGTGAATCCCTGGTCGTGCAGTAAGTGTACTGTGCTTTGAGTTTGCTGTAGACACTTTGTGAGAGTACTGGCTTTGATGAGCCAGTCGTCTAAGTATGGGAAGACGTGAATATGTTGTCTTCGCAGATGTGCTGCGACTACTGCCAGGCATTTGGTGAATACTCTGGGAGAAGTGGTGACTCCGAATGGGAGTACTCTGAACTGATAATGTTGTCCCCCTACCACAAACCTGAGGAATTTGAGATGAGCGGGATGTATTGGAATATGGAAGTATGCGTCCTTTAAGTCTAGAGTAGACAGAAAGTCGCCTTGCTGAAGGAGTGGGAGCACTTGTTGAAGTGTTACCATGTGAAAATGGTCCGATTGAATATAGAGGTTTAGGTCCCTGAGGTCTAATATAGGCCTGAGAGATTCGTCCTTTTTAGTTATGAGAAAGTATAGGGAGTATACCCCCAGTCCTTGATATTGTAATGGGACGGTTTCTATAGCTCCTTTTTTGCAGTAGAGAGTGTACTTCTTGCTTGAGAAGCGCCAGATGTTCTGGTGAGATTTTGTGTGTTCTTGGAGGAATGTTTGGGGGATTGTCGGTAAGCTCCAGGCAATAACCAGATTGGATAATATCTAGGACCCATCTGTCTGAAGTTATTGTATTCCAGTTGGGAAATTGAGAGAGACGTCCCCTGACAGGTGTGGAATGATTGGGTGGAAGAGGAGGCAAGTCACTGTTTGTTTGCTGCAGGGGAAGTACGGGGTGTGTTACCTTTGCCTCGAAATCCTCCTCTAAAGTAACCTCTGGAAGAAGATGACTGATTGTTGCCTTTATAGGAAGATGAGGTATCGGTGGATAATCCTTAGCCAAGCGTGACGTCTCAGAAGAACACTAGTGTTGACAGCGCGAGCTGCTGTCAGCTGCGTCTAAAGCACACCTAATGGAAGTGTTGGAAATAAGTTTTCCTTCCTGAATTAACTCGTGCCTTTGGTTTATGTTTGTCTGGTAGGAATTGGAGCAATTGTTCCAATTCGTCATAGTGAGCCCTGTCGTATCTTGCTAAGAGAGCCTGGGTGTTGGCAATACGCCAGTGATTGGCTGCCTGTGCTGCTACTCTTTTGCCAGAGGCATCTATAAGCTTGGACTCCTTGTCAGGAGGAGGGGCATCTCCTGTTTGGGAGTTTGCTCTTTTGCGAGCGTTGGAAACGACCAGGGAGTCTAAGGGAACTTGGCCTTTAATGTAGACAGGGTCTGTAGGTGCAGGTTTGTATTTTTTTATCTACCCGTGGTGTTAGTATCCTTGCACGCACTGGGTCCTTAAAAATATCATCCGTGTGCTTAAGCATGCCCTTAAGCATGGGCAGTGTATGAGTTGCTCTTTGAGAAGAACTTAATGTCTCAAAAAGAAAATCCTCTTCAAGAGGCTCCTTGTGAAGCTGAACCCCAGGATATTGAGCAGCCCTGTTAATTAATTCTATGTGCCCTACATTGTCGGGTGGAGAGGGTTTTGTAGGGTATAGATCGGGGTCATTGTCCGTGTTAGGATCTGTATTGTAATCATCCCATGCATCGGGATCATTGTCATTAGTTGCATAGTCATCCCCATCCCAGCATCCTAGTGGTCAGGTGACTGTGGTTGTGGTGAATTTATAGGAGTAATGAGTAAATTAGGGTCAAATGGGGAGGGGGGTCAAGAGGAGGAGGAGAAGGATTAGTACCAACATTTTTCTTTTTAAGGGGAATGTGGTACGCTTCCTCCATCTCTGGTTTCCTTTTTCTGGCAATTTTACATGAATATGACCAGTTTTAGGGTTAATGACCAGTTCTTTCTGTTGTCCGTGTTGAAAGGCGGGACGTCGAAACGAGGCTCTTTCGATTGGGGAAGAGCTGTTTTGTCTTTCGGTGCCGAAGTTTTCGGTACAGAAGTTTTCGGCGCCGGCATTTTCGGTTCCGAAGATTTAGGTTTCGGTACCGAAGGGATGTCAACGATGACGTGTTTGGATTTTGACGCCGAAGATTTTGGTTCGGAGCCTGAATGGGGCCGACTCGGTCCCGAGCCGGAAGGCTTTGGTTGGTGTTTCGGTGCCGAGCCTGAAGGCGGGGCATTGGAAACATGTTCTTGGTGCCGACCTTGGCCCAAAGGCAGAGGAAGGACCGGAGCCTTTTTCTTGGGCATGAGTTGGGGCAGGGGGGTGTAAGTACTCACGATATGCTGACCCTGCGGAATGTCGTCTTCCATGTCTGAGTCGTCTTCCCGCAGGGAAATGTGTTCCTCCTCTTCCTCGGCTCCTTGTGCTTGGAAGATTTCATGTTCGGAATCTTCTCCAAAGAGATTGGGAGCGGAGCCGCCTTGCTGGCGCATCTCGTGACATCGAGCCAGACTATCACGGAGCATCTTCTTCGATCAAAAAGATTGGCACGCGTCACAGTCCTGTTCGTTGTGTTCCGGGGACAGACACAAGTTGCACACTTCGTGCAAGTCGGTGCGCGGATACTTCACGCGACACCCGGGACAGAATTTAAATGGAGCCCGTTCCATTGACTGTGAGCTGACCCAACGCAGGTAGGCCCAACGGCCGGCCACGAGTTTTCCGATCGAAGATTTCTTGAACTATACAGTACGCGAAGAATGGGAACGCGATCGAGAAACAATACCTTCAAGGGTAGTGGATTGCGCACTGAGGGGAACCCGAGAACTGTGTCGAACCGGAGCGCAGCAATTCACGTCCGAACCCGATGGCGGAAAAAAACAATCTAACAGTGGAGTCGATGCCCATGCGCACTATCACCGAAAGGAGGAGTCACCTACCTCGTGACTGGAAAGACTTCTTCAAAGAAAAACAAAGTGCAAACATCCGGACACCCAACACTAGATGGCAGACTAGGCAAAGCATGTGATCTACAGCTCACATGCCTCGAACATTAATTTTTCCTCCTGCCCTTTTTACCTATGCTCCTCGGAGAGGTATTGGAGTAACTAGTCTATTTTGTCCCAATGGGCTCTGTCATACCTTGCAAAAAGACCCTGTGTATTGGCTATGCATCAATGATTGGCTGATTGTGCAGCCACTCTTTTGCCTGATGCATCTATTAATTCAGACTCTTTGTCTGGAGGTGGTACACCACCTGAGGTTTAGGAATTTGCTCTTTAACGAACATTGGACTCAAAGAGTCTAATTGAAGCTGGCCCCTAATAAAAATTGGGTCAGATGGTGGGGGTTTGTATTTTTATCAACCCTGGGTGTTATGATATGTGCAAGTACATGGTCTTTAAAAATGTCTTCTGTATGGCGCATCATGCCTTTTAAGATTGGTAAAGACTGTGTTGTTTTATGTGTGGTCACCAATGTTTCAAATAAAAAATCTTCTACTAAAGGTTCTTTATGTAGAGTGACTCGGTGGTATATAGCTGCCCTGGCAATTAACTCCTGATATGAGGTGCTGTCATCAGGATGTGAAGGTTTGCAGGGTATAGATCGGGATCTGTGTCTGTGGGAGGATCTATATTATAATCATCCCATGGATCTGGTGGTTGGCCATAAGTGTCATCCCTAGCCTCTGCGTCAGGATCTGTATGAGGAGAACCCTATGGGGGTAATATCTAGAGGGTCTGAACCTGGTACTAATGGTACTGGTGAGATGATGGAGGGGAATGAGGAATGGGGAGGAGGATGCTAGTAGCCATGTCCTTTCTCCTTTTAAAGGAATTTTATATCCTGTGTCTTGTGAGATGGGAATCTTCCTTTTGGAGGATGATGGTATCGCAGGTTTTGATGAAATATTTCCAGTGTCTGCATTAATATAAATTTTCTTTTGTTTTGCATCCAGCTTTTCTTGCATAGTTTCCAGAATTGGCTCCGGAGGCTTCTGAGGAGTATCTTTCTGTTTCGGTGCCGAAATGTTTTATACCAAGCCGGATTTGTCCTTTTTGTACTTCGGAACCAAAGTTTTAGAGGCCAAAGGTGTAGTGTCTCAAATTGAGCGGGAAGGACTGACTTACGATTTCGGTGCCGAGCCAGAGGGAGGGGCTTCCAAAACAGAACCTCGGTGCCTACCATAGCCGGATGGTAGTGGTGGTCCGGAAGCCTTTTGCTTGGTGGAAGAGGGTTTTGTGGGCAAAGGGATTTTGGTAATCACAGCACCTTGACCGGCTGGAACATCCTGGGACTCCAGCTCGATCTCTAGTTTGGAATTGGAGTCCTGGATGGAGAAGGCCTCTTCTGCTGCGGACGCTTTCATTTCTTCTTGTTCAATATCTTGTCCAAAGATATTGGGGGTGTCATCCATTCTCTGCCGTTGCATTTCTTTTTGTCGAGCCTGACGGTCACACAGGGTCTTTTCAGATCTAAATAAACGACAGGTGTCAGTCTTCTTTCTTGTGCTCTGGAGAGAGGCACAGGGAAAAGACCTTGTGAAGATCGGTGCGCCGGTATTTAGAGTGGCACCAAGGGCAGAACTGGAATGGAGTCCGTTCCATCGGCGGGTTAATCGATATTTTCCTTGAGTGGAAGTTAATGGAAACGGGCTAGGCCCAAAGGCCGTGGTTGGGGTTTTCCCAATCTAACTAGGAAAATGTTCAGATTTTCGACACGCGGAGTATGGGAAACTCGTTCGAAACAATACTGACGCGGGTACAGTGGACTGCGCACTGAAGGGATCCCTAAGAACGATCTCGAACCGGAGTACCGCAAACCAAATCTGAACCTGATGGCGGAAAGAAAACAATCTAACAATTGTGTCGATGCCCATGCATAGTATCACCAAATGGAGGAGTGAGTCGCCTTACCTCGTGACTGGAAAAGACTTCTTCGAAGATAAACAACTTGCAAACACCCGGACCCAACACTAGATGGCAGGAGTATGCAAAGCATGTGTATCTATAGCACACATGCCTCAAAAAAAAATAATACACAATGTTAACAAAAGAAAACGAGTAGGATGTGCATTGTGCCCTGAGATCCAAATGCGTGTGTGCCAATGCAAATGGGGAAAGTGCACGGAACAGGCACCCACGGAAGCATCTAATGATCCAGGGTTGGGGGAAGTGCAGTAGCTGTGCCTGCAATGCCAGCTACGACGAAAAAGTGATTAACATAAGAGTGCTTTAAAACTGTAAATAAAATGTACAGAGTAATGTTACATGTAAAAGGGGCTGTCCTAATGGGTGGTAACAACAGAAGAGAGGGAGGGATTAAACGGGACGAAGAGGAGACTACTAACAAAATAAAAAGAATTCCGAAAGACACTGCAAGGAGCCAATAAAATGTATGGGCGGAGCTTAATGCCCATATCTTGAATACAGCATGTCTCGAAGAGACCGCGTAAGCGCTGCCTAGGCATGACCTGAAAATTACAATGTAATGAAGTATTACAATCATAAAATGTGCGGCATTATGCTGCATAATTTGCCTTTTCTTGCCACATAACCTATTCAACCTTGCCACATAATGAGGGCCTTCACTGCGGCATATTTCCAGTGGCCCTGGATATGATGTACTTTCAAAACAGATGACTGTAGTAGGCAATTACAATCAAGACATCAAGGTTAAAAGGAAGCTATGGTTATCTTTAGTTATATCACCTTAATATATTAATAACGTATGTTTAAGGTCTACAGAAGTCCAGTTTAAAAACACAGTTAAGGTGCAGTAACCTATCCATATTAAGACTGAAAAAACACTGACATTTGCAAGTTATGGTTGTCTCCGCAATCCATAAAATTGCTCCACAGCTTTACAAACTACACTTGGGCACAAAATGCAGTGCTTGTGACTTCACAATATTTATACCAATAATTAACAATACCTAAAAACGCACAAAAATTAGACAACACCTACTGGAAACTGAAAAACACTACAGAATGAGGGTGGCATGATGAACACACTCACGTATGCAGTTAATTACATCTGTCACATTAATGGTGAGGCCATGAGCATTGCAACTGGTGTGCGAGTTATGGTTTGCGAGGTGATTGGGTGAGATTTAAATTACGATTCTAACCTAACCACGAATTGTGAATTTCAGTAATTTTTCAGCTTTAATTCATCACAGTAACTGTTCTGTAAGTCTGCTTTTGAAGTGATATATTACGTGTTTCAAGGCTTTTTGTGACATAAAATACATTGGTATAAAAATACATTTCACAGGAGACTGTGGAAAATGTGGCCAAAATGTCATGACTCCATGTGAGATGCAGGATTTAAAACAAAAAATAAAACATTCTTATGGATTTTCAAAACAACATAAGAACGTATGAAATGCCTCCCAATGAATCCATCAGGCGTTTGTTAAGCAGGACTACTCACCCGTAAGGGTCTCGAGGCACACAGCCCAACCTTCCAGCAGACAGAACCCGCCACTCCACAGCCACGACCAGTGTACAGCAGGCTGTCCCCATCCCGAAGGTCCCAGATGTATCCTCTGTTCTAGACGCTCCCCCAAGCCGCTCGACGCGCCAAGAAGAGCCTCCCATGCGCAGCCGACTCCTCCTCACACCCCGAACTATGCGGGCGCCCTTGGGCACGGTCCACCAGCCGCTCCGCCCTCATGCACCTATCCACAGTCGATGCCCATTCCACCACCGTTGGGCACTTCACCCCATCCCAGTGACTGTACAATGTCCCTTCTGGCTGTCATCAATGCCACACTGCAGAACAGGAGCGATATCTACTTCCCAACATCACCAGCTGCGGGGTAATGGCAAGGGGCAGCCCAGCACCACAACCATCCTCCCCTACACTGCCTCCCAGTACCGCCTCCGCTTCGGGCAGTCCCACAGCGTGTGTAGCAGGGAACCCCTGACAGCGATCCGTACCTGCCCTGCCCATGAGGTACAGGTGGGTCAATGCATAGGAGGCCCTATGAAGCCGCTTCAAGTGCACCAGCCGAAAGCCCGTCCGGATTGCTACTTCCCATGGGAAGCGACAGGCCTCGCCCCATACGCCATCCTTCCCAAGTCCATTACCCATGTACTACGGAGGATAGTCCGTTGGGGCTGGGTATGCGTCCTTAGGGAGGCATAGATCTGAGAGACCGCATGCGTGCAAAAATGGTACCCCAAAACCATCTCCTCTAATGGGGCCTTGTCGCCCACCTCCTGGAGAAGGTCCCCGTACCCCTGCAGTATGTGCTTGATCTGCCGATAGCGCAGAAACAGTCCCCCCCCTCCCCGTCAGTACCAATGGGACCCTCCTCCTCCCCAGATGTCCCCCATCTTGGATATCCCCAGTTTATCCCACTTCCGGTGACTCTCCACCCGTTGCAGGTGCGCTACCATTGCCAAATCCCAAAGGGGAGTCTCCAGAGCCACACGTTCCTTCTAACCCGTAGCCCAAGTCGCCTCCCGCCAGACTCTAATCACTTGGGCAGTGGGGTCCGTCACGGAATCCTGTCCCATATAGCCAACAAAGACAGGCCCCCGGGGCCAAGCCCTCCTGTCCCATACCCAGCGAAGGGGCCAAGCCCTCCTGTCCCATACCCAGCGAAGACAGGCCCCCGGGGCCAAGCCCTCCTGTCCCATACCCAGCGAAGACAGGCCCCCGGGGCCAAGCCCTCCTGTCCCATACCCAGCGAAGGGGCCAAGCCCTCCTGTCCCATACCCAGCGAAGACAGGCCCCCGGGGCCAAGCCCTCCTGTCCCATACCCAGCGAAGGGGCCAAGCCCTCCTGTCCCATACCCAACGAAGACAGGCCCCGGGGCCAAGCCCTCCTGTCCCATATAGCCAACGAAGACCAGCCCCCGGGGCCAAGCCCTCCTGTCCCCATACCCAGCGAAGGGGCCAAGCCCTCCTGTCCCATACCCAGCGAAGACAGGCCCCCGGGGCCAAGCCCTCCTGTCCCATACCCAGCGAAGACAGGCCCCCGAGGCCAAGCCTTCCTGTCCCATACCCAGCGAAGACAGGCCCCCGGGGCCAAGCCCTCCTGTCCGCATACCCAGCGAAGACAGGCCCCCGGGCCAAGCCCCTCCTGTCCGCATACCCAGCGAAGACAGGCCCCCGGGCCAAGCCCTCCTGTCCCATATAGCCAACGAAGACCGGCCCCCGGGGCCAAGCCCTCCTGTCCCCATACCCAGCGAAGGGGCCAAGCCCTCCTGTCCCATACCCAGCGAAGACAGGCCCCATGGGGCCAAGCCCTCCTGTCCCATACCCAGCGAAAACAGGCCCCCGGGGCCAAGCCCTCCTGTCCGCATACCCAGCGAAGACAGGCCCCCGGGGCCAAGCCCTCCTGTCCCCATACCCAGCGAAGACAGGCCCCGCGGCCAAGCCCTCCTGTCTGCATACCCAGCGAAGACAGGCCCCCGGGGCCAAGCCCTCCTGTCTGCATACCCAGCGAAGACAGGCCCCCGGGGCCAAGCCCTCCTGTCCGCATACCCAGCGAAGACAGGCCCCCGGGGCCAAGCCCTCCTGTCTGCATACCCAGCGAAGACAGGCCCCCGGGGCCAAGCCCTCCTGTCTGCATACCCAGCGAAGACAGGCCCCCGGGGCCAAGCCCTCCTGTCCGCATACCCACCGAAGACAGGCCCCCGGAGCCAAGCCCTCCTGTCCACATACCCAGCGAAGACAGGCCCCCGGGGCCAAGCCCTCCTGTCTGCATACCCAGCGAAGACAGGCCCCCGGGGCCAAGCCCTCCTGTCCGCATACCCAGCGAAGACAGGCCCCCGGGGCCAAGCCCTCCTGTCTGCATACCCAGCGAAGACAGGCCCCTGGGGCCAAGCCCTCCTGTCTGCATACCCAGCGAAGACAGGCCCCGGGGCCAAGCCCTCCTGTCTGCATACCCAGCGAAGACAGGCCCCCGGGGCCAAGCCCTCCTGTCTGCATACCCAGCGAAGACAGGCCCCCGGGGCCAAGCCCTCCTGTCCGCATACCCACCGAAGACAGGCCCCCGGAGCCAAGCCCCCCTGTCCCCATACCCAGCGAAGATAGGGGCCAAGCCCTCCTGTCCGCATACCCAACGAAGACAGGCCCCCGGGGCCAAGCCCTCCTGTCCGCATACCCAGCGAAGACAGGCCCCCGGGGCCAAGCCCTCCTGTCCGCATACCCAACGAAGACAGGCCCCCGGGGCCAAGCCCTCCTGTCCCATACCCAGCGAAGACAGGCCCCCGGGGCCAAGCCCTCCTGTCCCATACCCAGCGAAGACAGGCCCCGCGGCCAAGCCCACCTGTCCCATACCCAGCGAAGACAGGCCCCTGGGGCAAGCCCTCCTGTCCCATACCCAGCGAAGACAGACCCTCGGGCCATGCCCTCCTGTCCCATACCCAGCGAAGACAGGCCCTCGGGCCATGCCCTCCTGTCCCATACCCAGCGAAGACAGGCCCTCAGGGCCAAGCCCTCCTGTCCCATACCCAGCGAAAACAGGCCCCCGGGGCCAAGCCCTCCTGTCCCATACCCAGCGAAGACAGGCCCTCAGGGCCAAGCCCTCCTGTCCCATACCCAGCGAAGACAGGCCCCCGTGGGTAGACAGGCCCCCGGGGCCAAGCTCTCCTGTCCCATACCCAGCGAAGACAGGCCCTCAGGGCCAAGCCCTCCTGTCCCATACCCAGACGGTCCTGCTGCGTCTCATACACCCAGCCCTTGAGATGCCCCATATTATCACTTCAGATTCGGGAGGGTGACTTGAGATACAGGTTTCATCACCAGAATGACAGTCCCCAAACCACTCTGCAGAGCCTTACCATCGTCGGGCTGTTCGGACTCTGCAGCAGGTTGTACAAATCATGCAACAAAAAGGGCATATTATCAGCACATTCTCTAGCAGTATTTTCATCCATTGAGATTGAGACCACGGTTTGTTTGTGAAATCTGCGAATTGTGGCAAATGTAGTAGATTCATTTACTGTGGTAAACACCACAGCTACAAATCTCATCTATGTACTGGCCCTGGAAAGAAAACCTTTGGATGAGGTTTGTTGCACGATTTACAAGCCAAATATTGTAATGGTTCGGCCCGGCTCGTACACGGGTTCTTGGACCAAGTCTCAACCCTGGCTCGGCCTGGCTCGTACACGGGCTCTTGGACTAAGTCTCAACCCTGGCTCGGCCTGGCTCGTACATGGGCTCTTGGGACCAAGTCTCAACCCTGGCTCGGCCCGGCTCGTACACGGGCTCTTGGGACCAAGTCTCAACCCTGGCTCGGCCCGGCTCGTACACAGGCTCTTGGACTAAGTCACACCCCTGGCTCGGCCCGGCTCGTACACGGGCTCTTGGGACCAAGTCTCAACCCTGGCTCGGCCCGGCTCGTACATGGGCTCTTGGGACCAAGTCTCAACCCTGGCTCGTACATGGGCTCTTGGGACCAAGTCTCAACCCTGGCTCGGCCCGGCTCGTACACGGGCTCTTGGGACCAAGTCTCAACCCTGGCTCGGCCCGGCTCGTACACGAGCTCTTGGACCAAGTCACAACCCTAGTTCGGCCCGGCTCGTACACGGGCTCTTGGGGCCAAATCACAACACTGGGCCGGCTTGGCTCTCCTTATGGGCTTGCCATTTCTAATCTTTTCACGAATAAACCTCATTTAGGCCATCTGTATATTTGGTCGTTACGGATATCGGTGAACAGCTCTGATTGGAGCCACATCTCGAAGGTGCTAAATTTTAACAAATCTAGAGTGTGCTGAGCTGATCCACATTTTAACATATCGGAAGTCTGCTGAACTGAGCCACGTTTTAACACAGGAGGGGTTAAATGACCCAGGCCACATGTCCCCGCACTGCGCTCCAAGTGCCCAAACTGTACGTAAAACACTCAGCGCTTTGAAGCGGCTTCAGAGCTGTGTACACGTAATGAAGCACATTTGGACTAAATGACTCCTTAGAAATGTGCAAATGAAGAGCCCTACTCGGGAGACTTTTACGAGCGTCTCTGTGGGTGTGTCCTTCTTTAACTCCACGTGTGGGGGCAGTGAGGCCCCGCGTGCTCCCCGCTCCACCCCCCCCCCCACCCCATGCTCTGCCCCCTCCCTGCCCGCCACTCCCCTCACGGACTGTTATCACTGGGCACAGAAGTCTGGTCATCGGGGGAGGGGAGGGGAGGGGAGGGTCTGCCCGTGGGAAAGAGAGGAGCAGAGAGTCTGACCGTGGGCAGGAGTGGAGCAAAGGGTCTGCCCGTGGGCAGGAGCGGAGAGTCTGCCCATGGGCAGGAAAGGAGCTAAGGGTCTGCCCATGGGCAGGAGCTAAGGGTCTGCCCATGGGCAGGAAAGGAGCTAAGGGTCTGGCAATGGGCAGGAAAGGAGCCAAGGGTCTGCCCATGGGCAGGAGTGGTGGGGACGATCTGCCCGTGGGGAGGAGCGGAGAGTCTGCCCATGGGCAGGAGTGGTGTGGACGATCTGCCCGTGGGCAGGAGAGGAGCGGAGAGTCTGCCCGTGGGCAGGAGAGGAGCGGAGAGTCTGCCCGTGGGCAGGAGAGGAGCGAAGGGTCTGCCCATGGGCAGGAGTGGAGCGAAGGGTCTGCCCATGGGCAGGAAAGGAGCTAAGGGTCTGCCCATGGGCAGGAGCTAAGGGTCTGCCCATGGGCAGGAAAGGAGCTAAGGGTCTGCCCATGGGCAGGAAAGGAGCTAAGGGTCTGGCAATGGGCAGGAAAGGAGCCAAGGGTCTGCCCATGGGCAGGAGTGGTGGGGACGATCTGCCCGTGGGGAGGAGCGGAGAGTCTGCCCATGGGCAGGAGTGGTGTGGACGATCTGCCCGTGGGCAGGAGAGGAGCGGAGAGTCTGCCCGTGGGCAGGAGAGGAGCGGAGAGTCTGCCCGTGGGCAGGAGAGGAGCGAAGGGTCTGCCCGTGGGCAGGAGAGGAGCGAAGGGTCTGCCCATGGGCAGGAGTGGAGCGAAGGGTCTGCCCATGGGCAGGAGAGGAGCGGAGAGTCTGGCCGTGGGCAGGAGAGGAGCGGAGAGTCTGGCAATGGGCAGGAGAGGAGCCAAGGGTCTGGCAATGGGCAGGAGTGGAGCAAAGGGTCTGCCCATGGGCAGGAGTGGTGTGGACGATCTGCCCGTGGGCAGGAGAGGAGCGGAGAGTCTGCCCATGGACAGGAGTGGAGCTAAGGGTCTGCCCATGGGCAGGAGTGGAGCGGAGGATCTGACAGTGGGCAGGAGAAGAGGAGAGGGTCTGCCCGTGGGCAGGAGAGGAGCAAAGGGCTTGCCCATGGGCAGTAGTGCTGTGGACGATCTGACCGTGGGCAGGAGAGGAGCGGAGAGTCTGCCCATGGGCAGGGGTAGAGCGGAGGATCTGCCTGTGGGCAGGAGAGGAGCAGAGAGTCTGGCAAAGGGCAGGAGAGGAGCAAAAAGTTTGCCTATGGGCAGGAGTGGAGCAAAGGGTCTGCCCATGGGCAGGAGTGAAGCGAAGGGTCTGCCCATGGGCAGGAGAGGAGCAGACGATCTGCCTGTGAGCAGGAGAGGAGCAGAGTCTGGCAATGGGCAGGAGAGGAGCAAAGGGTCTGCCCATGGGCAGGAGTGGTGTGGACGATCTGCCCGTGGGTAGGAGAGGAGCGGAGAGTTTGCCCATGGGCAGGAGTGGAGTGGAGACAAAGGGTCTGCCCGTGGGCAGGAGTGGAGCGGAGGGTCTGCCCAGGGACTGGACAGGAGTGGAGCGGAGGGTCTGCCCAGGGACTGGACAGGAGTGGAGCGGAGGGTCTGCCCAGGGACTGGACAGGAGTGGAGCGGAGCGGAGGGTCTGCCCAGGGACAGGAGTGGAGCGGAGAGTCTGCCCAGGGACAGGAGTGGAGCGGAGAGTCTGGCAATGGGCAGGAGCGGAGAGTCTGGCAATGGGCAGGAGCGGAGAGTCTGGCAATGGGCAGGAGCGGAGAGTCTGGCAATGGGCAGGAGCGGAGAGTCTGGCAATGGGCAGGAGCGGAGAGTCTGGCAATGGGCAGGAGAGGAGAGCCTGCCCGTGGGCAGGGGTGGAGCGGAGGGTCTGCCCAGGGACAGGAGTGGAGCAGAGAGTCTGCCCAGGGACAGGAGTGGAGCAGGGAGTCTGCCCAGGGACAGGAGTGGAGCAGAGAGTCTGCCCAGGGACAGGAGTGGAGCGGAGATTCTGGCAATGGGCAGGAGCGGAGATTCTGGCAATGGGCAGGAGCGGAGAGTCTGGCAATGGGGAGGAGCGGAGAGTCTGGCAATCGGCAGGAGTGGAGACAAAGGGTCTGCCCGTGGGCAGGAGTGGAGCAAAAGGGTCTGCCCGTGGGCAGGAGTGGAGGGTCTGCCCGTGGGCAGGAGTGGAGGGTCTGCCCGTGGGCAGGAGTGGAGGGTCTGCCCGTGGGCAGGAGTGGAGGGTCTGCCCGTGGGCAGGAGTGGAGGGTCTGCCCGTGGGCAGGAGTGGAGGGTCTGCCCGTGGGCAGGAGTGGAGCGGAGGGTCTGCCCGTGGGCAGGAGTGGAGCGGAGGGTCTGCCCGTGGGCAGGAGTGGAGCGGAGGGTCTGCCCGTGGGCAGGAGTGGAGCGGAGGGTCTGCCCGTGGGCAGGAGTGGAGCAGGGAGTCTGCCCAGGGACAGGAGTGGAGCAGAGAGTCTGCCCAGGGACAGGAGTGGAGCGGAGATTCTGGCAATGGGCAGGAGCGGAGATTCTGGCAATGGGCAGGAGCGGAGAGTCTGGCAATGGGGAGGAGCGGAGAGTCTGGCAATCGGCAGGAGTGGAGACAAAGGGTCTGCCCGTGGGCAGGAGTGGAGCAAAAGGGTCTGCCCGTGGGCAGGAGTGGAGGGTCTGCCCGTGGGCAGGAGTGGAGGGTCTGCCCGTGGGCAGGAGTGGAGGGTCTGCCCGTGGGCAGGAGTGGAGGGTCTGCCCGTGGGCAGGAGTGGAGGGTCTGCCCGTGGGCAGGGAGTGGAGGGTCTGCCCGTGGGCAGGAGTGGAGGGTCTGCCCGTGGGCAGGAGTGGAGGGTCTGCCCGTGGGCAGGAGTGGAGGGTCTGCCCGTGGGCAGGAGTGGAGCGGAGCGTCTGCCCGTGGGCAGGAGTGGAGCGGAGGGTCTGCCCGTGGGCAGGAGCGGAGCGGAGGGTCTGCCCGTGGGCAGGAGCGGAGCGGAGGGTCTGCCCGTGGGCAGGAGCGGAGGGGAGCGTCTGCCCGTGGGCAGGAGCGGAGGGGAGCGTCTGCCCGTGGGCAGGAGCGGAGGGGAGCGTCTGCCCGTGGGCAGGAGCGGAGGGGGAGCGTCTGCCCGTGGGCAGGAGCGGAGGGGAGCGTCTGCCCGTGGGCAGGAGCGGAGGGGAGCGTCTGCCCGTGGGCAGGAGCGGAGGGGAGCGTCTGCCCGTGGGCAGGTGCGGAGGGGAGCGTCTGCCCGTGGGCAGGTGCGGAGGGGAGCGTCTGCCCGTGGGCAGGTGCGGAGGGGAGCGTCTGCCCGTGGGCAGGAGCGGAGGGGAGCGTCTGCCCGTGGGCAGGAGCGGAGGGGAGCGTCTGCCCGTGGGCAGGAGCGGAGGGGAGCGTCTGCCCGTGGGCAGGAGCGGAGGGGAGCGTCTGCCCGTGGGCAGGAGCGGAGCGGAGAGTCTGCCCAGGGACAGGAGCGGACCGGAGAGTCTGCCCAGGGACAGGAGCGGACCGGAGAGTCTGCCCAGGGACAGGAGCGGAGCGGAGAGTCTGCCCAGGGACAGGAGCGGAGCGGAGAGTCTGCCCAGGGACAGGAGCGGAGCGGAGAGTCTGCCCAGGGACAGGAGCGGAGCGGAGGGTCTGCCCAGGGACAGGAGTGGAGCGGAGAGTCTGCCCAGGGACAGGAGTGGAGCGGAGAGTCTGGCAATGGGCAGGAGCGGAGAGTCTGGCAATGGGCAGGAGCGGAGAGTCTGGCAATGGGCAGGAGCGGAGAGTCTGGCAATGGGCAGGAGCGGAGAGTCTGGCAATGGGCAGGAGCGGAGCAAAGGGTCTGCCTGTGGGCAGGAGCGGAGCAAAGGGTCTGCCTGTGGGCAGGAGCGGAGCAAAGGGTCTGCCCGTGGGCAGGAGAGGAGCGGAGGGTCTGCCCGTGAGCAGGAGAGTGGAGCAGAGGGTCTGCCCGTGAGCAGGAGAGTGGAGCAGAGAGTCTTGCAATGGGCTGGAGAGGAGCGGAGAGTCTTGCAATGGGCTGGAGAGGAGCGGAGAGTCTTGCAATGGGCTGGAGAGGAGCGGAGAGTCTTGCAATGGGCTGGAGAAGAGCGGAGAGTCTGGCAATGTGCAGGTGAAGAGCAAAGGGTCTGCCCATGGGCAGGAGTGGAGCGGACGACCTGCCCGTGAGCAGGAGAGGAGCGTCTGCCCGTGGGCAGGGGTGGAGCGGAGGGCCTGCCCAGGGACAGGAGTGGAGCAGAGATTCTGCCCAGGGACAGGAGTGGAGCAGAGATTCTGCCCAGGGACAGGAGTGGAGCAGAGATTCTGCCCAGGGACAGGAGTGGAGCAGAGATTCTGCCCAGGGACAGGAGTGGAGCAGAGATTCTGCCCAGGGACAGGAGTGGAGCGGAGATTCTGCCCAGGGACAGGAGTGGAGCGGAGATTCTGCCCAGGGACAGGAGTGGAGCGGAGATTCTCCCCAGGGACAGGAGTGGAGCGGAGATTCTGCCCAGGGACAGGAGTGGAGCGGAGATTCTGCCCAGGGACAGGAGTGGAGCGGAGATTCTGGCAATGGGCAGGAGCGGAGAGTCTGGCAATGGGCAGGAGCGGAGAGTCTGGCAATGGGCAGGAGCGGAGAGTCTGGCAATGGGCAGGAGCGGAGAGTCTGGCAATGGGCAGGAGCGGAGAGTCTGGCAATCGGCAGGAGCGGAGAGTCTGGCAATCGGCAGGAGAGGAGCAAAGGGTCTGCCTGTGGGCAGGAGAGGAGCGGAGGCTCTGCCCGTGAGCAGGAGAGTGGAGAGTCTGCCCAGGGGCAGGAGTGGAGCAGAGAGTCTGGCACTGGGCAGGAGAGGAGCAGAGAGTCTGGCACTGGGCAGGAGAGGAGCGGAGAGTCTTGCAATGGGCTGGAGAAGAGCGGAGATTCTGGCAATGTGCAGGTGAAGAGCAAAGGGTCTGCCCATGGGCAGGAGTGGAGCGGACGACCTGCCCGTGAGCAGGAGAGGAGCGTCTGCCTGTGGGCAGGAGTGGAGCGGAGCGTCTGCCTGTGGGCAGGAGTGGAGCGGAGCGTCTGCCTGTGGGCAGGAGAGGAGGGTCTGCCCGTGGGCAGGAGAGGAGCAGAGAGTCTGGCAATGGGCAGGAGAGGAGCGAAGGGTCTGGCCGTGGGCAGGAGCGGAGAGTCTGGCCGTGGGCAGGAGTGGAGAGTCTGGCCGTGGGCAGGAGCGGAGCGGAGAGTCTGGCCGTTGGCAGGAGAGGAGTGGACGTCTAGTAGCGGGCAGGGGAGGAGTCGAAAGTCTGCCAGCGGGCAGGAGGGGAGCTGGGAGTCTGCCAATGGGCAGGACAGGAGCAGGGAGTCTGGTAGAGCGCAGGAGAGAAGCTGACAGTCTGTCAGTGGACACAGAATCCGTGGCAGGGGGCCGATGCTGGGCAGAGTAGCTTTGCTGGTAGGCACTACATTGAGTGTGTCTGGTGCATGTTGGCATATAAATTCCTGTCTTTTCTGATGGACCAGCGCCCCCCCCACTCTGTTTTTGGGGCACACAGCGTCTTGCTGCCATTCTCGCTCGGCTAATGGTGTGCAACTCAGAATGTTTTGTCTTTATTATAGTTGTGTGCCACCAGGTGGCGCTGTGGGATCGGGTAAGGGAAAAGCATTGTGTATTGCATATGACAGTGATGTAGCAATGTGTCCTACTACCGCTGGATGGTGCTGTCTAACCGGGTATGGGTGCAGACCTTTCATATCCAGTAGTCTCGTTGCCTACACGCAGTGCACGTCCAGTGGTGGGCTGCCTACACGCAGTGCACGTCCAGTGGTGGGTTGCCTGCACGTAGTACACATCCACACTGCACGCAGTGCACATCCAGTGGTGTGCTGCCTGCACGCAGTGCACATCCAGTGGTGTGCTGCTTGCACGCAGTGCACATCCAGTGGTGGGTTGCCTGCACACAGTGCACATCCACACTGCATGCAGTGCACATTCAGCGGTGTGCTGCTTGCACGCAGTGCACATCCAGTGGTGGGTTGCCTGCATGCAGTACACATCCACACTGCACGCAGTGCACATCCAGTGGTGTGCTGCCTGCACGCAGTGCACATCCAGTGGTGTGCTGCTTGCACGCAGTGCACATCCAGTGGTGGGTTGCCTGCACACAGTGCACATCCACACTGCATGCAGTGCACATTCAGCGGTGTGCTGCTTGCACGCAGTGCACATCCAGTGGTGGGTTGCCTGCATGCAGTACACATCCACACTGCACGCAGTGCACATCCAGCGGTGTGCTGCCTGCACGCAGTGCACATCCACACTGTACGCAGTGCACATCCAGCGGTGTGCTGCCTGCACAGTGCACATCCAGTGGTGTGCTGCCTGCACGCAGTGCACATCCATAATGCACGCAGTGCACATCCAGTGGTGTGCTGCTGGCAGATTGAGTTGTCTATTAATCCACTGCCAGCATCCGTGAATATCTGCTGAAAACCAGTGTGCAGATGGTCTGCGTTCAGGAACGTCATCTGTAAACTGTACATCCAGTGACAAGACTCCTGAAAAGTTTGTACCTGTAGACTGACTGCCTGTAGACTTTGCATCCAGTGATTGGCTGGCACTTTGTATGTGTGGATTGACTGTCTGCTCACTTTGAATCCAGTGATCAGCTGCCTGCCGACTTTGTTTCCAGCCCTCAACTGACTTCGGGCATTGTATGCAGCGAACAACTTCCTGCAGACTTTGTATCTAGTGATTGGCTTTCCGCAGACTTTGTATCCACAGCGGTCAGCTGCCTGCAGACTGGATATCCAGCAGTTGGATGCCTGGAGAATGTCTGTCTATCCAGCGGCTGGCTGCCAGCAGACTGTCTATCCAGCGGCTGGCTGCCAGCAGACTGTCTATCCATCGGCCGGCTGCCAGCAGACTGTCTATCCATCGGCCGGTTGCCTGCAAGGCCGTCTGCCTATCCCGCGGTCGGCTGCCTGCAGGCCGTCTGCCTATCCCGCGGTCGGCTGCCTGCAGGCCGTCTGCCTATCCCGCGGTCGGCTGCCTGCAGGCCGTCTGCCTAACCCGCGGTCGGCTGCCTGCAGGCCGTCTGCCTAACCCGCGGTCGGCTGCCTGCAGGCCGCCTGCCTAACCCGCGGTCGGCTGCCTGCAGGCCGTCTGCCTCATCCCGCGGTCGGCTGCCTGCAGGCCGTCCTGCCTATCCCGCGGTGGGCTGCCTGCAGGCCGTCTGCCTATCCCGCGGTGGGCTGCCTGCAGGCCGTCTGCCTATCCCGCGGTCGGCTGCCTGCAGGCCGTCTGCCTATCCCGCGGTCGGCTGCCTGCAGGCCGTCTGCCTATCCCGCGGTCGGCTGCCTGCAGGCCGTCTGCCTATCCCGCGGTCGGCTGCCTGCAGGCCGCCTGCCTATCCCGCGGTCGGCTGCCTGCAGGCCGTCTGCCTATCCCGCGGTCGGCCGCCTGCAGGCCGCCTGCCTATCCCGCGGTCGGCCGCCTGCAGGCCGTCTGCCTATCCCGCGGTCGGCCGCCTGCAGGCCGTCTGCCTATCCCGCGGTCGGCCGCCTGCAGGCCGTCTGCCTATCCCGCGGTCGGCCGCCTGCAGGCCGTCTGCCTATCCCGCGGTCGGCCGCCTGCAGGCCGTCTGCCTATCCCGCGGTCGGCCGCCTGCAGGCCGTCTGCCTATCCCGCGGTCGGCCGCCTGCAGGCCGTCTGCCTATCCCGCGGTCGGCCGCCTGCAGGCCGTCTGCCTATCCCGCGGTCGGCCGTCTGCCTATCCCGCGGTCGGCCGCCTGCAGGCCGTCTGCCTATCCCGCGGTCGGCCGCCTGCAGGCCGTCTGCCTATCCCGCGGTCGGCCGCCTGCAGGCCGTCTGCCTATCCCGCGGTCGGCCGCCTGCAGGCCGTCTGCCTATCCCGCGGTCGGCCGCCTGCAGCCCGTCTGCCTATCCAGCGGTCGGCCGCCTGCAGACCGTCTGGCTATCCAGCGGTCGGCCGCCTGCAGACCGTCTGGCTATCCAGCGGTCGGCCGCCTGCAGACTGTCTGCCTATCCAGCGGTCGGCCGCCTGCAGACCGTCTGCCTATCCAGCGGTCGGCCGCCTGCAGACCGTCTGCCTATCCAGCGGTCGGCTGCCTGCAGGCCGTCTCGTCGGCTGCCTGCAGGCCGTCTGCCTATCCAGCGGTCGGCCGCCTGCAGACCGTCTGCCTATCCAGCGGTCGGCCGCCTGCAGACCGTCTGCCTATCCAGCGGTCGGCCGCCTGCAGACCGTCTGCCTATCCAGCGGTCGGCCGCCTGCAGACCGTCTGCCTATCCAGCGGTCGGCCGCCTGCAGACCGTCTGCCTATCCAGCGGTCGGCCGCCTGCAGACCGTCTGCCTATCCAGCGGTCGGCCGCCTGCAGACCGTCTGCCTATCCAGCGGTCGGCCGCCTGCAGACCGTCTGCCTATCCAGCGGTCGGCCGCCTGCAGACCAGACCGTCTGCCTATCCAGCGGTCGGCCGCCTGCAGACCGTCTGCCTATCCAGCGGTCGGCCGCCTGCAGACCAGACCGTCTGCCTATCCAGCGGTCGGCTGCCTGCAGATTTTGTATTCACAGATCTGTCTACAGACTGAGCACACCACGTAAATGCAGTGAGTCCATGTCCAGAGGTGACACATTCTGATGGCCCTGTTAAAGATTAGCTGTAAGGCTAGACATGAGTCTTGCGGACACCACAATGGAGGGTCATGGCTGGAGCAGTAACTGCAGAACCCAGACGACTGACCTTATACATCGACAACTGATTTCCCTTTCGGAAGCGAAGTTTGAAGTGACCAATGGTGTCTAACGGTGCCAGTGGTGATTCCGACCGTTTGATTTTAAGGGACTAGTTTGTGGAGGGTGAGTTGGAGAATGAAGTTTGTGGTTCCTAGTGTAGGGAGTTAGTCTGAAGCAGTGACTTTGAGCTTTACATTTGATGTTCTGTGATTGTACTGGAAAGACTTCCCATGTTCCTCGCTTTCAGTTGGACTACTGTCTTGTTGCGTCTGTAATTCTTTGGGCTTCCTATCACTGGTCTTGGACTAACATGGCTCTTCTTTCATGCCAACCGTTTCACCAAACCTCCTCTTATGGTTGTTTTTTTCCTACAGAAATGATCCTCCGGTCACGTAAGATCCCGGTGAGAGAACTTCCAGAACCAACAACACCCCGCACCCCACGACCCCGGAACTTTGATGCAAGTCCACGAACCCCCAAAACACCCCGAACACCTCGGTTAGAATTAAGGGCCCAGAGAGTGGTGAGTGGCAACCAAAGCATGCATGACTTGTGGGGGCAGAGGGGAGAGACGATGGGAATGTTCTTCACTCCAGAAATCATGGAGCAGACACTTGCAGAGTGTGGTGCATTGAGTCTGACACCTTTGGGGTGAGTAACGAGGTGAGTAATCTGGGTTACACTGCTGGAGGTGGGATTATAGGCACATGCACTATGGAGGGAAAAACCCCACGCGAAGGGAGAGAGGGCTGTAGTTGCCATGGTGTACATATACAGAGACATAGGAATTTAGTCCTCAACCCCTCCACGCCCTCCTACCTCCCCTCTTGTCATGGGAGTAGAAAGATTGAGCGAAGCTGCCCAGCCAGACCCAGTGCCCTAGGATTGAGAGTCAGCCAGACAGTGAGCCCCAGGCATGAGCCCAGCCAGACAGTGAGCCCCAGGCATGAGCCCAGCCAGACAGTGAGCCCCAGGCATGAGCCCAGCCAGACAGTGAGCCCCAGGCATGAGCCCAGCCAGACAGTGAGCCCCAGGCATGAGCCCAGCCAGACAGTGAGCCCCAGGCATGAGCCCAGCCAGACAGTGAGCCCCAGGCATGAGCCCAGCCAGACAGTGAGCCCCAGCCATGAGCCCAGCCAGACAGTGAGCCCCAGCCATGAGCCCAGCCAGACAGTTGGCCCCAGCCGTGAGCGGCAGCCAGCCACATGGCCCCAGCCAGCCAGAGGGCCCCAGCCGTGAGAGCCCAGCCAGCCAGAGGGCCCCAGCCGTGAGAGCCCAGCCAGCCAGAGGGCCCCAGCCGTGAGAGCCCAGCCGTGAGGGCCCCAGCCAGAGGGCCCCGCCAGCCAGAGGGCCCCGCCAGCCAGAGGGCCCCGCCAGCCAGAGGGCCCCGCCAGCCAGAGGGCCCCGCCAGCCAGAGGGCCCCGCCAGCCAGAGGGCCCCACCAGCCAGAGGGCCCCGCCAGCCAGAGGGCCCCAGCCGTGAGAGCCCAGCCAGCCAGAGGGCCCCAGCCGTGAGAGCCCAGCCAGCCAGAGGGCCCCAGCCGTGAGAGCCCAGCCAGCCAGAGGGCCCCAGCCGGGAGAGCCCAGCCAGCCAGAGGGCCCCAGCCGGGAGAGCCCAGCCACCTAGAGGGCCCCAGCCGGGAGAGCCCAGCCACCTAGAGGGCCCCAGCCGGGAGAGCCCAGCCACCTAGAGGGCCCCAGCCGGGAGAGCCCAGCCACCTAGAGGGCCCCAGCCGGGAGAGCCCAGCCACCTAGAGGGCCCCAGCCGGGAGAGCCCAGCCACCTAGAGGGCCCCAGCCGGGAGAGCCCAGCCACCTAGAGGGCCCCAGCCGGGAGAGCCCAGCCACCTAGAGGGCCCCAGCCGGGAGAGCCCAGCCACCTAGAGGGCCCGAGCCGGGAGAGCCCAGCCACCTAGAGGGCCCCAGCCGTGAGAGCCCAGCCACCTAGAGGGCCCCAGCCGAGGGCCCCAGCCGTGAGAGCCCAGCCACCTAGAGGGCCCCAGCCGTGAGAGCCCAGCCACCTAGAGGGCCCCAGCCGTGAGAGCCCAGCCACCTAGAGGGCCCCAGCCGTGAGAGCCCAGCCAAACACAGGTCCACAGCCATGAGAGCCCAGCCAAACACAGGTCCACAGCCATGAGAGCCCAGCCAAACACAGGTCCACAGCCATGAGAGGCCAACCAGACACAAGACCCCTGACATCCAAGCACACCTAGACACAGGGCAGAGAAGTCTATACAGGGCCTAAGCTGCAACAGCACACTCAGAACCATGTCCGCCAGTTGTCCTTCATGCCTGGTAGGGGGGGAAGTAAGAGTGCTGTGAAATGGCCAGTCTGTGCTGCATGTCTGATGGGGGAAGTGAAGGGGTGTTGATACATGGTCCGTCTGTCCTACATATTTTTGGTGGAGGGCATGGAGGGGGGGTGAAGGGGTATTGATATATGGTCTGTCTGTCCTGCATGTCTTTGGTGGGCAGGAGGGGTGACGGGGTGATGATACATGGTCTGTCTATCCTGCATGTGTGGTGGGGGAAGTAAAGGGGTGTTGATAAATGGTCCCTCTGTCTTGTAAGTCTGGGGGAGTGAAGGGGTGTTGATACAAAGTCTCTGTCCTGCATATCAGGGGGGGTGAAGGGGTGCTGATACATGAACTGTCTGTCCTGCATGTCTTTTTTTTTTTTTTTTTTTGGGTGGGGGGGTTGAAAGGGTATTTGCATATGGTCAGCATGTGTTGCATGTCTGTGGGGGGAGTGAATGGGTGTTGATACATGATCCGTCTGCCCTGAATGTCTTTTGGGGGGGTGGGGGGGATGGCGCAGGGAGGTGGGTGAAGGGGTGCTGATACATGGTATGTCTGTCCTGCATGTCTTTTTTTTTTTTTGGGGGGGGGTGAAAGGGTATTTGCATATGGTCATTATTTGTTGCATGTCTGTGGGGGAGTGAATGGGTGTTGATACAAGGTTTGTCTGTTCTACATGTCTTGGGGGGGGGGGGTGGATGAAGCAGTGTTGGCATATGGTCAGCATGTGTTGCATGTCTGTGGGGGAGTGAATGGGTGTTGATACATGATCCGTCTGTCCTGAATGTCTTTTGGGGGGGGTGGGGGGGATGGCGCAGGGAGGTGGGTGAAGGGGTGCTGATACATGGTATGTCTGTCCTGCATGTCTTTTTTTGGGGGGGGGGTGAAAGGGTATTTGCATATGGTCATTATTTGTTGCATGTCTGTGGGGGGAGTGAATGGGTGTTGATACATGATCCGTCTGTCCTGAATGTCTTTTGGGGGGTGAGGGGGAGGGCGCGGGGATGTGGGTGAAGGGGTGTTGTTACAAGGTTTGTCTGTTCTACATGTCTTGGGGGGGGGGGATGAAGCAGTGTTGGCATATGGTCAGTATGTTCTGCATGTCTGGTGGGGGAGTGAAGCGGTGTTAAGACATAGCTGTGCTTGTCCTGCATGTCTCAGGGGAGGGTGGGAGATAAAGTGGGTTCTGATTTGGCCACTATCTGTCCTGCATGCTGACTTCTATTGGGATTTGTGCCCATCAGCCTGAAATTAGATAATAAAAGTGGATTATTCTGTTTTACTCAGAAAAGATGCAGCTCATCCTTATGTGGCCAGGGAGAGGAGGAATTGTTCGCAAAGGCCATAAAGAGAGCTTCAAGGCGGGTGAAGTTGAAGCGAAAATGGTCAGAGGAGATTCAAGGTAAAGCCAATGCAGATTCCAGATTATTTCAATTAAAAAACCATCTCCACATCTGGAAAGCAGGGAGCTTCTCTCAATTATAAACCATCCCCAGCAGAAGCATTTAATGGAGAGCGTGCCCATCTAAGAGACGGGGAGCTTCTCCCATGAACAAGCCATCCCCATGCCAGGGTTTAACGCAGTGTGCACACTTAAGAGCCAGGGATCTTCTCTCATTAACGAACATTAGCTGCAGATTCCCTACCTTTGAATTTTCCCAGGCTTTAGGACTGGATCCAGAAGATTTTCCGTGAACAGTACCCCTATGCGCTGGTAGGTGGCATCGATCGGCTCAGCATGCATAGTCCGAGATGGAAGTGACATCACCGGCGATGTCCGAGATGGCAGTGACTTAGACGGCTCCTTTATAGGCGCCACCTAGGTGCGCTGACGCCAGTTTCTTTTCATAACTTTTCACACCAGAAGCCAGAGCCATGAAGAGCACTGACCGTTGATGAGGTAAACCAGAGCCCTGAAAAGGATCAGTGCTGTCCCTAGAAATCCATTCGCAGAGTGGGGAGGATGAGTGAGTCGGTAAGGAATCTGCCGCTTGATGGAGTCTCTCCCTGATAAGGCGTTACCAAAGGTAAGTAATTTGTTCATCTGATAGACTTCTAGCCGCAGATTCCTTACTTCTGAAAAGATACCCAAGAAATACCTCCCCGGAGGTGGGTCTGCGGACAAATTTCACACAAGGAAGTCCTGCAAGACCGAACGGGTGAAGTCACCATCTCTATGGGCCTGACTTTCCAGACAGTAATGTTTGGAGAACGTGTGCAGGGAAGCCCAAGTTGCTGCCTAGTAAATGTCCAGGACCAGCCGCGGCCCGTGCAAATAAGAGCGGTGGGGGATTTCGACAGACGATGACGAGGGAAAATTAAATAATCGCACCCGGCCCCACCACTCTTACCTGCACGGGCCGCGGCTGTCCAGGACCCTAACTCCACGTGCTAATGCAGTGGTCGCAGCTTAAGGTATGGTGGAATGAGCTAGAAAGCCTTCGGGAGGTTGCTTTTTGGCAGTCTGATTGGAAGAGTGATTGCCATGCTCAGTAGCTTGGGATACCAAAGTCTCCGTGCCCAGTCCAGAGCCACAAGGATGACTTGGGCCCTGTCGTTCCTGATCTTCTTGAACTCTGGGCAGGAGTGGTATGGGCGGAAAGGCATACTGGAGGCCTGAGCTCAACTTGAGATGAAAAGCATCTCCGAGCGAGAGCCGCTTTGGAAACTCCAGCAAGCAAAACTGCTGCCATTTCGCGTTCTCAATGGAAGCAGACAGATCTAACCAAGGCGCTCCCCCCTGTTGAAAGAGACCTTCAGCCACCTACGGATGGAGACACCATTCGTGATCCGCCAAGCATCGATGGCTGGGTTTCTCCTTTCAGGCGTTCAGGGAACCTGCCAGGTGTTGAACCACTAGGGATATGCCCTCCTGTTCCAGTCATGTCCAGAGATGCAGGGTCTCTTGATAGCGGGTCCATGACCCCACCCCGCCCTGTTTCTTGCAGCACCACATGGCGGTGGTGTTGTCCGTGAACACCTGTACTAGCCTTCCCTTGATGGAGGATAGAAAGACTGACCAGACCACTGACTTACCAGACCACGCAGCTGGGTACCGTGCCGTCCGCCAAGCAGAGGCTGAGGACCATGCGCGGCTTGGTGGCTGGGAGGGAATTAGTGCGGTTGGAAGCCCCTTCCGTGGCCACGAAAGGAACAAAGGGCAGAATGTGGGCGATAAGGGGCCATAGAAAGGTCCAAAAACTTGACTGTAGCCTGACTGCCTTTGAAGCGTTCAAGCGCCGAATATGCCTTGTCTCCGAAGAGACTGGTGCCATCAAAGGGCATGTCCATATGGGAAGCCTGGACATTCCCCGAAAAGCCAGGTGTCCTAATCCATGTGTGGCGCCTCAGAGCCACTGTAGATGAAACCGCTCTGCTCAGTGAGCCTGTCCAGTGGATAGTAAACTTTGCTCTGTCTCTCCCATTGGCAACACCCTGAGAGTGTACAGCCAGGGCCTCCTCCGGGACAGCAGCACTTGCGCAGCTGTGTCCGACCGAGTGTGGGAGTGACGGCCCAATAGGCATGCTGTGTTTAGAATGCAATGCCAGGCTTCTTCCCAAAGGAGTCCAGCCTCTTGGATTCCCTATCCTGGGAGGCGGTAGGAAATGTGCCATGGGATATTGAGGCTTGGACCACCAAGCTCTCCTGGGTAGGATGTTGGGTGAGGAAATTTGGGTCCCCCTGGAGTGGGGCTGTGGGCAATCATCGTATTCACAGGAGCCTCTGTGTTGGGTTTGAACAAAGTCCCCAAAAGAAAATCAGTGAGGGAGTCATTGACCTGGAGTCGCGGTTTGGATTGGAGGCTCCCGGTTGTAGCACCTCTGTCAAGATGTTAGTCTTGACTGTCACCAAAGGCAACAGAAGGTCAAGGACCTCAGCCGAACCGCACCAAGAATTGCATAACTAGGGTCTCACCTCCGTAGCCATGGTAGGGAGAGAAAGCATACCAGTATCTGGAGCGGTATCCAGGACACTGGCTTCATCCAGTTCCTCACACCACTCCATGCCAGGGTCCTCCTCATATGACTGCTATTCTCCAGGGTCCAGCGACCCCTCCCATTCTTTTGTGAGTCCTAACCCAAGGGAATAGAGATCAGAATCTGATCTAGGTGACAAGGCTCATGTTGGCGCCGCAGTCAGCGTCCTGCAACTCCCATTCGGCTCCGTATCAGAGTCGGGTATCCCAATGGGGATGGCGGCGCCAGAAGCGTTGGCATCGGGACCGACGTCAGGTAAGGTCGAGTTGGTGCAACCACTGTCAGTCCGTATCCAGGAATGGATCCATGGGGGACTAATGAAGCCGGGGCTGAAGCAGCCAGTGCACAATGAGATGGTGTCCCCTCTGACCCTGTGGGACCCAAAGGCGTGCCAGAGGGGTCGGGCCGCCCAAATATGAGGAGCATGGCGTCACAGAACTTTTCTAGTTGGGCGGGGTATGCTCCTGCTCCCGAACGTCGTTGAGGCGTGGAGTCAGCCCAGCACAGGCTCTACTGTGGAACCAGACCTTGAATGTTGATGCTTCTCCCTAGTCTGCCGAAGGACGACCGAGGACTTGGAATGGGACGACGACTTTGGACTCCGTGAGCGCTCCCGGGACCTTCCTCTCGACTGGGACCTCGATTTACGTGGAGGTGCATGCTGGGCTGCCATGAGCTTTTGGGACTGCTCCCTTAAAGTCTTTGGGTTCAAGGCGTGGAAATGGGAGCCCTACTTTTGGTCCTGGTCGCGCTACAAACAAGACAGGCAGACAAGGTGTGAGCCCGTCACTGACATCGGCCAATAACGGGCTCCGCAAGGCTTGAATCATGTCTTCCTATATGACATCTTCCTAACACACTAGGAGGAAAATACTCAAAAACCCTCGCCAAAACATTGAAAAAATCCAGTTAAAAAGTGACTGGAGGGTAGCTAGTCTCCAGATCAGTGCTGGCTGGCATGGAAAGAAATGAACTGATGTCAGTGCGCGTAGGTGGCGCCTATATCTGTGCCGTGGACGTCCTTTCCGATGACACACATTGAGCTGACCGACGCCACCTACCGGCGCAAAGGGGTACTGCTCACGAAAAATCTTACGGATACAGTCTGACGCCAGGAAAAATTCAAAGGTGAGGAATCCGCATCTAGAAGTCTCTATCAGATGAGGCATCCACACATTAGGGTGTAATGCAGTGTGCGCACACCCAAGAGGCAACTCAAGCACCAGGATCTAATGCAGTGTGTGTAAGAGGCTGGCTCAGTATATAGTGTCCACCTATGGTGAGGCACTCTGCACTAAGTCCAGGCAACCCTTAGTGATAGTGTTTAGGTCCCTGAAAACCAGAGCTCTCAAGGGGTAGCAATGGAGAGATATCACCTACATACCAAAAATACTTAATAAATAGGTAAGTAGCATAGAAAAACACATTGGGCCCGACTGGAGGGGCCAAACCATATATGAAAATAGTGGGATGTGAGGTAAGTACCAAAACTGGACTAGTACCCAAGGCTGGAAGACCCCAGGGGAAACACGGAACTGCCCAAGGTGACTAACCAGGGACCCCAAGGTGCCCGGTTGCAGTATGGTTACACCGGGTCAAACGTCCATAGGACAACACAGGAAAAGTCGCTGTTGGATTTTTACAGTTCTAAGACCCTACCCAAGAACCACGAAAGAACCACTGGGATCAAGGAAGGTTGGAGAGCCACCCCACCCGTTGATATCCCAGAAACCAGGATACCTATACCAGGGAGCCCGGGTGCATAGGCATGAAATGGTGCCGGAACTACCTGTAGACGCCAATGGAGGTTCGTGGAAGATCAGTAGCTACAGAGTCTCATGGGCCAGGCCGGTGGAACCAGGACATGGAATCATACGAGAAAAACCTGAAAGCAGAGGGGACAGAGTCCAAACCACACAGAGGTGACCAGGAGACACAGAAGCATAAAACCAACCCTTGCTGGAGGTTCTTACTGTAGCACGATGAGGTTGAAGCGGCTGCTGTGGAGACCAGGCGATGATGCCGGAGCACAGGAGCCTCCCATGAGCTGTCCCACGCAGGTCGACGAGTGCAGGAAGATCAATGGCCAGCAGGACCACCAACAAGCCTTGGCAAACGCAAACAATGGATCACGAAAGAAGATTCTGCGTTGCAGACCAGCAAGGTCTGTGGGACTAACACAGAAGGGGTAAGTCGGGGCCGGCCCTCAGCATGCAGGAGAGCCAGCAGGAATCGATGGAGCCCCCTCGAGGACCCTTGGAGGCACAGGGAGTCGGAGAGAAGCCTCAAAAGCACACATGAGATGAAGCCTCACGATGCAGAGGATAGAGGTGGGAAATCGTTCTTGGAGCTGTGCAATGCTGGAGGCTGGGGCTTCTTGGAGCTTCAAGATCTTTCGTGAAGAGAGCCAACAAGCCTAGACAACGACAAACGGGCGCGGTGCACATGGAGGCAGCTCACGTCGGCTGGAGAGGAATTACAGTCACACCAGTTGCAGGGAAGACTGGACAGGCCTCTGAAGAACCAACAAACCACAACCTGTGTTGCAGAGCCGGGCGATGTCTGTGGGACAACAGGATCAGCAAACCGGTCACCGCTGTAGAGGTGCCTGAGGATGTAGAGAAGTGACTCCTTCACTTCAAGGGAGATTCCTTCTAGCATGGATGCAGGCTGGGTCCTTAGTGGCTCAGAGGCTGCATGGCCACAGAGTTGCAGAACTTGAAGAAGCACAGGGCCGAAGATCCAGCAGGAATCTTCCCACCGGAGCAGTTAGTCTTGACTTTGGTTCTGGCTCGAAGAACAGAAGAGTTCCAGTGTCCACCATCAAAAGAGTCTTTGGAGGAGTCTTCATACGACACGCAGTCGGATCTTGAAGTCGTTGTGGGGACGAATCTAAGGACCCACCCTCAGGGGAGCCCTTAAGTAACCCTAAAAAGGGAAAGCACCTCTTTTGTGGTGACCAGCCTATCAGAGGGGGTCAGGGACGCTACTCAGCTGTCCTAGCCAGTCAGATGCTCCCAGGGGCCAAGATTCAACATGGCAGAATCAAGTGGCCAGCTGGAGGAGCTCTGGGCAGCTCCCTAGGGAGGAGCTGGACAAGGGGGTGGACACTCCCCTGTCCTATGTGTAGTTTTGCACCAGAGCGGGAGCCAAGGGCTCCTGAACTGGGCAAAACTGGTTTATGCAAGGAGGGCACCATATGTGCCCTTCAATGCAGTTTGGTGGTGCTCGGAAGCACCCCCACCCTACTTAATTCTAAAGAAGAGGTTGTCACACCTCTCCATTGCAGGAAATCCTTTGTTCAGCTTCCCCTGCCCAAGTTAAGCTCATCAGCAGGGGAGTAGAACACTGTCTAGAGTCAGCAGCAGCGCGGATTGGCAGGCAGACCCTGTAAGGCTAAGCAGGTAGGTATTAGGGGGGTGGGTCCTCTAAGGAGCCCCTGAGTACATGAAATCATGCAACTAACACTGAATTCGGTGCTGTTTCATGATTCCAACATGTTTGATACCAAACAAAACCAGGTTCGGGGCAGCCATAATGTAGTTGGACATCTCGACTTGCCAGTGTCAACTACATACCTTTATAATGGCTGTCCTGCACTTACAAAGCCCAGAGAATGAAGTCCGGGGTCTGTAGGGGTACCTCTGCTCATGCAGGGTCCCACACACTTCCAACCATACACCCTGCCCTAGGACTGAAGGGCCTACCTTGGGGATAACTTCTAGGTTAAAAGTGCAGTGACCGCGATGGCAGCTCTGCAGACATAATGCATGCTGCAGCCCATGGGAGACCCCTAGTGTACCAATGCCCTAGGTGCCTCAGTACCGTATACTAGGGACTTATAATGGTACCCCAGTATGCCAACTGTGGGGTGTACAAAGCACTTACCAGAGAATTTGGAGGAGAGAGCACTGCCACTGGGGTCCTGGTTAGCAGGATCCCAGTGAACTACAGTCAAAATACACTGACAGGCAAGAAGTGGGGGTATCCATGCCAGAAAGATCCTACTTTCCTACAGTGTGCATATACCCAAGAGGCAGGGGGTGTCTTTCACTAACAAGCCATCACCAGCTCCAGGGTCTAATGCAGTGTGTGCTCCCCTAAGAGGCAGGGAGCTTCTCTTACTAACAAGTCGTTCCCAGCACTAGAGTCCCATGCAGTGTGCCTGCATCTCTCAGAAGCAGGGCGCTTCTCTCACTAACCAAGCACCCCCAGCAACCCAGACACTCATGCAGTGTATGTGCAGGTGAGAGGCAGGGAGCTCCTCTGAGAGACAAACCCTCGCACCACAGCATAACACACCAGGTCTACAAATGCTACTAGCAGGGAATGTCTGTTCCAAACCAGTGGTGAGTCAGGGTGTCTTGTGCCACACAAAGGAGAACCTCACTGTCTATATTGGGTTTTGCAGGCCTGGAGGAGACTCCTCTGAAGTCACGAGAGATGCGTGTCCATTTTGAACTGGACGAGCCCTTCCTTGGGCAGCCTGAGCTTCTGAGCAGCATTTATTCACCAGTCATCAACTTCTTCTCACCTCACAGTGGGAACCCTGGTGAGCGTCCTATTGAGACATGTCTCGGGGATCCATGGTCTATTGTATACAAACGGATGGGTGTGCACCATGGGAGCACAGGGGGCAATGGTGTGCATATGCTCATGAGAGACAGGACGAGAGCGATAGTGCAACAAGAGAGGGCCCTGGTGTGTCTATACATTCATGCGAGATGTGATGCAAGTGCAGGTTGTGAGCAGAGGGCCATGGTATGTTTACACTCATGAGATGAGATGGTTGGCTGTAAATCTGGGGAGTTGACATCTACCCAAGACAGTTCTGTTGAATCGGTCATGTGTCTCCACAGTGACTGGTCCATGCTGTGCATTGTTTTAGGTACTGTTGCCCCGGTAGTTCTTCTTGCTTTAGGTACCGTTGCCCGGTTTTTGTTCCTTTTCCTAGGTAGAACGCACACCTCTGCAGCTTGTTACCCTCCTAGGAGCCCATGGGATTCTGTTCCTTTTGTGTTTACTTCAGGGCACGGGTAGGTAGTTCTTGTCTGTATTAGGTTTAGCCCTTTCTCGATTAGCCTGCCTAAGGCCCATTGGTAAGTTGCTATGGCCAACTACTTGGGGATACCAGTTTGTGAATCAGCCATATGTTGTTGGAGCAGCACAGGACAGCTGTTCAAAAGGCACTAACCAGAGGTGACAAACATCTTGGTAAACAGTCCCTTTCACCACCCCATCTAACCTCTCTGGATCTGATGCACACCCTGCATCCAAGCACCCCAGGAGTCTCCTTGAACGTACAGGTCATCTTCAAGTCCTGTAGTATTTAGCTTGGAGTCATTCCAAGCTGATTTCATCCTTCATGCAGTCACTAAACTCAAGAATAACCTTGTTCCCAATCAGGGGAGGCGACTTGGTCGAGGTGCTGCCTTCTGTTCTTCATTCAATCAATCAGGGTTGGTAAAACGCAACTACTCACCCGCGAGGGTCTCAAGGCGCTGGGGGAAAGGGGGCGGCTCCGTTGAGTGCTGGGGTCATCCGAAGAGCCAGGTCTTGAGGTTCTTCCTGAACTGGAGCAGTGTGAGGGCTTGGGGGAGGTCGTCCCAGGCCTTGGCTGCGAGGTAGGAGAAGGACTTTCCTCCTGTTCTGGTCTTGTAGATGCGTGGAATGGTCGCTAGTGAGAGGTCAGCTGATAGGAGGTGTCTTTTGGGTGCGTGGAAGGAGAGGCGGTTGTTCAGGTATGTTGGTCCAGTGTTGTGGAGGGCCTTGTACGCGTGAGTAAGGAGTTTGAAGGTTATTCTTCTTTCAATAGGGTGCCAGTGGGAATCGCAGAGGTGTTGGGTGATGTGGCTGCGATGGGGGATGTCTAGGATCAGTGTGGCTGCGGCAGTCTGGACGGTCTGGTGTTTGCGAAGTAGTTTCTTGTTGATCCCAGCACAGAGAGCATTGCTGTAGTCCAGTCTGCTACTGATGAGAGCGTGCGTGACAGTTTTTCTGGATTCGGATGGGATCCATCTAAACGTTTTTCGGAGTATGCGGAGGGGGTTGAAGCAGGCAGAGGATACAGCGTTGATCTGGCGGTTCATTGTGAGCGATTAGTCTAGTATGATGCAGAGGTTTTGTGTGTGGTCCGTCAGGGTGGGGGGGTTTCCGAGGGCAGCGGGCCACCAGGAGTCGTCCCATGCGGAGGGGGTGGAGCCAAGGATAAGGACTTCTGTTTTCTCAGAGTTGAGTTTCAGGCAGCTCTTCAGCCAGGTGGCGACGGATTTCATCCCTTCTTGTAAGTTGTGTCTGGTGAGGTTGGGTTCGTTGGTGAGGGAGAGGATAAGCTGGGTGTCAGCGTAGGAGACAATGTTGAGCCCGTGGTTTCTAATGATGGTTGCGAGGGGGCCATGTAGATGTTGAAGAGGGTGGGGCTGAGAGAGGATCCCTGGGGCACTCCACAGTTGGTCTCTGTTGGTTCTCGAGAGGTAGGGCGGGATCCTGACTCGCTGAGTTTTGCCAGTGAGAAATTAGCATATCCAGTCTAGGACCTTTCCACGGATGCCGGCGTCGTAGAATCTGGTGGCTAGTGTGCGGTGGGAGACGGTGTCGAAGGCAGCCGAGAGTTCCAGGAGGATGAGGGCTGCCGTTTGGCCCTGGTCGAGGAGGGAGCGGATGTCGTCGGTGGCGGCAAGTAGGGCGGTCTCGGTGCTGTGGGTGCTGCGGAATCCGGGTTGTGAGATATCCAGGACGTTGTTAGCATCAATGACGTTTGCTAGCTTGGTGTTGACGGCCTTTTCGAGGACCTTGGCTGCAAATAGAAGCAGGGAGATGGGCCTGAAGTTTTTGAGGTCCGTTGGGTCTGTGGAGGGCTTCTTCAGGAGGGGGTTGACTTTGGCGAGTTTCCAGTCGTCTGGGAATGTGGCGGTTTTGATGGAGCAGTTGATCGTCCACTGTAATTTGGGCGATGGCTGTGGTGGCTCTGTTGAAGATGTGGGGTGGGCAGGGGTCTGAGGGTGCTCCGGAGTGGATGCTCTTCATGGCCTTTAAGGTTTATGTTGTGAGTGGGGTCCAAGTAAGCAGGGTCTGTTGGGTGGCATCGCTGGGGGGGTGGGGGGCAGGTGGGAGCTGGAGCGGTGCGGATGTCTTCGTTATGGAAATTGTCATAGATCATCTTAATCTTGAGGTGAAAAAGGTTAATTCAGTCACTGAACTTCTTACTTGAGTTTGAAATGTAATACTTGTCCCAAAAGATACACCAGTGGTGATGTTCACCATCAATCCAATAGGGTGTTCCACTTGAGAAACAATGACAGTGGTCACAGAAGTGGGGGCCTCTTTGGCTCCCTCCACTTTACAAGCTTTTTACATTCAGTTCCAGCTTTCACTCCTCTCACAGCACCTATTTGTTTCTCGCTCAAGTGTGATCTACCCTGGTCTTCAGCACCTACCAGTCCCATTAACACCTTGGTGTTCTGCATTTCTAGCTTAGTCTGCTCAATCTCCATAGTTCAAATGCAAAGTAAGAGGATGTTCATAGGCATCTGTCTCTTCTGCGCCTAGTATTCTGCGCTGGCTTCCAGTCAAGTGCATTGCTTTAAAAGCCTTGTGCATTGCCTTTAAGGCCCAGAGTCCCTTAATCACAGCTTTCAATGGTAAATCCCACCCAGACCATAACCGTATAGTGCCTAAATACACAAAAGGTGACTGGGCGACAGAAGCACTATTGTGGGCACAACCAGACTCTGGAACTCTCTCTCCCTGGAACTGAGAAGGAAACTGATCTGCTAGCTTTTAGAAAAGCGCCCAAAACCTGGCTTTTTAACCAATAATTCAATTCTCTTTTTCCTTTGCTGCAGGCCACCTCTCTGAGATCAGCTCCTAGACACCCTCGGGTATAAGTTGCTCTTTATAAATTTTATTTTTCATTTCATTTTAATGTGGATTTTAAGGAGAGAGACATGGGATCCTGTATCCAGGAGAGCTCTACTCCACCCACTTTTAGTGCATGCACCTCTTTGTCTTAGTTGTAGTAGTGCAGACGGTGACCCCAGAAGGGCTGTGGTACATGCACCTTTGTGAGATACGGTCATTGTTACCAAGTCTTGACACCAGATGGACTGCAGTCAGGACACGTGTGATACGAATAGGGTGCAGGATGTAATCCCACAGGGACCCTTCTGTGACGATTGGGGTGAGAGTACTACTTCCCTCTATCCTGCTTCTTGCTCCTAACTCTCCTTAACCTTTGCCCTTGAGTGATCCCCTTTCTCTTCTCCCACCCATATTCTCACTGTTCCACGTGTCTCCTTTTGTAGCTCTCCTGGGTTCTGATGGTACTCTGATTTTAGAGATGTCTGTCTTTCTTACTTCCAGTGCCCTCTTTCTGTTCCAGACTGCTGCAGCCACCCCATGCAGAAAGTGAAGAGAAAGTGTCCTAAGCCAGAAGATGCCCCATACTTCAGTGAGCTTCCAATCGATGATACAGAGGACCTCTTCAGCCCGTGAGTACCTTCTCAGCTCGTGGGTGCCCCCAAAGTCGCAGAGACCACTCTTAACCTACAGGTCCAATCAGTCCTCTGCTGGCTCCGCCCACAGGTGTCCCAAAGACCAGGAGTGTCCATTCAGCCAATGAGATCCCACTCAATCTACATATTTTTCTTCAGGCCATGGGCGCCACCTTGCTCCATTGGTGTCCGCCCTGTCGCCTAGTGTGTGGGTTCACCTCGCCCATAGGGTTCCCCCATAGCTCAAAGGTTCAGAGTCTGCACAGTTTTCTCTTCCACCTCCACTCCTCCGCAGTCCCCTCGGTCCATGGGTAAGCCCTCCCCTGAACACCCTTCTCTTGTGAAATATCTGTGGCCTCATTCAGGGATAAGCCAGGAGGGTCCATCAGGCTCTGTTAAAGAGATTTACCCAGATATGCTTGAGCGCAGGGTGCTAGAGGGACTGAAGAAAGTCTTTCATGCTCGTACTCAGCATAATAAGGAGTGATTTCATTCTCTAAAGTTGTTCTGTGGGGCTCAGATTTGTCCTTCTAAACAGAACATCAGTCACTGCCCATGAGCTTCCTTGGTGTCTGACCCCTCGCCTTCCTTGGTGCCCGGCCTGTCCCCTTCCTTGGTGCCTGGTCTGTCACTATATATACATATATATATATATATATATATATATCTATATATATATATATATATATATCTATATATATATATATATATATATATATATATATATATATATATCTCGCAACATTCATCCGATAGGATATCACGGCGCTAGAGGAGCAAGATCTCATGGTAGGGGTGAAGTGGGGTGCAGGGTGCTGCTAGAATGTCCAACATTAGGCCTTGGGGAGCAGGTGGGTTTTGAGCTTTTTTCTAAATCCCATGTAGTCATCAGTGAGACGTAGGTCTAGTGGTAATTCATTCCATTGAGTAGCAGACAGGTAGGAAAAGGTGCGACCTCCTGCCCTTGCTTTTTTGATACGTTTTGTCTTAGCTTGCGCCTGATAGCATGACCTCAGGCACCTGGTCGGGGCATAGAATTGGACTTTGTTCTTAAGAATTTTGGGACTGCATTGGTGTAGTGCCTTGTGTGCATGGCTCAGAATCTTGAATCTGGCTCTTTGACGTACGGGCAGCCAGTGGAGCGTTCTCATGCAATCTGACCCTGAGCTATATCTGTTTTTATTGCACACCAATTTGGCAGCTGCATTCTGTATCACCTGCAGACGTGCGAAGAGGTATTCCGCCATGCCCACGAACCGTGCGTTCCCGTAATCTAGCTTACTAATGAGTAGGGCTTGTGTGATTGTTCTTCTGCATTCCAACGGAATCCAGGGAAAGAGCCTTTTTAGGAGCTTCAGAGTGGCGAAGCTTCTTCCGCACATGGTCCTGCATGGTTAAAGTGTTATCAATAAGGACGCCCACGTTTTTTGCGACCTGCTTGGGTGCCGGGGCGTCTCCCAATGATTGTGGCCACCATGATGCATCCCAGATTAGGTCGGCTCTTGCAAAGAGCAGGATTTCTGATTTTTCAGCGTTCAGTTTCAAACCGTGTTCTGACATTCAGGTCGCCATCTCAGAGAGGCAGTTGTTCAGTTTAATCCTGGTGTCCTCATGCCTTTTTTTCCAAGGGCTATCATCAGTTGTGTGTCATCCGCATAGGAGCAACTGCTGAAACCCCATTTCTCATAACAGAGATGATACGCAGGCGTTAAAGAGCATGGGGCTCAGGGAGGCTCCCTGTGGGACACCGTAGCTGATGGTTTTTGGGCCTGAGGAGAACGCGCCCATTTGTACAGTTTGCGTTCTATTGCTCAAGAAAGAGCTGAACCACTGAAGGGCTTTGGCGTGTATACCTTTTTCGTGTAGAGTTTTCAGCAGTAGTTTGTGTGAGACCGTGTCGAACGCCGCCGACAGGTTATTGTTATTGTTAGCTGGGACTTATAGAGCGCATATTCACCGAACGGTCTCTTAGCGCTATGAGAGAGAGCCTAAACCTCACCAAATCATCATGTACATGCACCAGACTTGGCCTAGGTAGTGCCCCAGGCTTCAGTAAAAAGAAGCGTCTTAAGTTTTTTCCTAAATGGAAGGAGGGTGGGTTCCCTACGAAGGCTTTCCGCAGCCTGTTCCAGAGTTGCGGGATCACTACCGAAAAGGCTCTGCCCCCTTTGGAGGATGTATTAAAGCGGGGGCAGGTCAAGAGGCCTGCTTCAGATGATCGAAGGGTACGACCTGGCACATAGTAAGGCGCTCCTTAATGTAGGCTGGGGCTCGGCCATAGATGGCTTTGTGGGCTATGCAGAGCCCTTTAAACCTGGCTCTGTTTGATCGGGAGTCAGTGCAGCTGCTGCAGTAGGGGGGTAGCATGTCCCCGCCTTGGGAGCCTGAAGATTAGTCTGGCTGCGTCATTCATGGCCACTTGGAGTTTTGTTAGCAACTTCTCAGGGAGGCCAATGTACAGAGAGTTACCATAATCCAGCCTTGATCTGATCATTGCCGACACGGCCATCCGTAGTGCGGTAAATGAGAGAAGGGGGGCAAGTCTCCGCAGCTGTCTCAATAAGCCCACACGTCCCTGCCACGGTGAATATCGGGCTCGACATGGAGAGCTTGGCGTCTATTTTTATGCCGAGACTTTTTACGACTTTTTACGACCTAACTCTCGTGGCCAAAAAAGGTCGCTCCATGGGTTGTTTCCAGTGGTAATGGCCAGTACCGCAGTTTTGTCGGGATTAATTTTGAGAGAGTTGGCTGTCATCCAATTGACCGTATACCTAAGTATGGTTTGCATGCGTGCGTGGGCCAAGGGGGAGTTATCAATCCGGATGAGAATTTGTGTATCAGCGTAATTGAATACTTGGCACTCCATGAGGTCCAAGAGGATCAGGGCTGCAGCCTTCCCCTGATCGATCAAGGATCTTATATTGTCTAGGACAGCCAGGAGGGTTGCCTCCGTACTATTGGTAGCTCTGAAGCCGGTTTGAGAGGGGTCTAGTAGTTCGTTGGTTTCAAGATAGTTGGATAATTGTCTATTAACCAACTTTTCCATAACTTTAGATAGATAAGGGAGTTGGGAGATTGGCCGATAGTTGGCTGGGTTGTGAACGTCCGTGCCTGCCTTTTTCAGAAGAGGGGTCACAATAGCCTGCTTCCAAGTTTCTGGGAAAACTGCAGTCTCTAGAGATTGGTTGAATAGTTTAGTGACATATGGGCATAGTGCTGGTATAATCCGGGCGAAAATGAAGTGTGGGCATGGATCAAGTGGGGACCCTGATTTAACTTCCCCCATTGCCTTTGCAACCTCTTCCTCTGTGAAAGGGGAAATACTTCCCAGACGGGCTAGGGCATCGGGGTGGGGATCCAAGTGTTTCCAATTGGTAATGTCTAACGGGGGGATTGATACTAAATGACGAATATATTTTGCTGATTTTATCAGAGAAGAATTTGCTAATCTTCTCACAGCATTCTTCTGAGGGAGGCAGGGTTTGGGAGTTGCTGTTCTCATTTATTCGCTTCGCGAAGTAAGTTTTCTTGGCCTTCTTGATTGCATTGTTGTAACTTCTCAACTCTGTCTTATATACCAGCCTGTCCGTATCCTGCTTAGACAGTCTCCATTTGTGTTCCATTGTTTTGCACTTTCTTTTCAGTGCCCTGAGTTCAGGCGAATACCACTTCTCAGATGGTGTTCTCTTTATGGGTTTGGGTTTTAGTTTAGTTGCACACTGATCCAGTATGTTTATGATCTGTTTCAAGGCTTACTGCTCCCGTGTTGACAGGGAGGGCACCTAGAGCCTTTGGATCGTTGATGGAGTGGAGTTGAAATGAGTCGGGAGTGACCAGCCTCCAGGCTCTAGTTGCCACTAATAGAGGCGTAGGAGAGTTTGTTAGGGTTGCCGGCAGGCTGAGCGAGAAAGAGATTAGTGAGTGGTCTGTCCAAGAGAGGGGTCTAATCTCCTTGATAAAGGTGGATTCTATGTTGGAGAATAGTAAGTCCAGTGTATGCCCTGCAGTATGTATGGGCCCCTTGACCCAATGCTTTAGTTGAAGAATCTGCATGTCGTTTTCCAAGTGTGTTGCCACTGGATTATTTGTTTTTTCTAAATGGACATTGAAGTCCCCTATTACTATATAGTTTTTCTGAATTAAACATGCAGGGAATAATTGGGTGAGTAGTTTAGCACTAAGCTCAAGCAATCAGGGGTTTGTAAGCGCTATACTCACCTGCGAGGGTCTCAAGGCGCTGAGGGGGTGGGGGGGGGCCACAGATCTGTTTTAGCCGAAGAGCCAGGTCTTGAGGCTCTTTCTGAAGGTGTTCAGGGAGGGGGCGCATCTGATGTCTACCGGTAGCTCGTTCCAGGTCTTGGCTGCGATGTGAGAGAAGGCTCTTCCGCCTGCTCTGGCTCTGTGGATGTGCGGGGTTTCGGCTAGTGCGAGGTTGGAGGATCGGAGGTTTCTTTTGGGTACGTGGAAGTTGATTCTGTCGTTGAGGTATTTGGGTCCGTTGTTGTGTAGGCATTTGTAGGCGTGAGTGAGGATTTTGAAGGGGACTCTTTTCTCCACGGGGAGCCAGTGGAGCCGCCACAGGTGTTGGCTGATGTGTTCGTGCCGGGGATGCCGAGGACGAGTCTGGCGGCGGTGTTTTGTATTGTCTGGAGTTTGCGGAGTAGGGACTTGTTGATGCCGGCGTAGAGTGCGTTTCCGTAGTCGAGTCTGCTGGTGATGAGTGCGTGGGTGACTGTCTTCCTTGACTCAGGGGGGATCCATTTGAAGGTCTTGCGGAGGATGCGGAGGGTGTTGAAGCAGCTGGAGGTGACGGCGTTGACCTGTCGGTTCATGGTGAGTGAAGAGTCGAGTACGATGCCGAGGTTTTTGGCGTGGTCTGAGGGGGTAGGTGGGCTACCGAGGGTGGTCGGCCACCAGTTGTTGTCCCATGCTGATGGGGTGGCTCCAAGGACGAGGACTTCTGTCTTCTCGGCATTGAGCTTCAGGCAGCTGTTGGTCATCCAGACTGCGACGTCTTGCATTCCTTTCTGGAAGTTGAGTTTGGCGGTGGTGGGGTCTTTGGTGAGGGAGAGGATGAGCTGGGTGTCGTTGGCGTAGGATACGATGTTGAGGCCGTGTTGTCGGACTATGTCTGCGAGGGGGGTCATGTAGATGTTGAACAGGGTCGGGCTCAGTGATGACCCCTGTGGGACTCCGCAGGTGATATTCGTGGGGTCGAAGAGGAAGGGTGGCAATCTGATCCTTTGGCTTCTTCCGGTGAGGAATGAATGGATCCAGTCCAGGGCTGTTCCTTGTATGCCGGCGTCGTGTAGTCTGGCGACTAGTGTGCGGTGGGATACGGTGTGGAAGGCCGCTGATAGGTCGAGTAGGATGAGGGCCGCGGAGTGGCCTTGGTCCAGGAGGGTGCGGATGTCGTCTGTGGCGGCGAGTAGGGCGGTCTCGGTGCTGTGGTTACTTTGGAATCCGGATTGGGACGGGTCGAGGATGGGGTTCTCTTCGATGAATCGTGTCAATTCCCTGTTGACTGTTTTCTCTGCGACTTTGGCCGCGAAGGGGAGGAGTGAGAAGGGCCAGTAGTTCTTGAGGTTGGTGGGGTCAGCTGTGGGCTTCTTAAGCAGGGGCCTGACTTCTGCGCGCTTCCAGTCGTCTGGGAAGGTGACTGTTATGAAGGTGGTGTTGATGATGCGTTGTAGTTCGGGTGTGATGGCGGCAAGTGGCTCTGTGGTAGATGTGAAGAGGGCAGGGGGTCGGTGGGGGCCCCCCCGAGTGGATGCCTTTCATGGTTGAGGCGGTGTCTTCGGTCGTGATCGGCGTCCAGTTGGAGATGGTGGGCTGGCTGGTGTCTCTGGGGGGCGGCGGACCGGCCATGGCGTCTGGTGGCTGGTCGACGAAGTTGTCGTAGAGGTTTTTGATCTTGAGGTGGAAGTAGGTTGTGAGCTTGTCGCAGAGGTCTTGGGACAGGGTGATGTCTGTGGCTTCGCTGCGTGGGTTGGTGAATTCCTGAATGACACTGAAAAGTTCCTTGGAGTTGGTGAGGATTTTGTTGTGGATGAAGTTCCTCTTGGTGGTTCTGATTTGGTTGTGGTAGTCCGTCGTGGCGTCCTTGTAAGTGGAGTAGTTTTCGGTTGTCTTGGTGTTTCTCCAGTTCTTCTCTAGGTGTCTGCAGGTGCGTCTGGCTTCTTGAAGATCGGTGGTGAACCAGGTGGCTTTCCTGGGGCGCTGTTTGTCGAGGTTGTGCAGCGGGGCGAGCTCGTCTGCGCAGTTGGAGATCCAAGTGTGGAGTCCTCTGGCTGCGATGTTGGCGTCGGATGCCCAGGTGTGGCTGTCTCAGGTGAGGGTTGAGTTAAGTTGCTCATCGGTAACTTTGCTCCAGTTCCTTCGTGGTGGGCGTGGGGCTGGTTTGGGTGCCTTGTGTTTGTCAACGGCGAAGTATACGCAGTGGAGGTCGGTCCAAGGCGGTTGTGTTGTGTGGCTGAAGTGAACGCTGTTTCCTGCAGCGAAGATGGGGTCGAGGGTGTGCCCTGCTCTGTGGGTCGGTGTGGTGACGAGTTGTTTGAGTCCGATGTTGGCAAGGTTGTCATGAAGGATAGTGGAGTTGGGGTCGTTGGGGTTGTCGAGGTGGAAGTTCAGGTCTCCAATGAGTATGTAGTTCATTGAGGCAATGGCGTGGGGTGTGATGAAGTCTGTGATGGTGGTGGCGAAGGGAGGCCGGGGGCCGGGTGGGGGTCTGTAGACGAGGGTTCCTCGGAGTGTGGCGGTGGGGCTGGTCTGGATCTGGAAGTGCAGGTGTTTGGCGGAGGGGAAGGTTTCGCTGGAGGTGGTGAGGCAGAGGGTGTTCTTGTGGGCGATGGCGAGGCCCCCTCCCGGGTGGTTGGGGCGGTCCTTCCTCTGGATCTTGTATCCATCCGGGATGGCGGTGTTGATGTCTGGTGCGGAGGAGGCGTTGATCCAGGTCTCCGTGAAGAAGGCGATGTCGGGCGAGAGAGTCGAGTAGGTCCCAGATTTCCATGGTGTTTGTGTATGGAGCGCACGTTGAGGAGGATGCATCTTAGGGTGTTGCTGGCGTCGGCGGTGTTGGAGGCCGGGGTGGTGGCGAAGGTCTGGCGGCAGTGGAGGCAGGAGAACCGGCCGTGGGTCGTGTTCGGCGAGGCCTGTTGACAGTCTGAGTCTTCCGGGGTTGAGTGCGAGGAGGGTGGTGGAGTCGTAGCGATGGATGGTCAGAGATCCAGGGTACCTGGCGCTGGCTGCGGTCGGGACGCGGACGGGCGCAGACGGGCTTGCCCTAGGTGCGCCTTCGATGCGCCAGCGGTGCGACTGCGCAGCGGCCGCCATTAAGTAGGGGGAGGGGTGTGCAGCTGGGAGGCGGGAACGGCAGGAAACGAGCATTAGCAGTAACAGAAAACAAAACAGATGGGCACAAGTACGGAGGGGTGAAATACAAGAATGGGCACAATGTGGGCAGCGAAGGAAAAACCAAAGCACAAGATGCAGGGTACAATGTGGGCAACGAGACAAAAATTAAAAATAAGCAGAGACACGAGAAGCGGGCACAGAGTGGTCTCGAACCCTACCAGGGTGGGGCTCACGATCTGAAAGGCAGCGCAGCAGAAGACAGCGGAGCTGCTGGGGAGAGAGCAGGCTCTGGTTGATATCCGGGTGGATTGTAAATTACTGCTCCACCAAGTATTATGTGGCCCCCTCTGGACACCTGAAATGATTTTTATGTTCTCCCAGTTGTGCCACTGTGACAGGGAGACAGGTGAAGCAGTCTTTGAACAAGATGGCAAGCCCCCCTCCCTCCCTGCCTGTCTTGTTTTAGTATTTTATATTCAAAAGGTAAGGCATTGGCGATATCGGGGGAATTGTTTTCATCCAGCCAGGTTTCCGTGATAAAAACTAAGTCGGGATGCGTCTCTTTTATAGTGTCCCAAATCTCAAGGGAGTGTTTGGGTACAGACCTGGCATTAAAGTAAATACAGTTCAGTTTGGACTGGTCATCCGTTTCTCTGTGTGACCAGTCTGACTGTGCTAGGCTACACCATTTGCAACTGAGGCAGGAAAAAGGGCCCTCCATATTCCCTGGATAGGCTTTCATACAGGAAGCTTTGTTGCCTGCTACGTGTTTGGATAGTGCCAGGAGTGAATCTCTAGAGTAGTGATGAGAGCTACTGTAATCTGGTTTGGGAGGAGCAGGGGTCCTGGCCCTTGGTCCTGGTCGAGTGCGGACGAGCGCAGACGGGCTTGCCTTGGGTGCGCCTTCGGCACGCCCGCTGCTGGCACATCGGACTAAAATAGGAGAGCGAGCGGCAAAACTACTCCCCCACCCTCCTAAACCGGAAATATTATGTGATTGGTACAGGTGCTGCCTACCACGCCCTCCACACAAACGGCAATCAGCCGCGGTGGACCGGGACGGGGAAGGCAGGTAGGAAATGCGCTTCAGTGTGCTCAGGACTGTGCAAATATATCAAAATGCTAAAAACAGGTTAAGACTCTAAAAAGACTTTGAATTCTTAAAACATTCGAGGGATTAGCCAAGCGGCAGCAGCCTTACCAGGATCCACCTTCCTTAACTTAGCAGCCCACTTTCCTGCTGATTGTATAACTTCAGCCAGATCAGTTTTCAGTCTCCTCTGAAATGCTCCCAACTGTTGCTTCAGTATCTTCTTGACTGAATTCCTCCTGGGAGTGTGATGCAGTTAGCGGCAGCCAGGATGCTCAACAAGAGCAGGCTTGTGTTGATCTGAGCAACTGGGGTCACGCGTAGAAATACCCAGGAGGTAGTGTAGTGCTGCATGAAAGTGGATGAATTGATGGCACCAGACCGAACGCCAGTGCTCGTAACAGAGAGCTCTTCTTTTTTCAGACTTTCCTTTGTGTACAACCTGCCCCCACCTTCAGACAGCCCCTCTCTGAAGAGGAAAGACATCCCGTTCAAGACCCGCAGCGCACCCGAGAGCACCCTGGTCCTGGATCTGGTAACTGATAAACACCATTTGGGGCGATGAGGCTGAAACTGGGATATGAGCGAGCTTGCAACCTAATGCCAGGTTACTGAGGGGACTTGGTAACAGAGAGGGCGAAAGTCAGGGGGCTGGAGAAAGAAGTGGATACTGGGTCAGTGAAGAACACGAGTTCATGCCAGGGGAGCTTGGGAAACATGACATCTAATTACAGAGGGAATGAAGAGAGTAAAGAGCATATAAGCCAATGCCAGGGGGGTGGGGGGGTGATTGTGGAAATATGTATATATGTATGCCAAAACCAGGCTGGGTAGAGCAGTGAGTGGGAAAGAGGGTTACTGCCAGTGGCTGGAGAATCCTGAGGGTAGTACTATCATGGCAGCAGGTGTCAGAGGCACGAGTGGGTGAGAAGAAGCACAAATGGTATAGAGGGCATTGCAGGGATGAGAGGTGAGTACTGGGAGAGTGGGCATGAGCGTTAAATACAGAATGCCTGTGGAAACTCTTGTACACAAATCTTTTTCATTCCACTCTTTAATACTGACCTTAAGTCAGCATCCTGTGGAGTACTTCAGGGATCAGTACTGTGGCCAATACATGTTGGCATATACTCGATCCCCCTAGCAGAACTCTTACATATGGTGGATGCAGATAAGTAGGAACTGCTTTCATAGTTACCCCTACTTTTTGCTGGTGTCATTCTGTTTTCTGACTAGTCTGGCTGGGATCCTGCTAATCAGGACCTCAGTCACTGTGCTCTCTCCCTAAAATGGACCATGGTAAGTACTTTGGTACCTTTCCAATTGGCTACTGGTGTAACCTCCTAAGTCCCTAGTATATGGTACTAAGGTACCCAGGGCATAGGTACACCAGGGGTCTCCCATGGGCTGCAGCATGTATTATACCACCGATGAGAGGCCACTCAAAATGTGACTACAGGGCTGCCATTGCAGCCTGTGTAAGCTAGTGCTAGCATCACTTACGTCAGATATAAGTTTCCTTATATCTGAGGTCACTGCACTTAAAACCTATAAGTCACCCCAAGGGCAGGCCTTTCAATTCTGAAGGCAGGGTGCTAGGGTACAAGTGTGAGGGTGCCCAGCACACCCTCTACAAACCCAGTAGTCCATTCTCCAGGCTTTGTAAGTGCGGTCAGCCGTTTAATACATATGGTGGACATCAAGTCAATTACGAGATGTCCAACTACATATTGGCTGCACTGTATTCCCGGTACCAGCCTTGCAGGGTCTACCCGCAAGCTACTGCTGCTGCCCTCCTGCTGCTGAGCTGAGCAGGGGAAGGTAGAACAATAGGTTTCCTGTCACAGGGAGGTGTGACCACCTCCCAGACAGGGTTTAGAGTATTGGGCTGGGGTGGGGGCGCTTGCCAACGCCACCAAACTACTTTGAAAGGCACATTTGGTTCCCACTTTGCATACTACAGTTGGAACCAGTTCAGGGAGACGTTGGCTCCTGCTCTGGCGTGAAACTGGACAAAGGACATGGGAGTATCCTCCCCTCTGTCTAGCCCCTCCTCTGGGAGGGATCGCTGAATCGTCCCAACCTTTTCCCTAGGGTACTTAAGGGCTTACCTGTGGGTGGCTCTTCAGATTCGTCGTGGGACAAGATTCAGATCCGAAACCCCTTCTACGGTCTGGCCACCTTGGACTTCATTGGACTTTACCTGGAACCGAGACTGCATCAAGGAAGAATCCTGCTGCTTCTGGTCTCATTGTCCTGCCATTCTTCTGCGTCGTCTGTGCCTCTGCTTCATCCAGGTTCTTCTCCAGGCCTGTGGGCATCAGACACCTGAAGGAATCCCCCTTGGAGTGAAGGAGTCACCGCAACGAAGCTGACTGGTCTGCTGCTCCTGATGTCCTACCGACCTTCCGAGGCTCAGCAACACATGTGGTGGTTCTGCAACTCCCTCGAGGCCTGCACTGTCTTCTCAGCAAGTTTGAGGCCATTATCCCTCGTCGGGAACCGCTGGGACCAAACCCTGAGCACAGTGTTGACTTGCTGTTGCCAAGGCTTGTTGGCTCTGCACTCCAGAGATTTTCGTGCTACAAGAAGCTCCAGCTACTAGCATGTCTTCCTGGCAAGTACAGAGTCTTCACCACATCCTCTGCACCGTGGGCCTTCCTTCTTGGTGAGCTGCTTGAGGTCCTCTTGCAAATCCTGTGCCTTCTGCCTGCGAGTCCTCTTGAGGGTCTTCTTTGGACTCCCTGCTTGCTTGGGGCTTGCTCTGACTCCCCTGCTTGAGGTGAGTCCCTTGGACCTTGCTGGTCCCAACCCTGCTCCTTCTTCGCTTTCCACGCCTGTTGTAGCTGCTAAGGCTTGTTGGTGCTCCCGCCAGACACCACCCCCCTGGTTCTCGACTTCCGACAGCTCATGCATGGCTCCTGTTCTTCCTCCGTGTCGCCTGATCCTCACAGCTGCAGCAACAAGGCCACCATTAATCACTCCTGACCCTTCTGACATTGGTGTCACCTCCGAGTGACATAGACTCTGTCCCCTCTGCATGCAGGTTCTTCACTTGAAGAATCCACCCATGGATTCCCTTCAAGAATCCATCCTTGGATTCCACCGGACTATTGCACCTTCTTCGCCAGCGGCATCTTTTTCTGAAATCCTCTATTGTGGTGGTTTCTGATGTCACTTTGCACCTGTGCACCCAGCTTCCCTGGTGTAGGTATCCTGGTTTCGGGGGTATCCACAGGTTGGGTGACTCTCCAACCTTCTGTATTCCACTGGGTTTCCTCGGGGGTCTACTGGGAAGGGTCATTCTTCAAAAATGCAACCATGACTTTCCTGTTGACTTCTATTGAGTATGCGGCTGTGTTTCCACTCTGCACACAGCCTCCATGGGGTTCCTGGTTACTTACCTTGGGTGGTTCCTTGTGTCCCCAGCTCCTCTGAGTCTCCTGGTCCAAGTCCCGACTTTGGTCGCAGTTCGCATTCCACTTTTTTACTATATGGTTTGGTCTTCCCCTTGAGACCACAGTATTTTGTGCTTACGTACCTATTGCAATTGAAGTATTATGGTGTATTGTGTTTATATCTCCGGGTAGGAGATATACTAATGTGTTAGTGAATGTTGTGTAATAAATAGAACTATTTTTAAATAAACACTGTGTGGTTCTTTTTCATCTAATCTACACTACAGATTAAACTGGTAAAACAAGCTGCCTAACACTCCTTCAAGATAAGCCTGAAGGCTGCTCCCCACAGCTACCACTTAGAGAGCTTTCTATGGTTATCAAAGACCACTAAAATCACCATAAGGGTTGCCTGGATTAGTGCAAGGTGCTTTATTTAAGTAAGTTTGCACCATATGCTAAGCCAGCCTCCTACACCACCAGTATCCCATCATGCTCCGCAGATGGCAGTTGCTTCAGTTCTTTTTGAAGACGATGCATGATGATATGTGGATCCTATGGTTACCTCTGTCCACTCCACCGGGGAGGGGGGAGGGCTTCTTATGACTAATGGAAATTCCCCTACGAGAGAACTAGAGTTACAAGTAAGAAACTATCCCTTCTCTCGTAGGGGATTTCAATTTATAGTCCTAAGCTCTGAATAGAGTAGCAAGCCCGTCCCCAGTAAGAGCAGTGGAGAGGACAGAGAATCCACTATGGTAGTCCAAGTGATTGAATTTCTGAGGAAGTCTGTCCCACTTCAGCATCTGGTCTAGCGTCCGTCTAGGCAACAGTGCTTGGTGAATGTATGAACAGATCTCCACGGGGCTGCTTTGCAAATATCTGGAATAGGAATATTTCTTAATAAAGCAGCAGTAGCTGCTTTAGCTCTACTGGAGTGTGCTTTGGGTTTAGCAGACGAGATTTGTTAGCTTTTTGATAGCACAATAGGATACCGGAAACTATCCACCGGGAAATGGATTGTTGGAAGTGTGGACCGGACCATAGTTGAAGAACAATTGGTGCGATTTGCGAATTTCCTTAGTTTTGTTGAACATTTTAGAACTCCCCTCGCATCCAGGGAGTGAAGAGATTATTCAGCTGGAGTTGTGGGATTCAGAAAGAATGTAGTCAAAGAGATGGTCTGGTTGACATGGAAGTCTGAAATAACCTTAGGGAGGAATTTCAGATGAGTTCTCATGACCACTTTGTTAGAGTGGAATACTGTGTATGGTTCATGAGAACATAGTGCTTGGATCTCGCTAACCCTGCGAGCAGATGTAATAGCTACAAGGAAAGCAGTCTTCTAAGAAAGGCGCTACAGGGAGGCTTTGTGGATAGTTTCAAAGGGATCCTGCATAAGATGTGAAAGTACCACATTAAGCTCTCAAGGAGGAGAGGGACGCCTAATGGAAAAAGAAAGTCTTCTTCAACCCTTCTAAAAAATCCTTTATCACAGGGATTTTGAAAAAGGTTTGTGAAGGACATTTCCTGTAGAGCTGCTAGGTGAACCTTTACAGAAGAGAATTGCAAGCCAAATATAGCTAGGTGTAATAGGTATGGAAGAATAACACCATCTTGGCAAGTAATAGGGGTCAAGTTCTTGGAGGAACACCATATGCAAAATCTCTTCCACTTGAAGGCATAAGCGGAGCGAATGGAAGGCCGCTTTGCCTCTTTGAGGATCTCGATAGTCTTGTGGCAGGTTCAAATGTCCGTACTGCACTAGCTGAGGAGTCATGCAGCCAAATTCAAGGAGGCGAGATTGGGGTGAACCATCTGGCCTCTAAATTTCATCAAGAGGTCTGGCCTGAATGGTAGCTTAAGATGTGGATGCAATGATCGGTAAAACAGGTCCGTGAACCACCACTGACGTGGTCACTCTGGAGCTAGGAGGATCATCTTGGCTTTCGATTGGGATAGCTTGATTAGGACTGCCGGGATCAAGGGAATCAGTGGAAAGGCGTAAATAAATCTGCCGGACCAGTTGATCCATGGGGCATTCTGCAGAGTCTCTGGCTGGTAGTAACTTGAGGCGAAGCCGTGGCATTTTTTGTTTTCGGCGGTGGCGAACAAGTTGATGGTTGGAGTGCTACACATTTGGAAGATGCTTTGTACGATATTCTCGTGCAAGACCTACTCATGGTTTTCTTCAAGCACTCTGCTTAGTGTGTCTGCTTGCACATTTTGAACACCTGGGAGGTGAGTTGCTGTGGCCAGTAGGTTCCTGGGCAAGAGCCACTTCCAGATAGCCAGGGCCTCAAGTGACAGGGCTCTCGACCTTGTCCCCTCCTGCTTGTTGAGGTAGTACATTGTGGTGGTATTGTCCGTCTGAACAAGATGGGTGAAAAGCTTTGAGCGTTAGGTGAACTGCAAGGAGCTCTAGGAGGTTGATGTGGTAAGTAATTTCTCTCTGAGACCATGTGCCCTGAATCTGTAGGTGATCCATGTGCGCTCCCCATCCTAGTAGTGATGCATCCATCACTATGTTCTGAGAGGGGAACTGTTGGTGAACAGGCATGCCCTGCAGCAGATTGGTTGGTGAGCGTCACCATTTCAGAGACAGTTTTGCATGAAGAAACAGAGTGATCTGGTCATCCCAGTTACCCTTTAGTTGGTCCCACTGATCTTCGAGACATTTTTGGAGAAGTCTCATGTGGAGGCGAGCATTGGAAGTGAGGAAGATACAGGAGGCCATTGAGCAGAGAAGGTAAGATACTGCCCTCACTGTTGAATGAGATACCTTCAAGAGACAGTGACATTTCTGAAGGATCGATGTGTGTCTCTTCCGAAGGACATAGTTTTGCCTGCTTGGTGTCGATGAACGCTCCCAAGCACTGCAACGTCTGAACCAGAGCTGGTGTGGACTTGCTGTGATTGATATGAAGGCCCAACTGTTGAAGGAGATCGCAGATCCATATGAAATGAAGTTAGGCTTCCTGAAAAGTTGAAGCATTTATGAGAGTCGTCTAGGTATGGGTAGACGAAGATTTGGTGCCTCCTGAGGTGAGCAACCACCACTGCCATGCACTTTGAGAATGTTATGGTTGCTGACTTTAGGCCAAATGGAAGTACTGTGTACTGATAATGGTCCTGCCCCACAATTAACCTTAAAAACGTCCGATGTTTTCTAGAGATTGGAACGTGGAAGTATGCATTCCGAAGGTCGATGGAGCAAAGCCAATCTTCCTGATGTAATTGGGGATAGATTCTCCCTGATGTAATTGGGGATAGATTTGATGTAATGCCAGCATCCGGAACTTTTCTCGCCAAATCCACTTGTTGGCTATTTTGTGATCGAGAATGGGTCTGAATTCATTTTTGTCCTTCTTTTTACCAGGAAGTACCTGGAATAGGTGCCTGTCCCCCGGTGACTGTGGGGTACGGATTCCACCGCTTTCTTCTGTAAAAGGATGTTGACCTCCGCCCATAGCAATGCGAGATGGAAATTAGACGGTTTTGGAAGGATGGACGGTGGTGGACTGGTGAACCTGAGACAATATCCATTTTGCACAATATTCAGAATCAAGGTGTTTTTTGTGATTTTTTTTTTTTGCCACTCTGCCAGAAAATAAGTAATGCTTTACCCTACCGGAGTGTGTAAAAGAAGAGGGGAAAGTAAGAACTCATGGGCTGGACGCTGTTGCCTGTTTACCACCTTGGGCAGGCTGATCGGTAGAGTGTCCTCTTGTATTTTTCTGTTGTTGCTGAAAATATCTCTGGTGTTGCTGCTGAGATCTGCCTGTGTACCACAGAGGGATTGGAGCCCTCTGAGAATGAAAGGGACGCTGGTAGGTTGGAAGATTTTCTTTGCTCCTTTGTTCTCTCGAGACCTACTGCTTTTAGGGTATCCATTTCGCTCTTCATTCTTGCCATTTTATCGTCAGCGTGGCTTCCAAAGAGGGCGGAGCTGGAGAATGGAAGATTTTGTGTGCAATGCTGACTTTCAGGCTTGAGGGATGTCAACCAGACCCAAGCATGTCTCCTTAAAGTTACTCTGTGACAATAACCATGAGCGGCCAACACGGATGAATCCATACGCAGCGCTAATGAACTAATTATATATCCTAACCCATCATTTACGATATCCAGAAAGTCTTCCCTCTTATCTCTTGGGAGATGCTCAGCAAAATGCTGGATAGAATCCCAGATGGCTCTATTATATGTGCCCAAAAGAGCTGTTGCACAGGCAGCTTTCACGCATGTTGCATCCTTTGCTGCCTGCCGAGTCTAGTTTCCTGCTCTCTTTATCCGGAGGAGCTGATGATGACGGAGAAGAAGAGTGGTATTTCTTAGCCACCAATATCACTACAGAATCTGGAGGGGGATCCGAGTGGAGGAATAAAGGGTCTTGATCTGGAGGCCGGTATTTCTTCTGCAACCTCAAAGGAGCAGTTTTAAGGGTGGGTGATGTTAAAAACCGATCCATGGCAGGTTCTAGAAGGCTAGGGACCAGTGAACGTAGTGGTCTTGAAGCTGTTCGCTGGTGTAGAGATTAAATTACAGATGTGGAAGGTGTTGGTACCAAAATCTGTATATTTAGCTTGACTGCTCCACGCACTAGAACCTCTTGGAAGGTTGTGATATCATCCACAGAGGAGATACTGGGCGGTAGAGAGTCTGATAGCGTTGAAGAGTGCCTTCTTATAGATGAGGAAGAAGTATTTGTGTGTCTGCAATGAGACCTGTATCTTGACCATGTGTGGTGTCTGTCGCCATGATGAATGGCGCGGAGATGATGGTGAGTGCCTTGGAGTGTGACGAGAATGATAGTGAGAACAGTGGCGCATTCCAATACCGTGACCTATTTCTGGGAGTAGGATCCCTAGGAGGAACTGGCATTGCTGGAGGAGGCGCTATTGGTGGAGGAGACCTGGCTGGTTGCGGTAGTGCCGGTGGTGGAGGAGGAGGAGGAGAAGAAGATGGAGAATGGTAAGCAGGTGATGTAGGATGAGGAGACGGTGATGATGGCAACAGAATGGTGTATACAGTCTCGAATTTTGAGAGTATGGAGAAGAGTATATTCTTCCCCTCTTCTTTCTGGTCTCCTGTTGTCTCCTCGATGTCGAAACTCTTTGACGGCGACATTTCACTACGCCATTTCGATGTTCTACTCCTCGATGCTGACCTCCCTCGACGCCGAACCACTCCTCGCTGACGCACTCCTCGACGTCAACCACAGCCTGAGAGTCAACAGTGTATGGCCTTACGATGACGACAGGGTTCGCCTCGACGACAAAACGTTGTTTCCTCAATGTCGATCCAGCTGTCGACGGCGAACAAGTCGGAGCCGTACCTTGCATCAATGTCGATCTTTTCGACGTCGACCGGGACCAATGTCGTTTTTGGCCAGAATACCTTTTTTCAGACCTCCCACGTCCTCAGAGCCCTGGTAGACTACTGACCTACTCGCTCTGAGGTCCCACCTCAGGCTGTGTTTGTTGGCGCTGTGTCTCTTCAGTCCCATGAAGGAGAAACTTCTCCCTGTCACGTAAGGTGTGTAGTGAACAGTTCCTGCAGTGATGACGGGCATCAGGAACATGAGAAGAAGGTAGACGGAGGATACAGACCTCGTTAAGAGTCTGTTTTGGCCATCTTCCTCCCACATTTTGGGCACTTGTCAAATAAAGACGGCATTTTATTTGACAAAACACCTCACGTTTCTGTCAGAAAATAACAGAAAAGGGCAGGGAGAGATGAAAGATGTAGAATAAAGGTGTTACCAATTTCTGAAGAGAAATTTGAAAGAAAAAGCCTATTAAAGGCCAAGCTCAATGCTCCAGCGTCCTGTCAGCAGGAGCCGGAAAAAAGAACTGAAGCAACTGCCACCTACTGAGCATGAGGGGATACTGGTGGTCTCTGGGTTCTTAAAGGCACAGGCTTTAATTTTAACCATATAATGACAGCCTATGAGGCTACACTGTCCTCGTCTCCTTCTCTATATTAAAAAAGGGTTTTGAGAGAGATTTACACGGTTTGCTAAGGCATCATAAATTGATACATATATGCTTCCTTATGGCCCTTTTTTGAGCTCATTATGAAGAAGTGGCCATGGTAGCCTCTCTGTTTTCTTTCTTAAGTGTCTCTGTAGTGTCCCGAAGAAAGGCGAAAATCTACACTTAAGAAGACTTGATACATAAATAAAATAAATCAGATATATATTGAAGACCTGCTCTGGAGTCCCCGCACGTGGGCTATTCAGTGCTTATGACTATAAATGGAAATCCCCTATGACAGAAAAAGGGGTTCTGATGGAGGAGGGATACTGTGAATATACCACCCATGTCTACTGTTGTCCAATGTACGCACCTTTATTTTGTGAACTCTCGCTTGAGGGAGGATGTGTGTATATGCATGCATGTGTGCGTATCTTCGAGTGCTCGTCTGCGTGTGTGTGCGCGCGCACACCTTTTTTTGTGGCTGTGTATGATGTGGTACCACGTACACACACCACAGAGTGTGCCTGTACGCAGAGCTGTGTATCTGTACATGTCTGAGTGGTACATGCATGCCTCTGTCTGGAAGTATGAGGCAGTCTTCGAGTGTGCGCTTGTGTCTGTGAGTATCTGACTGCATTTCTGTGGGAAGGCCAGTGTACGTGTCTCAGCGTGAGGCTGTGCATGTGTGCTTGCATGTACCTGTGTGCGTGTGAACATGTGCACAACATATTTGCCTGTGCACGACGTGCGCAGGCCTGTGTGTGTGCATGACCTGGGTGTAAATCCGATAATAACCTGTGCTTCATTTACAGGATGACACCCTTGTCTGCTGCTCCTTGTCCCCTTCCGAAGACACAGAGTTCACCTTTCCCATCCTTTTCCAGGATATTTATTACAAGGTAAGTGTCTGTAACATTGTGTCTGACGGCCCATACCTCTGGGTGTCTAACTCGGGGTGTCTGTGGGCCACTGTCTTAGCATGTATGTAACACTGTCCCTTTAGGTGTGACTGCCTCTGGGACTTTGCCTAAGGGGGTCTGTCTCTAGGTATCTGTAACTCTGCGCCTGTAGCCCCTCTCTCTCTGGTGTCCATAACAATGCCCAAGGGGAGATGTTTCCTTGCATGTGTGTGTATGTGACAATGGTCCTGTGGGCCTCTGTCTAGGAGTGTCTGCTCCTGGATTTTTTCCCTGTAGCATCTGTCTCTCTGTGCTGACCTCTTTCCAAGCAGCTGATTGTGGGGTTCTAGGTCTCAGACTGGTGTTAGGAGGTATGGGGGGCAATGTCACACCCACAGTGTCACCTTCAGAGCATCATGGGAAGTGAAACCACGTTGGGTCTAAGTTGTATTTGTGTTACTGAAGCTTAGCAAAAGACACACAATTGATGGACGGAATGCAGAACAAATCAAAACATTCACCCCCAGTCAAGAGATCTGGGTTAAATCCATCATTCTTTTGCTCACCATGCCACCCCAGTTTAGACCTGGCCATATGCAAATCAGTCTTGACTCTGTGCCTCATGGGAACAGTCCAGCCCGAACTGCTAAGCCAGGTCCTCCCTGGACCGGAAACAAGCATCCGAGGACCGGTTTCGGGGTTTCACCCCTCTTCAGCCAGGATAGCTTGAATCCAGTGGCACAGTGTGCCCGGGACCCACGTCTGGGCATACCCGGCACACTTAGGGCGAGGAAGCAAAAAACACAAAATTGATGGACTTTGCATTTGCACTGAAGCTTAGCAAGCAGCTACCCCTAGCACAACTCATGTTTATTGCTCAAGGGGCCAGCTCCTCACTTTGGAGTACTTGTGCTGTGACCTCCGTGCACACAAACCTGCATTCATCAGAGTGGAGGGTGGCTCTGCGGTATACATGTGTCTTAACATACACTGCCCGCCCTTTGTTACTCTTGCCAGATATCCACAGAACAAGAGATGATGCAACACTTGCTTCTCCTGCACCCTCAGGCTGTAACCTGGCCTGCCTATGGGATGACAGTGAGAAACATGACGTCATGGGTGGAATGTTAATTAATCTCATCCACTGGTGATCAATCTGGGCCACGTTTCCGTCCATTATGTTTGCTGACCCATAGGACTCAAGCTGTGCCTCCGTGATGTCGCTGAATGAGGCTGAAGCATGCCTGGGGGTGGCTTGTCCTTCTGTTTAGAGGGGTCTAGGCCTGGCATTACAGGCCGGACTGTACCTACTGGAGCAGGACCCCGGCTGATCTACAGATCGATTTATCCCCATCTGACATGGCACAGTCAGCAAAATCCTCAATGGGTGATATTAATTATATGAGCATTCCACCCACTACATTTCTGGGTTTTTCCTTCTGTGGGATCATTGTAACTGTCTTATCAGACACAGCTACAGGTGAACTACAGTATCTGCATGGCCTGTACGCCAGCTCCGTTTTACAAGGGTCAACAGGCTACACACACGTAGCTCAGTGGCTGACGTCTTCTCTCTGTATCCTGTGGTCAGAGTGGATAAACCTACCAGAACCACACTGCTCAAAGATTCTTAAACCATGTCGAAAATAATCATTCCGCACCACCAGGAGCAATCATTGATGAGAACGTTGTATTCTTCGAGGAGATAACAAATGTTTGCCCAATGTACATCAAAGCGATACAAAAGGGGATGATGGACGGAACGTTTGAGCCAATCAAACACTCACCCCCAGTCAACTGATCTGGGTTTAATCCATCATCATTCTTTAGCTCACTCCACCACCCCAGTTCAGACATGGCCATATGCAAATCAGTCTGACCCTGTGCCTCATGGGAACAGTCCAGCCCGAACTGCCAAACCATGTCTTCCCTGGACCGGAAACAAGCATCCTAGGACCGGTTTCTGGCATTCCAGCCGTCATCAGCCAGGCTTGCTTGAATCCAGTGGCAAAGTGAGCAAGGGACCCACGTCTGGGCATACCCCCGCCAACTTAGGGCGAACAAAGCGATACAAAAGGGGATGATGGACGGAACGTTTGAGCCAATCAAACACTCACCCCCAGTCAACTGATCTGGGTTTAATCCATCATCATTCTTTAGCTCACTCCACCACCCCAGTTCAGACATGGCCATATGCAAATCAGTCTGACCCTGTGCCTCATGGGAACAGTCCAGCCCGAACTGCCAAACCATGTCTTCCCTGGACCGGAAACAAGCATCCTAGGACCGGTTTCTGGCATTCCAGCCGTCATCAGCCAGGCTTGCTTGAATCCAGTGGCAAAGTGAGCAAGGGACCCACGTCTGGGCATACCCCCGCCAACTTAGGGCGAACAAAGCGATACAAAAGGGGATGATGGACGGAACGTTTGAGCCAATCAAACACTCACCCCCAGTCAACTGATCTGGGTTTAATCCATCATCATTCTTTAGCTCACTCCACCACCCCAGTTCAGACATGGCCATATGCAAATCAGTCTGACCCTGTGCCTCATGGGAACAGTCCAGCCCGAACTGCCAAACCATGTCTTCCCTGGACCGGAAACAAGCATCCTAGGACCGGTTTCTGGCATTCCAGCCGTCATCAGCCAGGCTTGCTTGAATCCAGTGGCAAAGTGAGCAAGGGACCCACGTCTGGGCATACCCCCGCCAACTTAGGGCGAACAAAGCGATACAAAAGGGGATGATGGACGGAACGTTTGAGCCAATCAAACACTCACCCCCAGTCAACTGATCTGGGTTTAATCCATCATCATTCTTTAGCTCACTCCACCACCCCAGTTCAGACATGGCCATATGCAAATCAGTCTGACCCTGTGCCTCATGGGAACAGTCCAGCCCGAACTGCCAAACCATGTCTTCCCTGGACCGGAAACAAGCATCCTAGGACCGGTTTCTGGCATTCCAGCCGTCATCAGCCAGGCTTGCTTGAATCCAGTGGCAAAGTGAGCAAGGGACCCACGTCTGGGCATACCCCCGCCAACTTAGGGCGAACAAAGCGATACAAAAGGGGATGATGGACGGAACGTTTGAGCCAATCAAACACTCACCCCCAGTCAACTGATCTGGGTTTAATCCATCATCATTCTTTAGCTCACTCCACCACCCCAGTTCAGACATGGCCATATGCAAATCAGTCTGACCCTGTGCCTCATGGGAACAGTCCAGCCCGAACTGCCAAACCATGTCTTCCCTGGACCGGAAACAAGCATCCTAGGACCGGTTTCTGGCATTCCAGCCGTCATCAGCCAGGCTTGCTTGAATCCAGTGGCAAAGTGAGCAAGGGACCCACGTCTGGGCATACCCCCGCCAACTTAGGGCGAACAAAGCGATACAAAAGGGGATGATGGACGGAACGTTTGAGCCAATCAAACACTCACCCCCAGTCAACTGATCTGGGTTTAATCCATCATCATTCTTTAGCTCACTCCACCACCCCAGTTCAGACATGGCCATATGCAAATCAGTCTGACCCTGTGCCTCATGGGAACAGTCCAGCCCGAACTGCCAAACCATGTCTTCCCTGGACCGGAAACAAGCATCCTAGGACCGGTTTCTGGCATTCCAGCCGTCATCAGCCAGGCTTGCTTGAATCCAGTGGCAAAGTGAGCAAGGGACCCACGTCTGGGCATACCCCCGCCAACTTAGGGCGAACAAAGCGATACAAAGGGGATGATGGACGGAACGTTTGAGCCAATCAAACACTCACCCCCAGTCAACTGATCTGGGTTTAATCCATCATCATTCTTTAGCTCACTCCACCACCCCAGTTCAGACATGGCCATATGCAAATCAGTCTGACCCTGTGCCTCATGGGAACAGTCCAGCCCGAACTGCCAAACCATGTCTTCCCTGGACCGGAAACAAGCATCCTAGGACCGGTTTCTGGCATTCCAGCCGTCATCAGCCAGGCTTGCTTGAATCCAGTGGCAAAGTGAGCAAGGGACCCACGTCTGGGCATACCCCCGCCAACTTAGGGCGAACAAAGCGATACAAAAGGGGATGATGGACGGAACGTTTGAGCCAATCAAACACTCACCCCCAGTCAACTGATCTGGGTTTAATCCATCATCATTCTTTAGCTCACTCCACCACCCCAGTTCAGACATGGCCATATGCAAATCAGTCTGACCCTGTGCCTCATGGGAACAGTCCAGCCCGAACTGCCAAACCATGTCTTCCCTGGACCGGAAACAAGCATCCTAGGACCGGTTTCTGGCATTCCAGCCGTCATCAGCCAGGCTTGCTTGAATCCAGTGGCAAAGTGAGCAAGGGACCCACGTCTGGGCATACCCCCGCCAACTTAGGGCGAACAAAGCGATACAAAAGGGGATGATGGACGGAACGTTTGAGCCAATCAAACACTCACCCCCAGTCAACTGATCTGGGTTTAATCCATCATCATTCTTTAGCTCACTCCACCACCCCAGTTCAGACATGGCCATATGCAAATCAGTCTGACCCTGTGCCTCATGGGAACAGTCCAGCCCGAACTGCCAAACCATGTCTTCCCTGGACCGGAAACAAGCATCCTAGGACCGGTTTCTGGCATTCCAGCCGTCATCAGCCAGGCTTGCTTGAATCCAGTGGCAAAGTGAGCAAGGGACCCACGTCTGGGCATACCCCCGCCAACTTAGGGCGAACAAAGCGATACAAAAGGGGATGATGGACGGAACGTTTGAGCCAATCAAACACTCACCCCCAGTCAACTGATCTGGGTTTAATCCATCATCATTCTTTAGCTCACTCCACCACCCCAGTTCAGACATGGCCATATGCAAATCAGTCTGACCCTGTGCCTCATGGGAACAGTCCAGCCCGAACTGCCAAACCATGTCTTCCCTGGACCGGAAACAAGCATCCTAGGACCGGTTTCTGGCATTCCAGCCGTCATCAGCCAGGCTTGCTTGAATCCAGTGGCAAAGTGAGCAAGGGACCCACGTCTGGGCATACCCCCGCCAACTTAGGGCGAACAAAGCGATACAAAAGGGGATGATGGACGGAACGTTTGAGCCAATCAAACACTCACCCCCAGTCAACTGATCTGGGTTTAATCCATCATCATTCTTTAGCTCACTCCACCACCCCAGTTCAGACATGGCCATATGCAAATCAGTCTGACCCTGTGCCTCATGGGAACAGTCCAGCCCGAACTGCCAAACCATGTCTTCCCTGGACCGGAAACAAGCATCCTAGGACCGGTTTCTGGCATTCCAGCCGTCATCAGCCAGGCTTGCTTGAATCCAGTGGCAAAGTGAGCAAGGGACCCACGTCTGGGCATACCCCCGCCAACTTAGGGCGAACAAAGCGATACAAAAGGGGATGATGGACGGAACGTTTGAGCCAATCAAACACTCACCCCCAGTCAACTGATCTGGGTTTAATCCATCATCATTCTTTAGCTCACTCCACCACCCCAGTTCAGACATGGCCATATGCAAATCAGTCTGACCCTGTGCCTCATGGGAACAGTCCAGCCCGAACTGCCAAACCATGTCTTCCCTGGACCGGAAACAAGCATCCTAGGACCGGTTTCTGGCATTCCAGCCGTCATCAGCCAGGCTTGCTTGAATCCAGTGGCAAAGTGAGCAAGGGACCCACGTCTGGGCATACCCCCGCCAACTTAGGGCGAACAAAGCGATACAAAAGGGGATGATGGACGGAACGTTTGAGCCAATCAAACACTCACCCCCAGTCAACTGATCTGGGTTTAATCCATCATCATTCTTTAGCTCACTCCACCACCCCAGTTCAGACATGGCCATATGCAAATCAGTCTGACCCTGTGCCTCATGGGAACAGTCCAGCCCGAACTGCCAAACCATGTCTTCCCTGGACCGGAAACAAGCATCCTAGGACCGGTTTCTGGCATTCCAGCCGTCATCAGCCAGGCTTGCTTGAATCCAGTGGCAAAGTGAGCAAGGGACCCACGTCTGGGCATACCCCCGCCAACTTAGGGCGAACAAAGCGATACAAAAGGGGATGATGGACGGAACGTTTGAGCCAATCAAACACTCACCCCAGTCAACTGATCTGGGTTTAATCCATCATCATTCTTTAGCTCACTCCACCACCCCAGTTCAGACATGGCCATATGCAAATCAGTCTGACCCTGTGCCTCATGGGAACAGTCCAGCCCGAACTGCCAAACCATGTCTTCCCTGGACCGGAAACAAGCATCCTAGGACCGGTTTCTGGCATTCCAGCCGTCATCAGCCAGGCTTGCTTGAATCCAGTGGCAAAGTGAGCAAGGGACCCACGTCTGGGCATACCCCCGCCAACTTAGGGCGAACAAAGCGATACAAAAGGGGATGATGGACGGAACGTTTGAGCCAATCAAACACTCACCCCCAGTCAACTGATCTGGGTTTAATCCATCATCATTCTTTAGCTCACTCCACCACCCCAGTTCAGACATGGCCATATGCAAATCAGTCTGACCCTGTGCCTCATGGGAACAGTCCAGCCCGAACTGCCAAACCATGTCTTCCCTGGACCGGAAACAAGCATCCTAGGACCGGTTTCTGGCATTCCAGCCGTCATCAGCCAGGCTTGCTTGAATCCAGTGGCAAAGTGAGCAAGGGACCCACGTCTGGGCATACCCCCGCCAACTTAGGGCGAACAAAGCGATACAAAAGGGGATGATGGACGGAACGTTTGAGCCAATCAAACACTCACCCCCAGTCAACTGATCTGGGTTTAATCCATCATCATTCTTTAGCTCACTCCACCACCCCAGTTCAGACATGGCCATATGCAAATCAGTCTGACCCTGTGCCTCATGGGAACAGTCCAGCCCGAACTGCCAAACCATGTCTTCCCTGGACCGGAAACAAGCATCCTAGGACCGGTTTCTGGCATTCCAGCCGTCATCAGCCAGGCTTGCTTGAATCCAGTGGCAAAGTGAGCAAGGGACCCACGTCTGGGCATACCCCCGCCAACTTAGGGCGAACAAAGCGATACAAAAGGGGATGATGGACGGAACGTTTGAGCCAATCAAACACTCACCCCCAGTCAACTGATCTGGGTTTAATCCATCATCATTCTTTAGCTCACTCCACCACCCCAGTTCAGACATGGCCATATGCACTGGATTCAAGCAAGCCTGGCTGATGACGGCTGGAATGCCAGAAACCGGTCCTAGGATGCTTGTTTCCGGTCCAGGGAAGACATGGCTTGGCAGTTCGGGCTGGACTGTTCCCATGAGGCACAGGGTCAGACTGATTTGCATATGGCCATGTCTGAACTGGGGTGGTGGAGTGAGCTAAAGAATGATGATGGATTAAACCCAGATCAGTTGACTGGGGGTGAGTGTTTGATTGGCTCAAACGTTCCGTCCATCATCCCCTTTTGTATCGCAATGTACATCAAAAGCACCAAGGAGGAACCTCCCCAGAGAGACAAGTTGAACCTCAGTCTAGCTGTTAAGTACTTGGCATGACGAAGAGTGTGCTCTAAAGAAAAAGGAGCTGTTGCAGCAGCTGGTAGGACAAAAGACACTCTAAATGATAAAAAAATAAAAAGACTTAAGGAAAGAATGTTGTGACGGGAAAAAAAGAAAGGAAAATGCTACTTATCCAGTATGCATCTGTTCTTGGCATATAGAACTGTAGAGTCATATGCTTGTGCATAGATCGCCATCTAGTGTTGGGTCCGGATGTTTGCACTTTGTTTTTCTTCGAAGAAGTCTTTCCAGTCACGCGGCAGGTGACCCCTCCTTTCGGTGGTAGTGCGCATGGGCATCGACTCCATTGTTAGATTGTTTTCCCGCAGAGGGTGATAATGGAGTTAGTAAGAGTAGTAAAAGGAGATGTCCATGAATGTATGTATCTAAGTAAGATGTCACTGCAACAGGTATAGGTACCTGGGGAGGCGGGTGGGCGCATATGACTCTACAGCTCTAAATGCCAAGAACAGATGCATACTGGGTAAGTAGCATTTTCCGTTCGAGGCATATGAGCTGTAGATCATCTGCTTGTGCATAGTCTATACAGCAGTTATCTCCAAAAGCGGTGGCTAACCTGTAGCTGTTGCAGTGGTCTGAAATAGTGTACGTAAAACTGCCTGGCCCACTCTAGCTTGTTGTTTTGCTAACACATCTACACAATAGTGTATTGTGAATGTGTGAGGTGTAGACCATGTTGCAGCTTTGCAGATGTCATCTATGGGTATATTCCCTAAGAATGCCATAGAAGCCCCCAGTTTGCGTGTAGAGTGCGCTCTAGGGGGAATTATTAATGTGCGCTTAGCTTTAGTGTAGCATATTTGAATGCACTTAACTATCCACCGTGCAATACCTGCTTTTGATATTGGATTGCCTTTATGTGGTGGAGCAAAAGCAACAAAAAGTTGTTTGGTTTTTCTGAAAGGTTTTGTTCTTTCTATATAGCTTAGTAATGCTCTTTTGACATCTAAGGTGTGAAGAGCACGCTCTGCCACAATCTGGTTGAGGGAAGAACAAAGGCAACTCAACAGATTGCTTGATATGAAAGGCAGAAATGACTTTAGGCAAAAATTTGGGGTTAGTCCTTAGAACCACTTTGTTTTGGTGTATTTGTAAAAAATGGCTCGTCTATGGTTAGTGCCTGAAGCTCACCCACTCTCCTCAGAGATGTGATGGCTATGAGGAAGGCTACCTTCCAAGTGAGGAATTGTAGTTCACATTTGTGCAATGGTTCAAAAGGTGGACCCATGAGTCTTGTAAGAGCTATGTTGAGATTCCACACTGGAGCAGGTGGAAGTATGGGTGGAATGACTCTTTCAAGTCCTTCCATAAATGCTTTAATAGCAGGCACTCTAAAAAGAGACAAATGCTGTCTATTTTGAAGATATGCAGCTATTGCAGCAAGATGTAAGCGTATGGATGTGTATGCTAAATTGGAACGCTGTAGATGTAGTAGATAGCAAATAATGTTTTGAATTGAAGCATCTAGCGGATTGATTTTATTGTTACAGTAAATGACAAACCGCTTCCACTTTGCTGCATAGCATGCTCTTGTGGTAGGACGTCTAGCCTCTTTGATAATATTCATGCAGTCTGGCGGAAGATTAAGATAGCCAAACTCTAGGATTTCAGGTGCCAGATCGCAAGGTTGAGATGACTGGGATCTGGATGTCTTATCTCTCCACGGTTCTGAGTGAGAAAACTGGGAGTAAGACGTAGCTTTTGATGAGGAAGTACTGATAGCTCCAACAGGGTTGTGAACCAGGGTTGACGGGCCCATGTGGGAGCAACTAGGATTAGTGTCAGGGACTGCTGTCTGAGCTTCCGAACCACTAATGGAATGAGTGGGAGAGGCGGAAAAGCGTAAGCAAATGTCCCTGACCAGTTCATCCATAGCGCATTGCCTTTGGACAATGGGTGTGGATACCTGGATGCGAAGTTTGGGCATTTTGCGTTTGTGGTGGGTGGCGAACAGATCTATCTGTGGAAAGCCCCACATTTGAAAGAATGGGAGGAGAACTTGAGGGTGGAGTTCCCATTCGTGTATCTGCTGTCGTTGACGACTGAGCATATCTGCAATCTGGTTGTTTACTCCTGGGAGGTGTTCTGCAAGGAGATATATTTTTTGAGGTATGGCCCATCTCCAGATGCTCTGGGCTAGCTGTGAGAGCTGGAGAGAGTGTGCCCCCCATGTTTTTGTATGTAGTACATTGCTGTCATGTTGTCTGTGCGAATCAGGACGGCTTTGCCTACTAGATGAAGTTGAAATGCTTTCAACGCTAGAAAAATTGCTAGTAGTTCTAGATGGTTTATGTGGAGTTGCTTTTGATGCGGAGTCCACATGCCCTGAATGGTATGTTTTTGAAGATGAGCTCTCCAACCAGTGAGCGATGCATCTGCTGTTAGCACTATCTGTGGAACCGGGTCGACGAACGGCCGTCCCTTGGAAAGGTTTTGTATATTCCACCACTGCAGAGAGCGATGGGTGCGGCCATCCACCAACACTAGATCTGATAACTGACCTTGAGCCTGGTTCCACTGATGTGCTAAGCATTCTTGTAGGGGACGCATTTGGAGTCTTGCGTAAGGAACGATTAAAATGCAAGATGCCATCATTCCTAGCAATTGCACGAACACTCGAGCTGGTAGTGAGTGTTGAGGCTGAAACTGCGATATTAGAGTCTGCATGTTGCAGATCCTGACTGGGTTGGGACACGCTAGAGCTTTCTGAGTGTCTATTGTGGCTCCTAGATACACTTGTGTGTTGGATGGTTGGAGATGAGACTTGGTGAGGTTTACAGTGAACCCAAGGAAGCAGTTGGACTGTTTTTCGAGTGTGGCATAGGCAGCTCTGTTGCGAACTTGCTTTTATTAGCCAGTCATCTAGGTAGGGGAAGACGTGAATGTGCTGTCTTCTTAGATGAGCCGCGACTACAGCTAGACACTTTGTGAAAACCCTGGGTGCTGTAGTTACTCCGAATGGGAGAACTTTAAATTGATAATGTTGGCCGTCCACCATAAACCTGAGGTATTTGCGGTGAGCAGGGTGAATGGGAATATGGAAAAAGGCGTCCTTTAGATCCAGAGTGGACAGGAAGTCGCCTTGTTGAAGGAGCGGGAGAACCTGTTGAAGTGTGACCATGTGAAAGTGGTCTGATTGGATGTAGAGATTTAGTTGTCTGAGGTCTAATATAGGTCTTAAAGAGCCATCCTTCTTGGGAATTAAGAAGTACAGGGAGTATACCCCGGTCCCTTGGTATTGTAATGGGACTGGTTCTATAGCTTGTTTTTCTAGGAGAGAGAGAACCTCTTGCTTTAAGTTAGAGAGATGTTCCGGTGACATTGCATGTGGTCTTGGAAGGATATTTGGGGGATTGGCTGTAAGTTCCAGGCAGTAACCGTATTGGATAATTTGCAGTACCCATTTGTCTGAAGTGATGGAGTTCCAGACAGGCAGGAATTGGGAGAGACGTCCCCCGACTGGAGTGGAATGATCGGGGGTACAGGATGAAAGTCACTGTTTGCTGCTGGAGGTGGAAGAGCGTGTGGAGTTGCCTCTGCTTCTTCCCTTGCCATTGTTACCTCTAAAACCTCCTCTGAAATAACCCCTTGGTGAGGGGGATTGAGTATTACCCTTGTAAGAGGAGGAGGTAGTCTCAGTGGATATGTTTTTAGAGCCACCCCTGTAAAAGGAACGGCGAAAGGAACCCCTATTGGTGGGTGACTGCAAAGCCCCCATGGACTTTGCGACTTCTGTATCTTTTTTCATTTTCACGAGCGAGGTGTCCACTGCTGGTCCAAAGAGATGTTCCTTATCAAAGGGTTGGTTGAGGGTGGAGGTTTGCACCTCAGATTTGAAACCTGAAATTCTCAACCAAGCATGCCTTTGTAAGAGTACACTGGTGTTAATTGTACGGGCTGCTGTGTCTGCCGCATCCAAGGCACACCTGATAGAGGTATTTGTAATGAGCTTACCCTCTTGAATAAGGTTGTTAGCCTTAGTCTTGTGTTCGTCAGGTAAGAACTGCATGAGTTTCTCTAACTCATTGTAGTGAGCCCTGTCATAACGAGCCAACAAAGCTTGAACATTGGCAATACGCCAATGGTTAGCTGCTTGTGAAGCTACTCTTTTTTGCCTGAGGCATCAATGAGCTTGGACTCCTTATCTGGAGGAGGAGCTTCACCTGATGTTTGGGAATTGGCTCTTGCGAGCATTAGAGACTACAAGAGAGTCTAAAGGCAATTGGCCTGTGATGTATGTAGGGTCGGTGAGTGCGGGCATATATTTTTTCTCCCCCCTAGGAGTAATAATTCTTGCCCTGACAGGGTCTTTGAAAATGTCCTCAGTGTGCTTTAACATGCCTTTGAGCATAGGTAATGTATGAGTGACTCTGTGAGAGGCACTAAGAGTCTCAAAGAGGAAATCCTGCTCTAATGGTTCTGAATGTAACTCCACCCCGTGATATTGAGCAGCTCTATTAAGGAGCTCAATGTATCCAATGTTATCATCTGGTGGGGAGGGTCTGGAGGGGTACAAATCTGGATCATTATCTGGATCAGTGTGATAATCCTGTCAAGGATCAGTGTCCTGTGGGGGATCTTGGTTGTCATCTCCATCCCCATCATCTTGTGGGTTAGGTGAAGTTGGTGGTGGTGAATTTTCAGGTGAAATAAGTAAATTGGGATTATTAGGAGAAGTAGGTGGGATGTGAGGAGGGGAAGGGTTAGTACCCACACTTTTCTTCTTTAGAGGAATGTGGTAGTCCTCTGGTAGGCCTAATTTCCTCTTTTTTGGTAAAGTAGCCTGAATATGGCCTGTATCGGGGTGACTCGCCAACTTTTTCTGTTTCAGATCCGAAATGGAGTGATCGGACCGAGGCTCTTTCGACGGAGTCTCTTTATCCTTGGTTGCCTGTTTCGGCGTCGAAGGTTTCGGCTCCGAGCCTTTCGGCGCCGGTGGTGTCGGCTTGGACTTGTGTTTCGGTGCCGAAGGTGTCGGGTCACCACCGAGATGGGGCCGGTTCGATCCCGAACTGGAAGGCTTTACTTTATGCTTCGGAGTCGGGCCCGAGGGCGGGGCGTCGGAAACTTTTTGTCGATGTCGTCCTTGGCCCGAAGGCAGCGGAGGGACCGGAGCCTTTGTCTTAGGTTGGGGGGGGGGGGGGGGGCAAGGGGTTGTCTTTACTCACTGCACGCTGACCCGGAGTAACTTGCTCCTTTTCTTCGATGTCTGAGTCGGCCTCGGACACAGAGAAGGGTTCTTCTTCTTCGGCTCCTTGGGCATGATGTTCGGAGTCGGAATCTTCGCCGAAGATGTCCGGTGCGGAGCCGCTTTGCTGTTGCATCTCGTGACATCGAGCCAGACTATCACAAAGAATCTTTTTCGATCTGAAGGATCGGCACGCGTCGCAGTCTTTCTCGTCATGTTCCAGGGACAGAGAGAGGTTGCACACTTCGTGCAAGTCGGTGCGTGGAAATTTAGCACGACACCCGGGACATAACTTGAAGGGAGTCCGTTCCATCGACTGCTAGAGCGGCCGGCGCAGGCAGGCCCGACGGCCTTCCATGAGTTTTCCGATCGAAGATTTTAAAGTTGAAGCGATACGCGACGAATGGGGAACCGCGATCGATAACAATACCGTCGAGGGTATGGATTGCGCGTCGAAGGGGTCCGAGAAACGGTGACGTAGCGCAGCAATACACATCCGAAACCGATGGCGGGGAAAAAACAATCTAACAATGGAGTTGATGCCCATGCGCACTATCACCGAAAGGAGGAGTCACCTACCTCGTGACTGGAAAGACTTCTTCGAAGAAAAACAACTTCCAAACATCCGGACCCAACACTAGATGGCGAACTATGCACAAGCATATGATCTACAGCTCATATGCCTTGAACTTGGAATTCTTCACAAAGAAATGGAAGGAACTTAACGAGGTGCTGCTGAATACAAAATGCTTCTGGAAGAAAGTGGCTTGGGGGTCCTCAGAAAAGATCCACTGGTCTTGAGTTCAAAATCTCATAAGCCTCATGGGTTTAGTATTTTGAGGATGTCTTCAAAACAAACCTGTGTCTAAACCTTTGAGCAAAAGGAACACTGATACGATTACTGAAGCTTGGACCTTTCAAAAAGAAAGGCTCAGGAGGAAATCAAAATGATCGCAGAAACTTCAATGTGGCAAAATTCGACTTGTTGGACTCATCATAGAAGCCAGGGACAGGACAAGACCTCCCAGCCAAAATGCCTTTCCAATGGGAAATCAATTGAAAGCATCGCACACGCCCTCCCCCAATGTGAACGCGCACGCCCTCCCCCAATGTGAACGCGCACGCCCTCCCCCAATGTGAACGCGCACGCCCTCCTCCAATGGGAATGGTATTCTAAAAGCAGAAAGTTCCTTCTTGAGAAAATATTAAGACTAACACAGCCTGAAGACCACCACGCTATTCGATCACTTCTCAGGGGACACCACTACCCAGAAGTACTCAGAAAGTTCAAGCCTTCCTTGGAAAACTAAATAGAAGCAACAAAAAAACGGAGATGAACGCCACCTTTTAAAGGAGTCCTCCGGAAGGTAAAGAAAAAAAATGCACAGATCAAAACAATCGACAGCCACAGAAAAAGCAATTAGGAAGTCCTCTTAAGAATGCATTCAACACCAAGGCCAGAGTAAACATTTGGCAACAGTCTGTTATCCTCTCTTCCTCCACCAGTTCCTTACCTACTACCTTCACCCAGCTCTCGCAACTGAACACTCACTGTAAAGCTGGGACTTGGGCTAAATCCACCAGGCTCTGAACCACAATGAAAAGTAGTCGGATAAAGTGGCCTTAATATGAAAAAGCAGAACAATGCTTGGCCACAGATGGAAAGATCAGAACCATAAGAAAAACTCCGGTACGTCAAGGTGGAGGGTCCCTCTAAGCATTATGGTCCATGTGCTGCTCCTTCACCTTCTCCACATCCGTGGCTCCTGAGCATGTGGCTCCATCCAGTCCTGTTCGTTCTTTCTTGCCCAGTGGCACTCAAACCTTTTTGCTTGCAACGGTCTAAATTACCAAATGTTGACGTATAATGTAATTTGGGTCATTGATTTGAACCCTGAAAGATCCGATATATTCTTTCTAGTTTTTTCCCCCCATAAACTCATTACGTAGGAGTCCGGCAATGGTCACTAAAGCAGACACTGATGATTCCTACCCCACATGCTCATGTTGCGTGGGCTGTTTGTCATAACAGAAGCAGTTTGGTCTTCCTCTTGCACGTTAGCAGTAGTTCCATTTTTACATCATTTGGAGTGGGTTTACTTTTCCAAACGTTGATCTAATTTACAAAGACTTGACAAACCACATTATTTGTTAAAACTGAATCTTTCATATGATGCCCCTCCAAGTCTACTGAAGTCATGTTTTTCACACCTCTATTTCAACCTTTTCCCTAATGCTTCCCCTCATTCCTTTCTGAAGGTTTACATGAAGTTGAGGCCTCATGTCAGAGAATTCCTGGAAACACTTTCCAAGATGTATGAGGTAAGTGTGTGGGCAAGTATGGAAGAGAAGTTGCATCATTCCTTACAGGTTTGAGCAGCTTTAGACATACATTTGGAGGCGTAAGTGGAGTAGGTATGGCGTGGGAAACTAGACACACATTTAACGCCTGGGTAAGGTTTGGCGTGGGCAACTAGACATGCATTCAACGGCCTGGGTCAGGTTTGGCGTGGGCAATTAGACATACATTCAGTGGCCTGGGTCCTGTTTGGCGTGGGCAACTAGACATACATTCAGTGGCCTGGGTCAGGTTTGGCGTGGGCAATTAGACATACATTCAGTGGCCTGGGTCCGGTTTGGCGTGGGCAACTAGACGTACATTCAACGGCCTGGGTCAGGTTTGGCGTGGGCAACTAGACATACATTCAGTGGCCTGGGTCAGGTTTGGCGTGGGCAACTAGACATACATTCAACGGCCTGGGTCAGGTTTGGCGTGGGCAACTAGACATACATTCAGTGGCCTGGGTCAGGTTTGGCGTGGGCAACTAGACATGCATTCAACGGCCTATGTGCGGTATGGCGTGGGCAACTAGACATGCATTCAACAGCCTGGGTCAGGCTTGGCATGGGCAACTAGACATACATTCAACGGCCTGGGTCAGGTTTGACGTGGGCAACTAGACATACATTCAACGGCCTATGTGCGGTATGGCGTGGGCAACTAGACATACATTCAACGGCCTATGTGCGGTATGGCGTGGGCAACTAGACATACATTCAACGGCCTATGTGCGGTATGGCGTGGGCAACTAGACATACATTCAACGGCCTATGTGCGGTATGGCGTGGGCAACTAGACATACATTCAACGGCCTGGGTCAGGTTTGACGTGGGCAACTAGACATGCATTCAACGGCCTGGGTCAGGCTTGGCGTGGGCAACTAGACATGCATTCAACGGCCTATGTGCGGTATGGCGTGGGCAACTAGACATACATTTAACGCCCTGGGTCAGGTTTGACGTGGGCAACTAGACATTCTTTCAGTAGCCGGAGTAAGGTATGGCATAGGCGATAAGATAGATATTCAGCAGCCTGGGTCAAATATGGTGTGAGCAACTCTGATGCGCATCCTATAGGGAGGGCCAGATGTGTGTGGACCGCTTCGGAGGACGGTCAATGGAGTGTGTGGATGCAGCATTGCATGGGCACACGACATGTACCTTCAGTGATGTGGGCGAGGAGAGCATGGCGTTTGTCGCCTCACCCAGTCTTGTGGGAAGGGATAGTCTTCATATTTATGAAGATGCTGCACGCCCTCTGCATTCTAGAAAAACTCGCTCATTTATTTCACCAGAGTTTGTATAAGTGTTCTACTTCCTCCCTTCCTTCCCCATAGGTAGGCCTAATCATGCCACCCTCCTTGCCACATGTGGGCTCACTCATTCCTCCCTTATTTCCGCCTGCAGGCTCGCTCCTCCATCCGTCCTCTGCTTGGCCAAGCTGACTCATTACTCACTCCCTCCTCCCCTTAGGTGATCTTACTCATTCCTTCCCTTCCTCTTGGTCAGGCTGACCCACCACTCAGTCCTTACGCTCTCTTTCCCACCGGTGGGCTCACTCATTCCTCACTACATGTTCTTAGTAACTTGTTCCTCCCTCCATTCCACAAAATGGTTCACTGGTCCTTTCTTTCTCCCCTTAGCCTTTACCCCCCCTGACTCCCCCCACCCCCCCATTTCTCCCTTCTCCTAAGTAGGGTATGGGCATCGAAGGGTAAACAGTGTAAACCCTTCCCCCCCTTTCCTCCTCCTAGAGGTCACTTTACAGCGCTGTACACAGCTACCTGGCGATCCAGCAAATGTTTATCTAACCAGGACCGTTTCTACCATGAGTTTTTATATAATTGTAGTGAAGGCACCGACCACCCCGCACCGACCACCCCGCACCGACCACCCCGCTCCCGCGGTCCCATCCAGCTGCTACAGCTGCATGCAATGACTTGACACACACATGACACATTCCTCTGGAGAAATAAAAATATAGTATCTTGGTAATTTTACAAGATGCAATCACATTGGGTAGAGCAGTATCGGAGTGTTGCAGGTCTCACACGGTCCTGGTGGGTGGATCTATCGGAGGGTTGCAGGTCTCACACGGTCCTGGTGGGTGGATCTATCGGAGGGCTGCAGGTCTCACACGGTCCTGGTGGGTGGATCTATCGGAGGGCTGCAGGTCTCACACGGTCCTGGTGGGTGGATCTATCAGAGGGCTGCAGGTCTCACACGGTCCTGGTGGGTGGATCTATCGGAGGGTTGCAGGTCTCACACGGTCCTGGTGGGTGGATCTGTCGGAGGGCTGCAGGTCTCACATGGTCCTGGTGGGTGGATCTATCGGAGGGTTGCAGGTCTCACACGGTCCTGGTGGGTGGATCTATCAGAGGGTTGCAGGTCTCACACGGTCCTGGTGGGTGGATCTATCGGAGGGCTGCAGGTCTCACACGGTCCTGGTGGGTGGATCTATCGGAGGGTTGCAGGTCTCACACGGTCCTGGTGGGTGGATCTCTCGGAGGGTTGCAGGTCTCACACGGTCCTGGTGGGTGGATCTATCGGAGGGTTGCAGGTCTCACACGGTCCTGGTGGGTGGATCTATCAGAGGGTTGCAGGTCTCACACGGTCCTGGTGGGTGGATCTATCAGAGGGTTGCAGGTCTCACACGGTCCTGGTGGGTGGATCTATCGGAGGGTTGCAGGTCTCACACGGTCCTGGTGGGTGGATCTATCGGAGGGCTGCAGGTCTCACACGGTCCTGGTGGGTGGATCTATCAGAGGGCTGCAGGTCTCACACGGTCCTGGTGGGTGGATCTATCAGAGGGTTGCAGGTCTCACACGGTCCTGGTGGGTGGATCTACCAGAGGGTTGCAGGTCTCACACAGTCCTGGTGGGTGGATCTATCGGAGGGTTGCAGGTCTCACACGGTCCTGGTGGGTGGATCTATCGGAGGGTTGCAGGTCTCACACGGTCCTGGTGGGTGGATCTATCGGAGGGCTGCAGGTCTCACACGGTCCTGGTGGGTGGATCTATCAGAGGGCTGCAGGTCTCACACGGTCCTGGTGGGTGGATCTATCGGAGGGCTGCAGGTCTCACACGGTCCTGGTGGGTGGATCTATCGGAGGGCTGCAGGTCTCACACGGTCCTGGTGGGTGGATCTATCGGAGGGTTGCAGGTCTCACACGGTCCTGGTGGGTGGATCTATCGGAGGGTTGCAGGTCTCACACGGTCCTGGTGGGTGGATCTATCGGAGGGTTGCAGGTCTCACACGGTCCTGGTGGGTGGATCTATTCGAGGGTTGCAGGTCTCACACGGTCCTGGTGGGTGGATCTATCGGAGGGTTGCAGGTCTCACACGGTCCTGGTGGGTGGATCTATCAGAGGGTTGCAGGTCTCACACGGTCCTGGTGGATTGGCGGTTCCAGATGTTTTGATAGGCAAGCTGGTAGGTTCGGTTCAGTGAGAGGGTACACTGACTGTCATGCTCTACAAAGCTGCAGCTTCATGTAGGGGGATGTGTGCATGTGTGTGTGCATGTGTGTGTGCATGTGTGTGTGCATGTGTGTGTGCATGTGTGTGTGTGTGTGTGTGCGTGTGTGTGTGTGTGTGTGTGTGTGTGTGTGTGGTGGGGGGCCCTCTCAAGTTTTGATAGAATATTAGCATTCTCCAATTTCCACACATTTGTATTGCGGGGTGGGGGGGCTTCCCAGCTCCTTGGCCGGTAGTAGGTTGATGAGTCCAGCATCCCTTGGTCGCCACAGCAGGAGAGGGCTACCCTACTTACAAAATGTGCACAGGCTTTGCCTCAACCAACCCCTGGCCAGCGCACCAGGAGCACCTTGGAGATGAGCAGCAGATCTACTGGGTCTCCATGCTTTACTTCTCCCTACTCCCATTGCAGATGTTTGTCTTTACCACAGCAAAGAAGGAGTATGCTGAAAAGGTTCTGGATGTCCTCGACCCCCAGAGGAAGCTGATAAGGTGAGCAATGCAGCCTTTTTAGGACACTGGAGTGAGCTTTTATAGAAGGATGTAGAACTTGGGGTGGGGGGTTGAAGGCTCTGTTAAGTATGGGGCACTGAGGGGTGTTGTAGCCGCTTTGCTACTCTAATGAAAGGAGCAGGTTCCTTGGGATTTCTGGAAAAGGCATTATGTGCTCTATGTTTAATCTTTGTTGGACACTTGGAAAGCAGATGGTGTTTTATGTTAAAATGACTTGACCAGGGTGGGCGGCTAAGGGGCATCCACAAAGAAATGGCTGCTGAGGCCTGTCCCAGGGAGGAAGTGCTCATGTGAACTGTCAGATGTTAGGAGAGCTCCTGAACTGGTGTCAATGCTCTGACAGGTTGAGTAGCAGTGGGAAGATGTTCTCTGGCCTTTCAGCGTTGCCCACATTGCCCCCCCCCAAACCTCCCTGCTGCTCTCAATCAAAAATGTTGTCATGATAGCCACACATCCCAGATGTGCGACTGTCTCAGAAACGTCGATGGCCAAGTGACTCCATGGGCAATACCATGAATTGCAGACCTTGCAGTGGAGTTTACCCCATGAGGATATGGGCCTGCTAAAGGGCTGTAAAAGCCTCCAGCGTGTGGAACAATTAGCAGTGGTGTGCAGAGCACCCATAACATGCACAATGGTGAGAAAAAACACATCGGAGTTGGGGGACCTGAACTCTAGGCAGACCCCACCATATCAATTATCTAAGAGAACCAAGAAAAGGCAGGCTAATCTCAAACGCAAGGTACAGGCGCAAAGGGCTTGAAATAACCATACATAAATATATGATCCTTTCAAGTAATTCCCTAAGAGAAGCTCCGTCGCTTGTTCCCCAGCCTAATGTACCGTAAACGCTGTCTAAGATCCTTACTTACCGGGATATTCAACCTGTTCCTCACACAGGTGTGTCAATGTATGTGGAATTTGTATAGCACTAACTTAGTCAACATGTTCAAGGTCAACATTCAACATATAGCAGATGAATTAATGTCCTAAGGATTTACCTCTAAAAACACGGCAGCTCTGCAAACCATTCACTGTGAGATCAGTGTCTGGGCATTGATGTTCGATGACATCTTCCATGAACTTTGTATTTAGGGCAAGTCAGGACTGCGTCCTGAAGAAAACAGGGAAAAAAACATTTAAATGAGTTTTAATACAGGATTCAGTTCATGTTCTAAATTACATTTTAAGTTTGAAAATATTTACAAATAAATAATTTCATGTTAAGGTAGAAGAAGAAATTTACAACGTGAATTGATTAAGAGCAATGGTTACAAAGATGTGCAGTAGGACAACAGATGTAGGACCTGGTAAGGAAAGATATGGCTATCTCGCTAATATACAAGACCTACAGAAGGAAAGGAAATATGAAAGCTGAAACGGGGCACCCTAAAGAAGCCGGCCAATCTCACTGGGCATCTCCTATCATGATCACCAAAGCAGCTAAGAGAAGTACGCATTTGTGTGGTCATGAGACTACCCATTAAAGTCCTGAAAGAAAAGAAATGGATTACAGCAACTTCCCTGCTGAGCATTCCCAGAAGGTGGGCTCACAAGGATGAGTGTCACATGAGCCAAGAGACATTTATTTGTCAAATGTATGAGTCCTTTGTGTGTATGGGAGCCTAGCACCCGAGAAGTGCTCATAGCTGTGTTGTATAAGAAGCCATCAAGAGCAACCCATTCTAACATAACAGACTCAAGTGGAGAGGTGTGGTGCAGCGGCCAGGGCAGCTGACTTCGGAGCACAGGGTTCACGGTTCGATCCCCGGCTCCGGCGGCAGCTCAGCACCATGTGACTCTGGGCAATAGCTCACTTAATTTCCACTACAGCCCCCAGCGCCTTGAGACCCGTAAGGGTGAGTAGCTGCGCTATATAAAAACGGACTTACATTTTACTCTAAAGAGGTGCTGATACCTCCAGTGGACAAGGCCCTGTGCTTCTCAGAGGTCAGCACCTAGGAGTCCAGTTCCTATTGTCATTCGAAGCGAGCCCTTCGTGGCCACCACTTGTGAAGGGATGATGGTCACGGTTACTAGTATCCTCATTTCAACAAACTGTGCAGAAATACCCACGAAGCCACTGAGGCACGTGATCACCCCATGAACTGTTTGACCCAGAAAGTAACTGGGAAAGTTCTGGAAGTGATAAAGCCATCAACTGTCTCATGAAATTGAGTTGAGTAAAAGTGCTTAAAGTGAGGGATGTGAACAATTACTTGGTAACATGAAGGGATTAAAACTGCATACTTACTCTTTACCTTGAGAAAGAAGTCTAAATTTGTATAGGGAGAGACCTACCTCAGCCTGGATCAATACATTATACTTTTTTAAAGAAACTGCAAGTGTACAGGTGATTCTTTTCATGTATAAAGTTCATGTGTTGCATATGGTCCCATGTCAGTGGTTGCACCCCCCACCAGCTACATTACCTACATATTTAACATCGGCCAAAAGGAACCCTGAGCTCTAATGCGGACATGCCCGGATCCTACCACCACCCTAGCGCTGGCGTCTTTAATGTTCGTCCTCTGTCTCCATCTCATCTGTGTCCCTCTCTCTTCCTTTCTTCAGACACCGACTCTTCCAGGAGGATTGTGCCTGCTTCTTGGGCCACTATATCAAGAACTTAAAGGTGCTGCAGAGGGATTTGGCGAAAACCGTGATTTTGGATGATGCTCCGCACACCTGCCCATACCAGGTAAGTGCACAAGAGCCCCAGGCACCGGCAGCTGTCCGATGTAGTGCATCTCGCGCCAGCCGCAGGAGCAGCAGCAGCTAGATTATCTCAGGCCGGTCATCGCTCATTACTCCTTTCACCAATGATGCCGTCGAACCCTTGGTCCACCGCAGGTCCTTGGGGACAAACCTTTGAGAGGCCTTCATCCTTTGAAATGGGACTGGCAAGACCTGTCACAACTCATTCCACAGGGCATACCAGGGGTCCAGCCCATGAGCCAAGGACTGCACTTCATCATAGCCCAGACACAGGCACACTCCTGAGCCGATATCGGTGCTGGAAGAATGGCTGTCAACAAACCCTCATTGTTTTACAGTTCTTTTGTTCCTTCCTTTGGTTGCTTCTTGAAACCCGGAAAGCTTCACGGGCAGAAGGCCGACTTTCAACCAACACTTTGGCCACGCTTTCCAGACCCTGTGAGCACACTCGGCCACATAAAAGCTGACGGATTATGACATTTCATAACCCATTAACCAGCTTATTGTTGGGAGTACAAACTTCGATGCAATCCAGTTTTTAAAACAAGGCCTGAAATGGAGCCCCTATGAGCAGCGCGCAAATCGCCAAGGAGTGATGCATTCTCCACGGAACAGTGAATATGCAGCTCAGCGCTCAATACAGCCACTCTGCTGAGATCAGTTACAACTCATTTCACAGAGAAGCCTGGCCTAATGTGAACCCTGGGCATACCCTTGAGCCCACTCCACTTTAGGCAAGGTTTCTGGCCATGCACCAGTTTGCAGTTATTTACTTTCTCAGAGAGTCAAGTGTGCCCCGAAACCCGAGTTGGCACATCCAATTAGCCAAAGGAGACCATTAGGGTGGGCCATCACAAACACTGCAATGGGTGGGTTTGCAGCATCACAACAAGCAGAATTTTCTTTTAATATGCATTGCTATGTTAGATTCCCCTCTATGGACAATATCTTTAATTGCTTTCTAACATTAGAAGTCTTGTGTACAAAAGGACAAGTTACAGCAGATTCCTTAACTTTGAATTTCCCAGGCGTCAGACTGGATCCGGAAGATTTATCTTAGAGTAGTACCCCTACGCGCCGGTAGGTGGCATCGGTTGGCTCTACATGACGTTGGCATCGTCTGCACTGTAGTGACATCCGCCAAACCCATGTAGGTACTACCTCGGTACGCTGACGTCCGTTACTTTTCATGGCTTTCCATGCCAGAAGCGCTGAGCCATGAAGTGCACTGACATTGGTGTGTTTCTGAACAACTAGGGCCCTGAAGGGGATCAGCCCTCACCCTAGAAACCTGTCCGCAGTGCGGGCAGAATGGGTGGGTCGGTAAGGACTCTGCAGCTAGAACATGTCTCTAACAGATAAGGCGTTAACGAAGGTAAGTAACTTGTCCATCTGATAGAGATCTATAGCCGCACATTCCTTACCTTAGAGTAGATACCCAAGCAATACCATCCCCGGAGGAAGAACTGTGGACTAGTTTAGACCAGAAAGTCCTGCAGGAGAGAGGGGCCAAAAAGGCCGTCCCTGCAGACTTGACTGTTCAGGCAGTAGTGCTTGGTAAACGTGTGCAGGGATGCCCATGTTGCTGCCTGACAAATGTCAAGGACTGGAACTCCACGTTGCAGCGCCATGGTAGCAGCCTTAACTCTGGTGAAATCAGCACTTAAGCCTTCAGGAGGCTGCTTTTTGGCCATAGCGTAGCAAATTCTGAAGCAGAGGATGACCCATCGTAAGATAGTCTTCCGCACCGCACAACCTTTCTTCATTCCAACGTACTCCAATAAGAATTGGTCGTCCACCTGAAACTCTTTAGTGCGGTCAAGATAGAACGAGAACGCTTTTTTGGGGTCCAGACGGTGGAGTCGCTCCTCTTCTTTACAGGGGTGCAGAGGAGTGTAGAAAGTGGGCAAGGTGACGGATTGCTCCACATGGACTAGTGTTGCCACTTTTGGGAGGAAAGAGGCCCTAGAGCGATGCGCCAATTCATCAGGGAATATTGTCAGGTAAGGAGGCTTGGATGACAAAGCCTGCAATTCGCTCACCTTCCTGGCAGAAGTGATTGCCACTAAAAAGGCTGTTTTGATGGTAAGCAGCCGGAGGGGGCATTTGTGCAGAGATTCGAATGGCGCACACATCAGGAAGGTGAGAACAAAAGTAAAGTCCCATTGAGGCATAATTAAAGGGGAAGGTGGGAACATATGCACAAAGCCTTTGAGGAATCTGTTTACAATGGGAGACTTAAATAATGAGGGTTGGTCTGGCAGCCTCAGAAGGCAGACGGGGCCGAAAGGTACCCATTAAGAGTGGCCAGTGCAGAGTCCAGCGGTGCAAGGGTCAAAAGAGCAAAACTTGAGAGAAGGAAGCAGAAAGAGGATCAGTAGACCTTTCTGTACAATAGTTTACAAATTTGTTCCACCGGAAGGCGTACACAGTCTTGGTGGAGGGCCGCCTGGCCGCCAAAATAACATTACAGACTTCGGGAGGAAGGTCGAATGCTATCAACTGCCGCCACTCAATTTCCACGCAAGGCGACGTAGAGTTCACAGATGCGGGTGGAGGACCCTCCACTGCTGCTGCGACAGAAGATCCTCCCGAAGGGGGTAGCCTGATTGGAGGATCGATGCTCAATTGGAGAAGCTTGGGGTACCAGACTCTCCGTGCCCAGTCTGGAGCCTTAAGAATGATCTGGGCCCGGTTGCTCCTGCTCTTCTTGAGCACTCTGGACAGCAGTGGTATGGGCTGAAAGGCGTATAAGAGGCCTGAGCCACCTTGGAAACTCTTGTGTGCAAAACTGCTTACATTGTGTGTTCTCGGCGGAGGCAAACAGATATTCACAAGGCTCTCTCCACTATTGAAAAAGATCTTGCACTACCTCCGGGTGGAGACGCCATTCGCGATCCGCTAGGCATCGACGGCGGAGTTTGTTCGCCCTGGCTTTCAGAGCACCGGTCGGATGTTAAGCCATCAAAGATATGCCCTGATGTTGCAGCTGTGTCCAGAGACGCAGGGCCTCTTGACAAAGGGTCTAATACCCCACCTGCCCTGTTTGTTGCATTACCACATGGCGGTGGTGTTGTCCGTGAACACTTGAACCAGCTTTACCTTGACTGAAGGAAGAAAGGCTTTCAATGCCAAACAAATCGCTCAGAGCTCCAGCAAGTTAATGTGGAGTCCGGATTCCACCGGAGACCAGATTCCTCTGATCTCTACATTACCCAGATGGCCGCCCCATCTAAGGAGTGACACATCTGTCACTACGGTGTGGTCTGGTTGGGGAAGGGAGTGGGGTCTGCCTCTGACCCAATCATGGTTGTTCAGCCCATCCGCAGGTCCTGTGCATTTCCCTCTGAGATCTAGATCATGTTGGAGAGATTCCCTTGATACTGCGCCCACTGGAACTTAAAGCCCCACTGCAGAACCCACATATGCCATCTGGCATGTGTCCCTAGCAGGATGCAGGAGGCCATGATGCCCAGCAGCCTCTGATTCTCACCGAAATCCAGGATAGAGGCTGAAACATCGGTATCATAGTCTGAATATCCTAGACTGGCCGCTTGGGAGGATAGGCCCGAAACTGCACTGTCCAGAAAAGCTCAGATGAAAAGGGGAGTCTGAGAGGGAGTCGGGTATAACTTCGGCACGTTGATAGTGAATCCCAGCAAATGCAGGAGGTCCGCCATAGCCTGGAGGTGGGAGACGACAACCAGGGGCGAGCCCGCCTTCAACAGCCCGTCATCGAGATAGGGGAAGACTGGCACCCCTGAACTGCGCAGATGAGCTGCGGCCACCGCCATCACCTTGCTAAACACTCAAGGGGCGCTGGTAAGGTCAAACGGGAGCATGGGTAACTAAAAGTACTCATGGCCTACTGCAAACCGCAGGTAGCACCGATGAGCAGGCAGGAAGGGAATGTGAAAATAGGCGTCCTGCAAGTGCAACACTACCATCCAGTCTCCAGGGTCCAAGGCAGACAAGATCTGAGCCAGAGTGAGCATCTTGAACTTTTCCTTTTTGAGGAAGTAGTTGAGGGCTTGCAGATCTAGGATAGGGCGAAGACCCTTGTCCTTTATTGGGTCCAGAAAGTAGCAAAAATAACAACCACAGCCTACTTCTGGCACGAGCACCCTCTCTATGGCTCCCTAGACCAAGAGAGTCACGACTTCCTCCCGAAGCAAAGTCAGCTGATCCTCCGTCAGCCGGTCGTAAGTTGGAGGCATGGAGGGAGGGGCAGTCTTGAATGGGAGGGAGTAGCCCCTTCGGACTATCTGGAGAACCCACCTGTCGGAAGTGATGTTCTGCCAGTTGTTACGGTGATGGCTGATCCTCCCACCAACTGGCCGCCCATGATCTGGAAGGGTCGGACTAGGAAAGTTTGGAGGCTGAGGCTGCAGCCCTCTCTGAGGCTCCGGAGCCCGAAGGTGCACGGGGAGGGTCAGGCCACCCAAATATGAGGCACATGGTGTCATCTTTTTTAGCTGAGCGGGGGTCGCTCCGGCTACTGTGAAGAGTGGGAAGTGCGGAGCCAAGCCAGGCGCATGTTCAGAAGAACGAGGCCTAGAACGCCAAGACTCCTCCGTCGCGTCGGCCAGCGGACGGGGAGAAGTCGAAGCACGCTCCGACTTCCTATGTTTTTTGTACTTCTTACCTGACCAACTCAATGACTTCGAGTGGGAGGATAAAGACTTAGGACCCCCGGAACGGGGCCCAGACCTTCCTCTCGACCGGAATCATGAACAAGACCTCAGAGGAGACAGACGTGGTGCCGAGTGCCGGGCTAGAAGCAGCTTTAGGGACCGCTCCCTCAAAGCTTTCGGCACCATGGCCCAGCAGACAAATCATGACTTCAAGTCGTGATCATTACCAAGGCACCAGAGACAAACCAGGTGTGGGCCCGTCACCGACATGGCGCAGTAACCGGAACGCACGGTTTGAACCCAGAAGTCTTCTTGGATATGAGGAAAAACCTACACACCAAAAAAGGAGTCAACCAAACGTCGGAAAAAGCCTGTCAAAAAGTGACAGAGGGTAGCTCTCTTCACAGATCTGCGCTGCCTGGAGCAGAAAGAAAAGAACTGATGTCAGGGGCCCAGGTGGTGGCTATATAGGTGATGCGGACATCACAGCGGCGCCAACGACATCACGTGGAGCCGATCGATGCCACCTACTGGCGCGCAGGGGTATTGCTCGAAGAAAAATCTTCTGAATCCAGTCAAACGCCTGGGAAATTAAAAGGTAAGGAATCTGTGTCTAGATGCCTCTATCAGATGCAGAATTTAACTCCACCAGTAAAGGATAAAACGTCTACCCTGGTCTGGTTTCCTACCTCCAGTGGATGTCTGTGTGTGAAATCATGCTTTGAACTGGCCGCAACCCCTTTTTCTGGTGTTGGCTAAGAGCAGCTTGTAGGGTTTGACTCTAAGGATTTGGGGACATTCTGACTAATCCCAAGATAAAATCCATAGTGGAGAATTGTGTGTAAATATTACACATTGGCTGCAAGCTGAAAATTAAAATTGGGTGGGGGTCTGAGTTACCTAAACATGCAGGCTGGAAAAGCTTTGAGTCCAGGGCCCGTAATAATAGCCTCTTGACAGGTAGAAAATACTTCTACCAGAGTCACTAACACTCCTAGCCAAACCTTTCATCTGGAAATCAAGTGAGATAAGGAACGTAAAAAATGTTGTGCGATGTTCGTTCAATATGCTCTGCTACGCAAATGCAAACCAGTGGTAAACATCTAAGAGAGAACATTTAGTAGTAAAGTATACATATTTGGGTTTTTAGAGCATTGCTAGACTACTTACTTGGTAGCCACGAAGAAGTGAAGCAAGATTGGAGAGCAAGTTAATTCATGGATGAGAGAGGATCTCCTCCAAAAATGACCACAGATCTGAAGTCCACTGAAGACTGCTTCTAATGCAACGCTGACTGAATGCAACAGAACATCTGAAAAATGAAGAAACACTTTTTTTTTTTTACAGGGAAAGAGAAAATCTGCTTACTTACAGTAAACCATCAACATCAATAATGGGGTACACATGTGCCAATGAAACATACCTAGCAGAAAATATGGGTTTAAAAAAATATCCACAGGTATGCAGCAGCAAACCTCACGGCACACCACTTGTCGGGGGGGCGGGATGAGGGAGTTGCACAACAAACAAACATCACATGGCAACAGCTTTGATCTACTTCTGGTTTACCTCTATACATAAACATTCACCACAGAAAACACTGGAGGGCTCACATTTGTCTGTTAGCCAATCATTTCGGGAATCAAAATCCTCTCAGAACATCTCTGCTCTCACTGAAACTAATCTGAAAATATTGGTTTCAGACAGTAAAAGTGTCACACAAAAAGTGGACACTTCTATCCAAAGACGCCTTTGCACGCATGGAAACGCTGCACTGTACATTTGAAACCCAAGTATTGTATTATTGCCGTCCAAAGTTTCCAACCACCATTCCAGACACAACCACAAAAAACACTGACTTTATCTTTGTGCACAAACATTTCATTTCTTTGGACAAAGCCTTGAGGATTGAAGTGCAGCCTTCCTGGGCAGGAGTCACGGTCATGGGACCATACATGGCACCACAATATGTAAACCTTCTTCATGGGTAACTTTGCTGAACCAAACAGAAATCACAGGTGCATCTTTCATGTCAATGATACATTCAGGATCTGAAATGGCATTCGTGTCTCACCACTGCAATTTCATGCAAATATTAACCTCCACAAACAACACTGAACATTTTACTGATCCAGTCAGCTCCTGGAAACCAGTAAATTCTTAGAACGCCCTTCATAAGAAGTCCATGGAAAGGATTCAGTATTTGCAAACTGTCCTATTGTGATTTTGTATACATATGTGGACACGTTTAGAGGGTCTATGAATAGACCGGGGAAGGGTCTGAAGAGACAGTGAGAATGTCTATGCATAGACCGGGGAAGGTCTGAAGAGACAGTGAGAATGTCTATGCATAGACCGGGGAAGGGTCTGAAGAGACAGTGAGAATGTCTATGCATAGACCGGGGAAGGGTCTGAAGAGAGAGTGAGAATGTCTATGCATAGACCGGGGAAGGGTCTGAAGAGACAGTGAGAATGTCTATGCATAGACCGGGGAAGGGTCTGAAGAGACAGTGAGAATGTCTATGCATAGACCGGGGAAGGGTCTGAAGAGACAGTGAGAATGTCTATGCATAGACCGGGGAAGGGTCTGAAGAGACCGTGAGAATGTCTATGCATAGACCGGGGAAGGGTCTGAAGAGACAGTGAGAATGTCTATGCATAGACCGGGGAAGGGTCTGAAGAGACCGTGAGAATGTCTATGCATAGATGGGGAAGGGTCTGAAGAGACCATGAGAATGTCTATGCATAGACCGGGGAAGGGTCTGAAGAGACAGTGAGAATGTCTATGCATAGACGGGGAAGGGTCTGAAGAGACAGTGAGAATGTCTATGAATAGATGGGGAAGGGTCTGAAGAGACCGTGAGAATGTCTATGCATAGACCGGGGAAGGGTCTGAAGAGACAGTGAGAATGTCTATGAATAGATGGGGAAGGGTCTGAAGAGACAGTGAGAATGTCTATGAATAGACCGGGGAAGGGTCTGAAGAGACAGTGAGAATGTCTATGCATAGACCGGGGAAGGGTCTGAAGAGACAGTGAGAATGTCTATGCATAGACCGGGAAGGGTCTGAAGAGACAGTGAGAATGTCTATGAATAGATGGGGAAGGGTCTGAAGAGACCGTGAGAATGTCTATGCATAGACCGGGGAAGGGTCTGAAGAGACAGTGAGAATGTCTATGCATAGACCGGGAAAGGGTCTGAAGAGACCGTGAGAATGTCTATGCATAGATGGGGAAGGGTCTGAAGAGACAGTGAGAATGTCTATGAATAGATGGGGAAGGGTCTGAAGAGACAGTGAGAATGTCTATGAATAGATGGGGAAGGGTCTGAAGAGACAGTGAGAATGTCCATGAATAGATGGGGAAGGGTCTGAAGAGACAGTGAGAATGTCTATGAATAGATGGGGAAGGGTCTGAAGAGACAGTGAGAATGTCTATGCATAGACCGGGGAAGGGTCTGAAGAGACAGTGAGAATGTCTATGCATAGACCGGGGAAGGGTCTGAAGAGACAGTGAGAATGTCTATGCATAGACCGGGGAAGGGTCTGAAGAGACAGTGAGAATGTCTATGCATAGACCGGGGAAGGGTCTGAAGAGACCGTGAGAATGTCTATGCATAGACCGGGGAAGGGTCTGAAGAGACAGTGAGAATGTCTATGCATAGACCGGGGAAGGGTCTGAAGAGACAGTGAGAATGTCTATGAATAGACCGGGGAAGGGTCTGAAGAGACAGTGAGAATGTCTATGCATAGACCGGGGAAGGGTCTGAAGAGACAGTGAGAATGTCTATGAATAGACCGGGGAAGGGTCTGAAGAGACAGTGAGAATGTCTATGCATAGACCGGGGAAGGGTCTGAAGAGACAGTGAGAATGTCTATGAATAGATGGGGAAGGGTCTGAAGAGACAGTGAGATTGTCTATGCATAGACCGGGGAAGGGTCTGAAGAGACGGTGAGAATGTCTATGCGTAGACCGGGGAAGGGTCTGAAGAGACAGTGAGAATGTCTATGAGTAGACCGGGGAAGGGTCTGAAGAGACAGTGAGAATGTCTATGAATAGATGGGGAAGGGTCTGAAGAGACAGTGAGAATGTCTATGAATAGACCGGGAAGGGTCTGAAGAGACAGTGAGAATGTCTATGCATAGACCGGGAAGGGTCTGAAGAGACCGTGAGAATGTCTATGCATAGACCGGGGAAGGGTCTGAAGAGACAGTGAGAATGTCTATGCATAGACCGGGGAAGGGTCTGAAGAGACAGTGAGAATGTCTATGCATAGACCGGGAAGGGTCTGAAGAGACAGTGAGAATGTCTATGAATAGATGGGGAAGGGTCTGAAGAGACAGTGAGAATGTCTATGCATAGACCGGGAAGGGTCTGAAGAGACAGTGAGAATGTCTATGAATAGATGGGGAAGGGTCTGAAGAGACAGTGAGAATGTCTATGAATAGATGGGGAAGGGTCTGAAGAGACAGTGAGAATGTCTATGAATAGATGGGGAAGGGTCTGAAGAGACAGTGAGAATGTCTATGAATAGATGGGGAAGGGTCTGAAGAGACAGTGAGAATGTCTATGAATAGATTGGGAAGGGTCTGAAGAGACAGTGAGAATGTCTATGAATAGATGGGGAAGGGTCTGAAGAGACAGTGAGAATGTCTATGAATAGATGGGGAAGGGTCTGAAGAGACAGTGAGAATGTCTATGAATAGATGGGGAAGGGTCTGAAGAGACAGTGAGAATGTCTATGAATAGATGGGGAAGGGTCACTGAAGAGATGAGACAATGTTCACGGGTTTCCAAGAGAAAGATAAAGTTATCTGGAGAGGTTATCAGTCACTTTGATGGGTCTTTGGACACGTCTGCAAGTCCTGCATTTTTTACCGCCATAAGAACTTGTATTTTCATTTGTCCATAGTTGGATTCCTGGTAAAATGCTGCAAGCGGGTTTCATAGGTTAGGTGGTTGTTTATATGCTGTGATAGACAAGAAGGCAATATTTCATCATTTGGTTTTGCATTAGCAGGGGTTGCATCTCCTTTATGATGGTTTTATCTGGGCATCTGCCGCAGGGTAAATTTAGCATCCTCCCCCGTATTAAATGAAGTCTAAAGGAATTTGGCTGAACGGTTTAACTTCTCTTTTTGTTAGTGTTGAAAGCTTACTTTGTCATGGGAGAAGAGAGGAAGGTCTATATTGTTTGTCTGACGATGGATTATGTAACATAAGGTGCTTTACTGAAGAGACAGATGTCTTTGTGCAAGATGAGCACTATACGATTAGATACTGGTGAAACACGCTGCTTGACCCTCCTCCTAGACTAAGCCTGAAGGCTGCTCTCCACGGCTACCACTTAAAAAGCTTTCCAAGGTTGTCTAAACCACTATAAACACCATAAGGGTTGTCTGGTTTGGTGCAGGGTGCTACACTCGAATAAGTGTGCACCATATACCAAGCCAGCCTCCTTCACTCTCCCCATCCCTTCACGGCCTCTCTTCCCATCTCCGGATGTCTTCATAGCCCTATCCCTGTCTATTCGTGGATTCTCTCCACTTTTCTTAATGAACCATTTGCTCCATTACCTCGGAACCTTGCCCTCCTCCTGTTCATCAGTCTCTTTCCCTCTCATTGCAGAGTTTTAACCGGATCCCAGTGAAGAGCTGGCTGGGGGACCCTGAAGATGAGGAGCTGCTCCAGCTGATTCCGGTCCTCGAGAAGATGACACAAGTGGTAAGAAAGACTAATCTTACTTTGTTTACATAATGCCTTTGTGGTCAGTATTCTTCTGTGCACTCCTTCAGGATTAACCTGGCTCAAGCTACACGACCTCTGAACCTACCTCAAACCTCAGCAGCAGCCCCCACTTCTCTTTCAGCAGCAGCCCCCACTTCTCTCTCTCAGCAGCAGCCCCCACTTCTCTCTCTCAGCAGCAGAATCTTGAGCATCCTTCGAACTTGTTCTGTGCTCATGGGATCCCTATATCAGCTAGCTTTACACCACAGTGTATGCTCTAGCCCACATTTCCAGAGGCTCATCAGATGGCCCTACAGAATAGCTTCACCACTGGTACCGAGGTCAGACTCCCTTCCTCCATGATCCTAGGATGACTCTGGCAACCCAGAAGAGCACCTGGGAACACTGCCTTTGCTGCACGCTGCCTACCTCTACCAGAGAGGCCAGTGACCTTCTTTTATCAGAAAAAAGACCTCCTTCTAGAAACTTCCTCCCTTGCTGCCACACTGGCAGTTCTCACAAGGACTTATTCTTCAGATTATGGCCATGGAACCCCTCAATACTCGAGGGACAGATCCTTTCACGGCTGTTCCCAAAATGAGTCATCTTTAAAATTCTAATTACCTTCCTACGATCTTCGAGCTCTTATTCGCCAGCCTCATAGCCTCAGTATTTTACAATTCCGTGGAGCTCGCCCAGCTCAACTTTTGTCTACAGGTGGAATTATGTAGGTGGACACGAGTCGGAACACCCATCTATCTGGCGCACATTTCACTACAATACAGGGCTTGAAAGCAGACAGATCAGCTTGTCACATCCCTCACAGATGGGAACTCTGTCCTTTCTCTTCGTCTTCATTTTCAGTCTGAGGCACCTCAGGATTTATGCAAACTGATTCCTTTGCTACCGAGATGGAACGAGCCGCACTCTTATAACGCACCCCTACGAGCCACACTCTTATAACGCACCCCTACGAGCCACACTCTTATAACGCACCCCTACGAAGTTACAGTTCTATTTCTGCACAAGTTAATCGCATTAGCTCGCATCCCAAAACAGACACACATTGTGAAAGTCATTGGCATAGTCAGTTCTTGTTTTTGCAACTCTTTCCTCTATCGAAGGGTCCTCCATTCTTGTTACCCCTCCAGTAGGACCTTCAGGCCGGGGGGAAGGGGGGGGGGGGGGGGGGGGGCGAGTGCTCATTTCCACGTTGTTTGCTTTGATCAGAGATTTGCTTGTATCTCCGGAGTTGTTAACCTATAGTCCCCTTCTTTCTCAGGAAATGTTGCATTTTCTCAAGGGGCTAGAAAAACGTCCACTGGGCTCCGGCATAGGAGCTTAGGTTTTGTTGTGGGCATTAAAGCAATGAATAAAGCAGTCATTGTGATCATTACACCATCTGTTATCTTTACTCGCATCTGGCCTGACTAGGGCTCCAGTCTGTCTTACTCAAGCTTGCCCAAGTCTCTTATCAAATCTATTTGGTCTCAAAAGATCCAAGAAACTGTCAAGCCCACTCCAGCATCTCTGGAGCCTCCATGTTCTGACACCCCCTCCCCCGGTGACACACCTGCTCCCTGTCCCACTATCTCAAGCCTTGTGCTCTAAATTTGACCATTTCTTCAGACCACAGTGGCAGGAACCTAGTAGGGCTTCATTGTGTTACTGCTCTCCTCACCCGTTCCCTCGCTGCACCAACTAATGCCATTCTCCTTTCAATCTTACCCCTACCATCTCCCTCCAGATGGGCACACACTTTCTCACATTATCGCCATCCTGTGTGGTCTTCAGTGCTAATTCTCCAGCTCTGGTCAGAAACGACACCAGCACCCACAATTCATGAACAGATTCAAAAACACATTTGCCACCATCCAGCTCCTCCTCCAGATAAACACTTTTACTCACCTCTACCTCCATCCTAAAAATAAAAAAATCTTTAACTTAGTTGTGCTCAGTATTTAAAACTTTTTAACTGACTACCCCAACAGAACCTGCCCTTTTCATGTATCCTCCGCTTTTGAGCAATTTCCCATCAAATGCGCTTGTAGTACCCAATTCGCCACCTCCAGGAAGAGACCACCATTAGCCAGTTGAGGCAGGCCAAAATCCACATCTCTCCACCAAACTTTTCAGCCTCCTGCTGTCCTCTCCAACGACTACTCACCTGTCATTTGGCCTCATCTTCCCATACTGCTCTCATGTCACTCACATATGTTTGAATTTCAGCAGAGGGTCCATATGAACTTCTTAATGCAGAGGCGGAAGATGGAGCGACAAAAATTACTGGATGTAAAACAACAACTTGAAACTGAGTTGCGACCAAGATTCTCCACCTGTGACATCTGCCCGCATCCTCGAAACACTCTGACCTCGCTGCCTCAATGCACCACCACATCCACTAGGAATCTATAGGTTTATTTCCAAAGAGCCCTCAGCATGCACACTGAAGTATGTGGCACTTACACAAGTGCATTTCTACAATATCACCTCTCAAGAAGACCTAGCTATACGCTGTCCCAGATATCTACACTACAGCTGTCGGTACTTTGAGCAGCTGTTCCGAGTCAGTGTGCATAGGCACCAAGTCGATGGTCTTCAGAAAGTCTGGAGAGCACAAGCAACGTTCATTCTGTGCCTTAAGAACCGACCTTGTGCCAGTCCTAAACTCCCAACCAGCTTCCATTTAAAATAAGTATTAACTTCAAGATGCTAATCTTACGGATGCCTGGAGTGCACACTAGCTCTGCAAGAAACTTGACTGCTAAATCAACATGCCAACAGCCACCCATGCCCCCCACTTCAAGTATGTGGGCAGAGATGATGGGTGCGTCCCAGTCCATGCCCTGTGGGTGACGCAATCTCACACTGTATATCTGGGACTTCGGGAGCAATCTGTATATGATCAAACAATGCATTGGAGAAGACTTCTCCGTATGGTGCACAATATAAATGTAAAAAATAGGTTTCTTTTTTCTAGTAACTTACACCAGCCATGTTTCCCTTGTGGTGTTGGCATTTTGATGATCTGCCCATTTCCCTTAATGCAGAGAACCTGTTCTGTCGGGATCTTGAGATTGAAATATGTCCTCTTAGCAGCCCTTGGAGTTCAGACATTGCACCAGTTTACAAGATTGTCCTCCAACATCAAGTTTCCATTTTCTATCCAATATTTGTACTTTCTCACTTCTATCCGACTTCTTTTCAAATCCTTTATCTAATGCTGAAGTCTGTCTACATGTTGCATGTGGAAACGTTACTTTGCAACACGTCTGGCCGGCTATTTGTCGCAAATGGCAGCCTTGACACACGCATGCACCCTTCAACGCCTCTGGTGTGTACTTGGCTATGTTTTGTTTCCTGGATTGCTTCCGCATCAGCGGTATTAGTCCACCAGGCTGCATCTGGGCACATACCCTCTGGGCCATGGCAGTGCCTCTCCAGGGTTGTCTTCAGCCGAATGTGATCCAGACTGGATCCACTTTGACTCCGCTTGCTGTTGACAGTGTGAGACTAGAGGAAGTCTGTGCACCCCTCATCTAGACTTCTAACTAAGAGTGGCTTCTGCCTCAGTGTTGTGGCCCCTTCAGTATATGCTCACGAGAAGGGCGCACTCATTCAGGAACAGAGAGAGAGGAAGAAAAGACAAACCGCATGAAAACAAAACGCACACAAACCACGCTTCGCTCCTTGCTGAAAGCTGGATCAGACGGAGACAGAAAATGGCCCCGGGCACCAAAATCAGTGCCCCCATTTAGAAAGTGGAGAGTAAACAAAAGTGCCCATGTTTTAAATCGTGCAACGCTGACCTTCTGTCTGCTCTCTAAGGGATGTAGAACAGCAGGAGTTTGTGCTTGCTGTAGGCAGTGAGTGTGGTAATGTTAGTGAAACGCGAGTGTGGTAATGTTAGTGAAGTTCACTATGTTCCTACTCCATCATAAAGATAAACATTGACCTATCCTTTCAATCTGTACCCACAGAGGGCTACCGGTCGATTAACTCTGCCTTCACTGAGAGTAAAGCATCCATAATGCACCTTGCTCATTCCCTCCGTCTTCTCCCCTCCCTTTTCTCCCCAGGCTCTACCACTACTGTCCCCTTGAGTACTGCAAGAAAGTGCTTCTTTTGACATGGTTAGCTCCCACTTTTTGTCTGGTGTATGATGTGATTTCGAATGGAAGGTGCACTGGGTCCCTGCTAACCAGGTTCCCAGTGCCAGATCTCTTTCCTAAAACTGTACCACGACTGGCACAACTTCAGCAACCCCTGCAAGTCCCTAGTTAATGGTACCCCTGGTACCTATGACATTGGTACTGAAGAGGGTCCTCTAGGGCTGCAGCACAAATTGTGCCACCACAGAGACCCCTCACCAAGACCATGCAAACTGCCATCGAGGGCTGCGAGTCTTGGTGCAGAGAAAACCGAAGAGTCAACATGGCACATAACCCAGTACGCCAGGTCCACATACACTGCATGAGATACAGGTAAGTCAGCACTATTGCAGGCCTTATAGCCCTAAGGCAAGGTGCACTCTATCCCATGTGTGGACATATCTGCATGAGCAGAAAGACCCTACAATATCTTAGCGTCCACTCCTGGGTATTGTAAGTGCACAGGGAAGCCATAGAGAGTGCATGGGCTGGATACTTGTCATTACGGGTTTCCTAGCTCCATGATGTCTGCACTGTACCCTAAGATGTTTGGTACCAATCATCTCGTCTAAAAAATCGTCACCGATGCCAGTGCTGGATTTATTAATAAATGCACACAGGGGGGCACCTTCGAGGGTACCCTGCAAACCTACCAACCACTGGTGTTCTCTGACTAGTCTTGGCCACCCTGCCACCACCAGACATATTTCTGACCTCATGGGTTGAGAGCCAGCGTTCAGAGGCCAGGAACAAAGCCTGCTCTGGGCAAAGGTGCTTCATGCCTCCCCCGGGCCAGGATGACCTTCCTGGGCGGGAAGTTTCAAAGGCGATGCTGCCTTTGAAATTCAAGCCAAGCTTCTCCAGATAGTAGAGGATGCCCATCCCCCTTTCCTACTCCACATTTGGCAAGAGGACAGGTGGGAAAATTAGTTAGATTAGGAGGTGTGCCCACATTCAGCCAGCACCACCCCTAAGGTGGGGCAGGTGATGTGGACATGACTTTTCTAATTCCTCCATCTTGGGATGGGAGGAATTAACCTATCAGGGCTAGGGCAGTGCCTCTCTTCCCACAGGAAGTGGTCACTTAAAGGGTGTACACACTCTAAAGGTAGGTAGCCCATTGACTACTACCTTTTACTCCCTTTAACACCCCTAAATTTAGTATATAGGTGGTATCCCTGGACCTTGCAACTTAGATTCAATGGACACAGAGAAGATACAGGCAAAGAAGAGCTGCTGACTTGAGGACTGAACCCCTGCTGCAGAATACTGGAGGCAAACCCGGTCTGCTACCTTAAGGACTCCACAATCGTGGTGTGCTGTCTCATCCTGCAACTGTGAGGCCTCCAAAAACCCTGGAGCACCTCCAGCCTTCGACAAATCACCAAAGAACTCCCTTGGAGTAGAGGTACTACTCCCCTGCAGTCCGCAGGCACTGAGCCCGCAGAATCCGGTTTCTCGACCTGCTGCTCCCCGGCGACTCCGACGCAGCACCCGAACCAAAAGTGGTACACCAGCGCCGGAGGATCAGATCCGTCTCCCCACTGAGTGTGAAGACACCAGGATCTACCGGAGCCATGCTGCAGCCATACCCGTGGTACCAGACCCTCTGCAGCATACGCCAAGACGAAGAGTCCAACTGCCCAGGAAGCAAGCACCCGTCGAGGGACGTCGAGAACCCTGAGACCCACTTCGTCAGTGGCCCAGCTGTCCTGGAATCTCCTCTACAACCTGCCTGCTCCTGACTGCGAGTACATCCTGAGGCATGCCGCCCGGCTGATCTATCTGCTCTGCACCCAGCCCGCCCGGCCAACGATGAACCAGCTGTGCTCCCATGGTCCTGAGGCCCTTGTGACCTGCTCCCTCAATTGGGACCCCTCGGACTTACCTTTAAGCCCCCTGTGCAGTGTGTTTTTAAGCGGCCCCCTTCTTCATAGCGCACCAACTACTAACGACCTCAGCACCCTGCTCTGGCTGAGTCCAGGACGCTCCTGAGAATCAACTGGTGGAACATTGGGCCTGGTCTTGTTACTTTCCTAAATCCAGAAGGTGAACATTGAGATCCAACTGTGTGATTTTTATATGCATTTTCCTATTTTCTCCCATTGACTTCACTGGTGCGTAATTGTGCACAAAAGTAATTCCTTTTGCGAACTTTGTACTTTGTTTTATTGCACTATATAGAAGAGCCAGCTTCCTACAAGCACTTTAGGTGACTGCGTCATCTTATTCTGGTTTCAAAAATGTGATCAACAGGTTACACACAGTGCTTTACAGCAGGCAGATTAACACTCAAAAATGTTTCATTTAAACTTGCAAGCAGCATATATTGGCCCACATATGGACACAAACTCGCCCACACATTGACATGGTAGACTGGCCCATTGGGCACAGCTAGATTACTGAACAGGCAAGTTCAACCCTGGTTAAAACCTCTGTTTGAAATAATTTTCTAGATGGACTGTATTGTAATTGTGTTTCTCCAGTGCGTTACACCCCTATCTAGACACACACGCCTGAGCGGACTAGCCGCATGCTGGACCATGGGATGGGTGCTTGGCTGGATAGTGCTGAAATTGCACTGGAGTTCCGATGGAGTGTGTTGGTGCAGGACTGACCAGAGTGGTGGTCTTGCATTGTGTCACTGTGCCTGTAAAAGAGAAAGAAATGTGATAGGGGATTATTTTTTTGTTTGGTGTCGAAAAAGCGCTGGGTGTAGTTTCAAGGTAACTTCAGACCAGAAAAGGGCAGGGACTCTCATTCGGAGTTATTATTCCAGGCGATTTCATGTAGTGGCGACTGTTCAAGCAGAGATCCTCACACCTCCATGCATTCTTATGATGGGATTTGGCAAAACATCTCCCGGTACATCAGCGGAAGGCTTCCATACTGCTCAACTCACACACCTTGCTTTTGGCCAGTGGTGTGCTCTCCTAATCTAGTCCTTCGCATCTCTGCCAAAGCATGCGACAGCCCTTCACTTACTTCCAAAACACGGCAGTATCCACCCGGTGTTGGGTGCATATCATTAAAGTGTCAACTGTGCTCTCCTACCTCCCCTTACACAACAAAAACCAAAAATCCAAACTTCTACAAACTTTTGCACAATCATATGATCATAGGATGTACTACAATAAAGCCGATGATGCAGCATTGTAAAGTGAGGGGTTTTATGTCCTGGAACACATAGCATGTGAGTTACATCGGAGAGGGGCCACTGGTGGCCACTAGTTACACGGAGCCTATGGCCATTTCAGAAGTCCTTGGGTTTGGAAATGGACACGGCGCCCTCTTTCTGAGCTTCCCCCCTCTTGCTGTGCACAGCAAGTTCTTACGGACAGTCTTTAAAGAGGGTCTTACCCACGCAACGCTGTGCACTAGTCCATCTGACTTCTATACCACCACCCCATAGAAACCACAATGTGCTCTGGGGATCCCAACAGTAACCCTTGCCCATACGATGGAGGGGAGACATTGATGGAGTCTATGAACCCCAGGAGACTCCCAGGTGAGATGGAGATAGCTGGCATATGGTCTGCAGAAGCACTCCAGGCAAGCGTTTCGGTTCCTGCGGTATATTGCTTATACTTTCTTTGTGGTGTCATGCAGAGGAGGCGCAGATTCTAAGCAGATCATTTTGTGACCATGAGATGTCAGAGATGCGTACAGAGAAACCACACACATTGTTCTGGAGGTGATGAAAACATTTCATCCTTCTCCGACAATACAACACAGGATTACTATCCATTGTAGAGCTGTTAGGTAGTCTATTTCCGAATTTTAATTTCCAGAAGGTCTGGTATCAACAAGTTTTCTGCTACACTTATGACACAGCCATGGTTTTTCACTGCTAAGGCATCTGCTTGTACTGGGAGGGTATCTGAACCAGACTGCAGTGTGAGACCAACACATTTTGGCCTTTAAGGGGTGCAGATTAGACTTAGGGGCTGATAACTATGTCGGTCGGAAAGGCTCTGAACGGGATTCGGATTCTCCGAATCTGATTCGAAACCTATGTTTCCGACCGAATCGGATACATTTCTGACCGACTGATTACGATGCAAGGAAACCGTTCCAGCTGTCCGATTCGGTTCTGATTGGCATTCGGACAGCCCGAGTTGTTTGGAGCCGAATCGTACAGCTCTATGGATGCAGTTTCCGACCGAGTGATTACGATGTGCGATTCTGACAGCCGTTCCAAATCGGTCTGCCCAACACGAAACGGCTGTCTGAATCTGACTTTGGGGGCCTGTAACAGGCCCCCCCCTCACCTGTAGGTCTCCGGTTGTGGCCCGTGGGGGTACTCAAGGGACCACTCTTTCCAACCATGCACAGTGTGGCAGGCACCATGAGTTGCCCGCCACAGGGTGCAAGGTTTTCCCCAACCACCCCTTTTTTTTCAATAGGAGCCTATGTTCTCGTTCGGAACACAGGATCCCATTGAAGTTGATGCGAGTACGACCGAACGATGTTCGGAAGCATTGTAATCGGTCAGTCGGACTCGCAGAACCCGATTCGGTCGGAAACTATTCCGAAACCGATTTGATCGGAAGAGTTTCCGACCGACATCGTAATTGGCCCCTTAGTGTTTGGCATCTGTATAGTGTCACAATCATTTTTAGAAGTAAAGGTTATAAGATTCCAGGTAGTTCCAAGGTGACCAACATTGATCCAATTTTGTCTGTTTTGGTTTATTTACTCCCTGATAATAGTAAAAAGGGCATATGCACAATTAAATTTGAGTGCTCAAAACCAAGTCCTTGGTACCAGGCACTTGTTCAGTTTCATAGAAAAGCTAATCTTTTTAGACCAACTGTTTGCATAATATTTACTTAATCACAACTTTACAACTTCAGCGAATGTTTGAGGTAACTCCTCAATGCCTTTAGTTTCCACAGTAGTTGTAACTCTGAAACACATTCTTGAGAAGCTGAAAAAACCCAAGCCTACTTGTGAAGTTCACGCGAGGCCATCAAATCCAAACAAATAATCGCTTAACTTCCTGTTTGCAAGAGTTGCTGCTCATAAATGCTTCCTTTTCAAAGGGAGCAGTCAGGAGAGAGGAAAGACCCTTACCTTGGTGCTCCCAGGCATGCAGGCCTACGCAGCGCTTTATGGAGCCCACCAATGGTGCTTCCAGAAGGATAGAATGGTGGCCATCTTCAGTCGGTGACTATGCCCAGCAGCAGCATCCTTAAGACGCCCACTAACGGCACAAGACCACACTCTCCAGCAGTAACAGAGCTTACAACAATGATTAAAATTGCCCATCAGCAGCATGTAGTGGTGCCCATCAGCAGAGCATAACAGTGGACATCATCATAACCTTTAAGCAAGCTATCTGTACATGAGGGAAGAGACACTCTTTAGACATATGCAACTTTGTATTGTTCCCTTTTATTCTTTTTTCATGATTCTTTCTTCTTCGTGCTAATCTCCTACAATGTTGTGCTCTATTTGATAACCAAGTCTTACTTTTGTCCTCTTTCAGGATGATGTTCGCACTGAAATATCACGACGATATCACTGTGGAGAGTTGCTCGCTGAATTTTGATTGGCTGCTCCAACTGAATGATGACAAAGTTCTGCAGCAAGTCCAAACTTCTCCAAATAAAAACATTCTTTAACCAGTACCACTCCTGGAACTCTAGAGCTGACTTCTTCTGGGATGTGCCCGGGGGTACGACATCCCTGTATGACTCTAACCACTTGTTCCAAAGGACTGCCCAGTGGTACAATGCACTCCTGCTACTCTAGAACCAGCTTCTTCTGTTCATTGCTGCCTAGTACAATGGACCTTTGGAACTCGAAGCATCGTCCAAGAGAGGACCTGGTGGGTATCCTCTACCCACGGAATTCTTCCCCATCTATGGTCTGATGGTGGCCCCCATTCCTTGGGAGAATGGGGCTTCTTCCATGGCAGATGGAGGAGGGCCAACCCGTTTTTTGTTTCCCACTTGCAAGGCAATGAGTTGGGTTGGGGAGATGCTTCGTCTACAAGACCCAGGAAGGTCCGTGATGGGGAAAAGTGTGTGGGAGGATGCCCTACTTGCACGTTTAGTGGGGACCTCTTCTGCTGCGGTGCCGCCGGCAGAGGATACATGATCATTCGACTGATGTTAAAGGATCACCGTGTGAATGTCATGAGACTCCAGTAAAAACTCAAACGCTGCGATGAGCCAGCGAGAAGCTGGGAGGGCACAGTGCTGCAAAACACAAGATTCGTCAGGAGGGTAGTTTTTCCCATGGTGCTGGGACAAAGCCCTTCACCTCATAGGATCGTGCCTGGAGGAATGGGTCATGCCTACTGTGACGGGTCAGGGTGCTGTTTGTCGGACGATGGCTGTGGTGCGACAAGAGGGGTTTCCCTCTCTGGCGATGGATGGTCTGGTGCATTATGCTGCAGGTTGGTGTGAGAGAGTGGTGATCTCACCGGTGAGTGGGGACAGAGCGAAGCTCCTCTAGAGATGGTGCCCAGAGTGTGAGTGAGGCTCTACCCATGTTGGATGGGAAAGCCGTGCACCACCACAGAAGCCATGGGATGGAGGAGCCAGGCCATGGTAAGGGTCCATGCCCCTTGATCCGGCTGTCTTGTCCCCAGCGTCCATATGCGCCCCTGGTGCACAGTTGATGCCAACTCCAAGCAACACTGGACTCTTCCCCCTTTTTCTAGGGCATTCCTGAAGCAATTGCCTCTGCAACGGAGTAAAAATGTAAAGGAAAAGACCCAAACCCGTTTTTTTCGTTGTTTGAAGGTGAGGGGTATTTTCTTGTATGCTGTAGTTGGGGAGGGATGATTTCCTTGCATCATGGACTGGGAGGCACTGGGGAATGTTCTCTGAGACGAGGCTGAACACTGGCGTGGGTATCTTTGGTGACTGCCTTCGTAGGGTCTTCCCAGCTGGAATCGCACCGTCACTTCAGTCCTGCGGAAGCAAAGTTAGTTTCATTTGTAGAAAGTTTGCATTTCTTTGCTTAGTTGTGTGGTATATTTTTAAATAAAAATGCTTGTTTTTAAACCCTGGTTGTGTACTCGTCATTGTGGCGGGGGTGGGCGGGCTGCCCTTCTCAGTGTGCACTTCATGCAACTTGCGCACAGATCAACTTGGAGACACCGCACAGCTGGATACCGAGTCCTGAAGTACACAAAGTTGGCTTCCATGCTAAAAGAGCCACATCTGGCTCCTAATTATTAATGGAGAAAACTATTTCCGTTGTAACTTTAAGAAACGAACACCAGGATCATGGCTGCAGGTCCGAAGTACAGAGGGCTGAGGCCAGGCCTGTCCGGGTTGCAGATTGGCTCGGATGGATTGCCAGGATGGGTGCTGGTGGAGGAACAAGTGAACAAGTTCCATATCCTTGCCTCACAAACCTTATTCGGCTCTCAATGTGAGTGTCTGTAGCCACCTCCAGGGATGCCAACTATGCCAAATCCATTTTGGGACCAACCTAGCTGGCCACAGCGGGAGGCTGCAATGAATGTTGTGATTGTGTATCAGAGCTTCTCAGACCGCTCTTGCTAGGCCCAGGTCCTGCAAGTGACCCTGAACCCCACCCATTGCTTTAAATGGGAAATTAGAAGTGCCGGTACTCACTAATTAGACTGGGTAGGTATTTAGGGGCGTGTCTGGGGGCGTGTCTGTGAGCCAGGAATTTTATAATAGCCACATAAGTAAGCTTAAACGCAAATGCTCTGATTGTCATGTAAAGAGCTTAAATGCCCATGGGCCAAATTCGCGCAAAATCAAACTGCCTCCTTACACAAGAGACATGGCAAGCATCAGCTTCTATGTCATAGGTGCAGAGCCTCATTTTTGGCAGTTTGATATTGCGCGAATTTGGGCCATGGGCATTTAAGCGATTTACATACAATCAGAACATCTGCATTAAAGCTTACTTTTTTAAGACCCCTGGTTAAGGGAGTTGTCCAGAACCACAGGATGATGAGCGGACGTCGGGATTCGACCCTGGTTCTTCAGTTCCACTCTCGGCACCTCTGACCATATCCTCATTCTTGTTGCGATGCCAATGAGAACCAGAGCCGCAACTAGAGTCAAATTTCAGGGGGGGGTGCAATTATTTCAGCAATAGGCAGCAGAGATGCAGGGGCTCTAAGTAGGGGTGAGAAACAACAAAGCCTCATTAAAAAGCAATTGGTCTTTTAAAGACCTGTAAAGTACTCGGGTGCGGCTGTGTGCGCGCCCAGTAAGCTGTCTCATCCCGGGCTGCCACACGACGGGGGAGGGGGGGTGGGGTGTCTGAAGCCCTTTGATCCCAATGGGCTTGCTCGCCTGATGAGAACCTAACACTGCAGGAGCACCCCAGCACAGAAATACACAGGCTGTTGCCAGCCAGAGCAGCACCTCAACACGCACCATATGTTGCACGTACCCGTACTTCAGGGCCTGAGCCCTGCTGCTTCATGGAGTACCGGTACTCTCCTTGCCCGAAAATAAGTTCCGGTACTCAGGGGGAGAAAACTGAGAAGTGCCGGTACTCAGTACCGGTGAGTACCGGCCCATTTAAAGCACTGACCCCACCTCGATCCCAGCCTGGCTGCTGTATCCCAGGTGTTGAAACCTATTCTTGTTTAGATCAGAGCGTGGAGCGACTGCTGAGCGCCTGATCCCCGAACCCCTTTCAAGGGGTGTGTGCAATGCCCCACACCTGTCCCCAGGTTGTCCATCCTAAACGAAGGCTAAGCGAGGTTAAATGCAGCACCCCAAGAATGTTTCATCTCAGGACACGACTATCCAGGTAGAGGGTCCCTGGAAGTAAGTGCTTGAACCTTGTGTTGCAAGCTGGGTTCTCCAACGCTGGGGGCTCTCCTTGCAGTTCAGGTACCACTGGTCTTGTAATCTGAACCTGGACGAGATGTGACCAAACGCGCTCCGAGGGGTTTATGTTCAATTCAGATGGGTAACGAGAGCCTCCTTGCGGCTGAGCTGGGTACATCATCACCTGTTGTAATGGTGACAGTTTGTCTCATGAAAGCATTTGACTTGGTTTTCGGCTCTGTCCTGCTCTTAAACTAAGCTTCAGTTGTGCTCTGGCCTTCCCAGAATGGGTCCAGCTGATTTCTGCACTTGAGCATCTGGGTGGAAGTGTGGTCAGCATCTGGGTGAAAGTGTGGTCAGCATCTGGGTGGAAGTGTGGTCAGCATCTGGGTGGAAGTGTGGTCAGCATCTGGGTGGACGTGAGGCCAGCATCTGGGTGGAAGTGAGGCCAGCATCTGGGTGGAAGTGAGGCCAGCATCTGGGTGGAAGTGAGGCCAGCATCTGGGTGGAAGTGAGGCCAGCATCTGGGTGGAAGTGAGGCCAGCATCTGGGTGGAAGTGAGGCCAGCATCTGGGTGGAAGTGAGGCCAGCATCTGGTTGGAAGTGAGGCCAGCATCTTGGTGGAAGTGAGGCCAGCATCTTGGTGGAAGTGAGGCCACCATCTTGGTGGAAGTGAGGTCAGCATCTGGGTGGAAGTGTGGTCAGCATCTGGGTGAGAGTGTGGTCAACACAGAACACCTCCACATCCAGACAAACCCCAGGACCACGCTACGCGGCACCCTCATCTACAGACCGCCAGGACCTCGTACCCACCACGCAACTACCATCGCCGAGCTCGCCGCACCCCACGCCATTACCTCCACGGACTACATTCTACTCGGGGACTTTAACTTCCACCTCGACAACGGAAACGACCCCGACTCCACCACTCTCCTCGACAACCTCGCCAACCTAGGACTGAAGCAGCTCGTCAACACGCCCACCCACAAAGCAGGTCACACCCTCGACCCCATCTTCGCGGGAGGAACAAACATCCGCTTCTGCCACACCACCCAGCCCCTCTGGACTGACCACCCCTGCGTCCACTTCACCTTCAACACCACCACCGCACCCAAACCCGCCCTGCGCCCGCCACGACGGAACTGGAGCAAGGTCATAGAGGAACACCTCAACACCACCCTCCGTCAAAACCCCCCCATCGCCACGACCGACACCAACTCCGCAGCCAGGGAATTTCACTGCTGGGTCTCCTGCTGCGCCGACAAGCTCGCACCCCTCTGCCCCCCCGACAAACAACGCCCTCTAAAAGCTGCCTGGTTCACCACAGAACTTCAAGAAGCCAGACGCTCCTGCAGACGCCTAGAGAAAACCTGGCGAAACCTGAAAATCACGGAAGAACCACAAGAGCGCCCTGGTGGTGGTGGTGGTGGTGGTACAACAACTGCACAGAGTGTAGTGATGGACACCAGTGAGCGTGCTCAAGAGCAGCTCACTACTTACGGGTCACAAGCTTCCTCACCATGCATTGTTCAGAAGTGGGCGTAGCGTGGAATGGCTTGCGAGTCAAGTGTTCCTTGAACAGATCGTTTCAGGAGTGCGGAGGGAGGGGTTTTCAGGTCTGTGAAGAGAATGAGTCTCAGATTCTGGTAACCTAGTGGGAAAAGGCTTGAGGCCTGGTCTTGTTGGTTTTGAACTTGGTGACATCAACGCAGCAGGAGTTGTGAAGACTACTGGAGATCTTGCGCGCCAGGTGAGGAGGTGTGTCCAGGTCACAGCTTTGAAAGTGACTGCACCGGTGCAAACCAAGGGAGCCGTGGAGTCCTTGAGGCTGTGGGTGACTGCGTCTTAGTTTCCCAGCCTCTCCGATCCTGTGGTTGCATAGGGGATGCTCTGTAGGGAAGTCTAGCGAGAGGTGATGCAGAACTAGTGCATGAATGACTCTAGAGGTCGGGTTCAGGGAGGAGGCCTTTACTCTGTGAAGCGGCAGGGCCTGGCGTTGTCTTCGCACTGGGTATCCTGCTCTTGGTGTTATATCCCGGGGCGTGGGGTGAATTTGGGGTTCACTGCTGGAGTCGCTCTTGTCCGCGGTCTCTGGAGGTTGGTAAGGATTCTGTTTTCAGAGGGATCTGTTTCAAGCAGGCCTGGGACAGCCAGGCTTCAATCGTCCATTGGGTGGTTGATGGAGTAAGGGGAGATTTTGGGTAACACCAAGGGTCGTCTGAGTACTGACACGTTCTGGGGCCTGGAGTGTCCAAGGCCCTCCAAGTGCAGGTAGAAAGTTGCTGGAGACATGATGGGCCTTGAGCAGTGACCCCAGGAGGACGCAGACGCACTCCTTGTTGTAGGTTTCATCGGGATATGTTGGCATTTGTTGCTCTAGTAGGAAGCAGAACCTTTGGAGGGTAAATGTGCGGTGCAACATCTCCAGTGAAGGCCTTTCCCAGCAGTTCCTGCGCTCCACAAGAGCCTCCGGCCGAGAGGCCGCTTTACCCTCGGGTGGGACAGGGCGCAAAGCTTTGGCTGTGAGTCTAAGGCCGCGCAGCGAGGAAGGAGTTGTATTCAAACCTCTTTACCAGTCTGGCCATTACTCACACATGTGACGCGCACACGGACCCGGGTATCTTTCTGCAGCTTTTGTCCCCCTTTCTGGAGCTCTTCTTGTGGCGGAGGGGTACCTGGTGGTTGTGGCACAAAGGGACTTGGGTGGAAAAGGCATCCTTGGCTGGACATGGAGAGGCACTCTGGGTGGATAGCGGGTACTTGGAGAGAACAGAGGGTACTTGGGCTGGATAAAGGGTACTTTGGGTAGACCGCCACAAAGTGACAATAATTTGTACAGCGAACCCCCGGGGCGTGAAAAGGATTGCCCGCTGACGGGGGAGAGTGCGACCCTGGCCCCAGCTGTGCATGACCACCGGGCCCCTCACATGAGCCAGCCCCGCCCGGGGGCCCTTGTGTTTAGTTGAGGCAGTGCCAGGGTGGTGCGGTGTCCAGCGCACCCTTCCAGGGCAGATGGAGCTAAAACTTCCCCTAATCTCAGCCCATGGGATGGGCCTGGGGGTGAGGCCCGTATTTTGTGGCCCCCTCAGTCTCCACTGCTAGGGCACCCCATCAAAGGCTGTGGTGAACCTTTGCAAACATATAGGGGAGAGGATGTGGTCCGTCGGCTAGACTGCGACTTTGGTGCTGGAAACCAGGGTTCGAGCCTCGGGGTCGCGTCCACATCCTGTGATTCTGTGCAAATCACTTCATCTCCCCGTGCCTGAATGTGTAATGTAAATCCGGTGCTCGTGTAAAGCGCTCCAATACCTTCGGGTCGAGTTCGCGCTATATAAATATGCAACAAAACAAATATAACAAGCCTGGCCTGATGCACGTGAAGTCAGGCGCCTCCTTGTCAGAGGCAGAATGACAAGGGCTGCTCCGGCGGTCACAACGTGAGGAGAGGAGTGCCCCCAGCCCCCTCCAGGAGCTGCTGAGGGGAAGCCATCGGCACTTGCTGTGCAGGGGAGAGGACTGCAGCGGTGGTGGGGGGTTGGTGAGGGCCAGCAAGGAGGCTCTTCAGGTATTTTTGTCCTCCTACCCTGCCTGGGACAGGCAGAGATAAATTAGTCTCTGCTGTTCTCATTTGCCTGTCAGGCAAGAGGGAGAGGATGTGGCCTTAACCCACCCTCAAACTGGGAAACAGGGTTTGAGTCCCAGCGCCACCTCAACATCGTGTGATCCTGGGCAAATCACAATCTACACGGGCCCAAAAAAATGTAATCTCATTGCCTGTAATGTTATCGGGTGCTCATGTAAGCGCCCCAACGCCTCTGGGCCAATTTCGTGCTATAAAACTGCACGTATGTGAGGAAAGTGGCTCTGTTTGTGTTTCTGTTTGCACCTTTCACCGACCTCCAGAGCATGGAAGGGCCTCTCGTAAGTGAGGAAAGTGGCTCTGTTTGTGTTTCCGTTTGCACCTTTCACCGACCTCCAGAGCATGGAAGGGCCTCTCGTATGTGAGGAAAGTGGCTCTGTTTGTGTTTCTGTTTGCACCTTTCACCGACCTCCAGAGCATGGAAGGGCCTCTCGTATGTGAGGAAAGTGGCTCTGTTTGTGTTTCTGTTTGCACCTTTCACCGACCTCCAGAGCATGGAAGGGCCTCTCGTATGTGAGGAAAGTGGCTCTGTTTGTGTTTCCGTTTGCACCTTTCACCGACCTCCAGAGCATGGAAGGGCCTCTCGTATGTGAGGAAAGTGGCTCTGTTTGTGTTTCCGTTTGCACCTTTCACCGACCTCCAGAGCATGGAAGGGCCTCTCGTATGTGAGGAAAGTGGCTCTGTTTGTGTTTCCGTTTGCACCTTTCACCGACCTCCAGAGCATGGAAGAGCCTCTCGTATGTGAGGAAACGGGCTCTATTTGTGTTTCTGTTTGCACCTTTCACCGACCTCCAGAGCATGGAAGGGCCTCTCGTATGTGAGGAAACGGGCTCTATTTGTGTTTCTGTTTGCACCTTTCACCGACCTCCAGAGCATGGAAGAGCCTCTCGTATGTGAGGAAACGGGCTCTGTTTGTGTTTCTGTTTGCACCTTTCACCGACCTCCAGAGCATGGAAGGGCCTCTCGTATGTGAGGAAACGGGCTCTGTTTGTGTTTCTGTTTGCACCTTTCACCGACCTCCAGAGCATGGAAGGGCCTCTCGTATGTGAGGAAACGGGCTCTGTTTGTGTTTCTGTTTGCACCTTTCACCGACCTCCAGAGCATGGAAGAGCCTCTCGTATGTGAGGAAACGGGCTCTATTTGTGTTTCTGTTTGCACCTTTCACCGACCTCCAGAGCATGGAAGGGCCTCTCGTATGTGAGGAAACGGGCTCTATTTGTGTTTCTGTTTGCACCTTTCACCGACCTCCAGAGCATGGAAGGGCCTCTCGTATGTGAGGAAAGTGGCTCTGTTTGTGTTTCTGTTTGCACCTTTCACCGACCTCCAGAGCATGGAAGGGCCTCTCGTATGTGAGGAAAGTGGCTCTGTTTGTGTTTCTGTTTGCACCTTTCACCGACCTCCAGAGCATGGAAGGGCCTCTCGTATGTGAGGAAACAGGCTCTATTTGTGTTTCTGTTTGCACCTTTCACCGACCTCCAGAGCATGGAAGAGCCTCTCGTATGTGAGGAAAGTGGCTCTATTTGTGTTTCTGTTTGCACCTTTCACCGACCTCCAGAGCATGGAAGGGCCTCTCGTATGTGAGGAAACGGGCTCTATTTGTGTTTCTGTTTGCACCTTTCACCGACCTCCAGAGCATGGAAGGGCCTCTCGTATGTGAGGAAAGTGGCTCTGTTTGTGTTTCCGTTTGCACCTTTCACCGACCTCCAGAGCATGGAAGGGCCTCTCGTATGTGAGGAAAGTGGCTCTGTTTGTGTTTCCGTTTGCACCTTTCACCGACCTCCAGAGCATGGAAGGGCCTCTCGTATGTGAGGAAAGTGGCTCTGTTTGTGTTTCCGTTTGCACCTTTCACCGACCTCCAGAGCATGGAAGAGCCTCTCGTATGTGAGGAAACGGGCTCTATTTGTGTTTCTGTTTGCACCTTTCACCGACCTCCAGAGCATGGAAGGGCCTCTCGTATGTGAGGAAACGGACTCTGTTTGTGTTTCCGTTTGCACCTTTCACCGACCTCCAGAGCATGGAAGGGCCTCTCGTATGTGAGGAAAGTGGCTCTGTTTGTGTTTCTGTTTGCACCTTTCACCGACCTCCAGAGCATGGAAGGGCCCTCTCGTATGTGAGGAAAGTGGCTCTATTTGTGTTTCTGTTTGCACCTTTCACCGACCTCCAGAGCATGGAAGGGCCTCTCGTAAGTGAGGAAAGTGGCTCTGTTTGTGTTTCTGTTTGCACCTTTCACCGACCTCCAGAGCATGGAAGGGCCTCTCGTATGTGAGGAAACGGGCTCTATTTGTGTTTCTGTTTGCACCTTTCACCGACCTCCAGAGCATGGAAGGGCCTCTCGTATGTGAGGAAAGTGGCTCTGTTTGTGTTTCTGTTTGCACCTTTCACTGACCTCCAGAGCATGGAAGGGCCTCTCGTATGTGAGGAAACGGGCTCTGTTTGTGTTTCTGTTTGCACCTTTCACCGACCTCCAGAGCATGGAAGGGCCTCTCGTATGTGAGGAAAGTGGCTCTATTTGTGTTTCTGTTTGCACCTTTCACCGACCTCCAGAGCATGGAAGGGCCTCTCGTATGTGAGGAAAGTGGCTCTGTTTGTGTTTCTGTTTGCACCTTTCACCGACCTCCAGAGCATGGAAGGGCCTCTCGTATGTGAGGAAAGTGGCTCTGTTTGTGTTTCTGTTTGCACCTTTCACCGACCTCCAGAGCATGGAAGAGCCTCTCGTATGTGAGGAAACGGGCTCTATTTGTGTTTCTGTTTGCACCTTTCACCGACCCCCAGAGCATGGAAGGGCCTCTCGTATGTGAGGAAACGGGCTCTGTGTTTCCGTTTGCACCTTTCACCGACCTCGAGCATGGAAGGGCCTCTCGTATGTGAGGAAAGTGGCTCTGTTTGTGTTTCTGTTTGCACCTTTCACCGACCTCCAGAGCATGGAAGAGCCTCTCGTATGTGAGGAAACGGGCTCTATTTGTGTTTCTGTTTGCACCTTTCACCGACCTCCAGAGCATGGAAGGGCCTCTCGTATGTGAGGAAACGGGCTCTATTTGTGTTTCTGTTTGCACCTTTCACCGACCTCCAGAGCATGGAAGAGTCTCTCGTATGTGAGGAAACGGGCTCTGTTTGTGTTTCTGTTTGCACCTTTCACCGACCTCCAGAGCATGGAAGGGCCTCTCGTATGTGAGGAAACGGGCTCTGTTTGTGTTTCTGTTTGCACCTTTCACCGACCTCCAGAGCATGGAAGGGCCTCTCGTATGTGAGGAAAGTGGCTCTGTTTGTGTTTCTGTTTGCACCTTTCACCGACCTCCAGAGCATGGAAGGGCCTCTCGTATGTGAGGAAAGTGGCTCTGTTTGTGTTTCTGTTTGCACCTTTCACCGACCTCCAGAGCATGGAAGGGCCTCTCGTATGTGAGGAAACAGGCTCTATTTGTGTTTCTGTTTGCACCTTTCACCGACCTCCAGAGCATGGAAGAGCCTCTCGTATGTGAGGAAAGTGGCTCTATTTGTGTTTCTGTTTGCACCTTTCACCGACCTCCAGAGCATGGAAGGGCCTCTCGTATGTGAGGAAACGGGCTCTATTTGTGTTTCTGTTTGCACCTTTCACCGACCTCCAGAGCATGGAAGGGTCTCTCGTATGTGAGGAAAGTGGCTCTGTTTGTGTTTCCGTTTGCACCTTTCACCGACCTCCAGAGCATGGAAGGGCCTCTCGTATGTGAGGAAAGTGGCTCTGTTTGTGTTTCCGTTTGCACCTTTCACCGACCTCCAGAGCATGGAAGGGCCTCTCGTATGTGAGGAAAGTGGCTCTGTTTGTGTTTCCGTTTGCACCTTTCACCGACCTCCAGAGCATGGAAGAGCCTCTCGTATGTGAGGAAACGGGCTCTATTTGTGTTTCTGTTTGCACCTTTCACCGACCTCCAGAGCATGGAAGGGCCTCTCGTATGTGAGGAAACGGACTCTGTTTGTGTTTCCGTTTGCACCTTTCACCGACCTCCAGAGCATGGAAGGGCCTCTCGTATGTGAGGAAAGTGGCTCTGTTTGTGTTTCTGTTTGCACCTTTCACCGACCTCCAGAGCATGGAAGGGCCCTCTCGTATGTGAGGAAAGTGGCTCTATTTGTGTTTCTGTTTGCACCTTTCACCGACCTCCAGAGCATGGAAGGGCCTCTCGTAAGTGAGGAAAGTGGCTCTGTTTGTGTTTCTGTTTGCACCTTTCACCGACCTCCAGAGCATGGAAGGGCCTCTCGTATGTGAGGAAAGTGGCTCTGTTTGTGTTTCTGTTTGCACCTTTCACTGACCTCCAGAGCATGGAAGGGCCTCTCGTATGTGAGGAAATGGGCTCTGTTTGTGTTTCTGTTTGCACCTTTCACCGACCTCCAGAGCATGGAAGGGCCTCTCGTATGTGAGGAAAGTGGCTCTATTTGTGTTTCTGTTTGCACCTTTCACCGACCTCCAGAGCATGGAAGGGCCTCTCGTATGTGAGGAAAGTGGCTCTGTTTGTGTTTCTGTTTGCACCTTTCACCGACCTCCAGAGCATGGAAGGGCCTCTCGTATGTGATGAAAGTGGCTCTGTTTGTGTTTCTGTTTGCACCTTTCACCGACCTCCAGAGCATGGAAGAGCCTCTCGTATGTGAGGAAACGGGCTCTATTTGTGTTTCTGTTTGCACCTTTCACCGACCCCCAGAGCATGGAAGGGCCTCTCGTATGTGAGGAAACGGGCTCTGTGTTTCCGTTTGCACCTTTCACCGACCTCGAGCATGGAAGGGCCTCTCGTATGTGAGGAAAGTGGCTCTGTTTGTGTTTCTGTTTGCACCTTTCACCGACCTCCAGAGCATGGAAGAGCCTCTCGTATGTGAGGAAACGGGCTCTATTTGTGTTTCTGTTTGCACCTTTCACCGACCTCCAGAGCATGGAAGGGCCTCTCGTATGTGAGGAAAGTGGCTCTGTTTGTGTTTCTGTTTGCACCTTTCACCGACCTCCAGAGCATGGAAGGGCCTCTCGTATGTGAGGAAAGTGGCTCTATTTGTGTTTCTGTTTGCACCTTTCACCGACCTCCAGAGCATGGAAGGGCCTCTCGTATGTGAGGAAAGTGGCTCTGTTTGTGTTTCTGTTTGCACCTTTCACCGACCTCCAGAGCATGGAAGAGCCTCTCGTATGTGAGGAAAGTGGCTCTGTTTGTGTTTCTGTTTGCACCTTTCACCGACCTCCAGAGCATGGAAGGGCCTCTCGTATGTGAGGAAAGTGGCTCTATTTGTGTTTCTGTTTGCACCTTTCACCGACCTCCAGAGCATGGAAGGGCCTCTCGTAAGTGAGGAAAGTGGCTCTGTTTGTGTTTCTGTTTGCACCTTTCACCGACCTCCAGAGCATGGAAGGGCCTCTCGTATGTGAGGAAACGGGCTCTATTTGTGTTTCTGTTTGCACCTTTCACCGACCTCCAGAGCATGGAAGGGCCTCTCGTAAGTGAGGAAAGTGGCTCTGTTTGTGTTTCTGTTTGCACCTTTCACCGACCTCCAGAGCATGGAAGAGCCTCTCGTATGTGAGGAAAGTGGCTCTATTTGTGTTTCTGTTTGCACCTTTCACCGACCTCCAGAGCATGGAAGGGCCTCTCGTATGTGAGGAAACGGGCTCTATTTGTGTTTCCGTTTGCACCTTTCACCGACCTCCAGAGCATGGAAGGGCCTCTCGTATGTGAGGAAAGTGGCTCTGTTTGTGTTTCCGTTTGCACCTTTCACCGACCTCCAGAGCATGGAAGGGCCTCTCGTATGTGAGGAAAGTGGCTCTGTTTGTGTTTCCGTTTGCACCTTTCACCGACCTCCAGAGCATGGAAGAGCCTCTCGTATGTGAGGAAACGGGCTCTATTTGTGTTTCTGTTTGCACCTTTCACCGACCTCCAGAGCATGGAAGGGCCTCTCGTATGTGAGGAAACGGACTCTGTTTGTGTTTCCGTTTGCACCTTTCACCGACCTCCAGAGCATGGAAGGGCCTCTCGTATGTGAGGAAAGTGGCTCTGTTTGTGTTTCTGTTTGCACCTTTCACCGACCTCCAGAGCATGGAAGGGCCCTCTCGTATGTGAGGAAAGTGGCTCTATTTGTGTTTCTGTTTGCACCTTTCACCGACCTCCAGAGCATGGAAGGGCCTCTCGTAAGTGAGGAAAGTGGCTCTGTTTGTGTTTCTGTTTGCACCTTTCACCGACCTCCAGAGCATGGAAGGGCCTCTCGTATGTGAGGAAACGGGCTCTATTTGTGTTTCTGTTTGCACCTTTCACCGACCTCCAGAGCATGGAAGGGCCTCTCGTATGTGAGGAAAGTGGCTCTGTTTGTGTTTCTGTTTGCACCTTTCACTGACCTCCAGAGCATGGAAGGGCCTCTCGTATGTGAGGAAACGGGCTCTGTTTGTGTTTCTGTTTGCACCTTTCACCGACCTCCAGAGCATGGAAGGGCCTCTCGTATGTGAGGAAAGTGGCTCTATTTGTGTTTCTGTTTGCACCTTTCACCGACCTCCAGAGCATGGAAGGGCCTCTCGTATGTGAGGAAAGTGGCTCTGTTTGTGTTTCTGTTTGCACCTTTCACCGACCTCCAGAGCATGGAAGGGCCTCTCGTATGTGAGGAAAGTGGCTCTGTTTGTGTTTCTGTTTGCACCTTTCACCGACCTCCAGAGCATGGAAGAGCCTCTCGTATGTGAGGAAACGGGCTCTATTTGTGTTTCTGTTTGCACCTTTCACCGACCCCAGAGCATGGAAGGGCCTCTCGTATGTGAGGAAACGGGCTCTGTGTTTCCGTTTGCACCTTTCACCGACCTCGAGCATGGAAGGGCCTCTCGTATGTGAGGAAAGTGGCTCTGTTTGTGTTTCTGTTTGCACCTTTCACCGACCTCCAGAGCATGGAAGAGCCTCTCGTATGTGAGGAAACGGGCTCTATTTGTGTTTCTGTTTGCACCTTTCACCGACCTCCAGAGCATGGAAGGGCCTCTCGTATGTGAGGAAACGGGCTCTATTTGTGTTTCTGTTTGCACCTTTCACCGACCTCCAGAGCATGGAAGAGTCTCTCGTATGTGAGGAAACGGGCTCTGTTTGTGTTTCTGTTTGCACCTTTCACCGACCTCCAGAGCATGGAAGGGCCTCTCGTATGTGAGGAAACGGGCTCTGTTTGTGTTTCTGTTTGCACCTTTCACCGACCTCCAGAGCATGGAAGGGCCTCTCGTATGTGAGGAAAGTGGCTCTGTTTGTGTTTCTGTTTGCACCTTTCACCGACCTCCAGAGCATGGAAGGGCCTCTCGTATGTGAGGAAAGTGGCTCTGTTTGTGTTTCTGTTTGCACCTTTCACCGACCTCCAGAGCATGGAAGGGCCTCTCGTATGTGAGGAAACAGGCTCTATTTGTGTTTCTGTTTGCACCTTTCACCGACCTCCAGAGCATGGAAGAGCCTCTCGTATGTGAGGAAAGTGGCTCTATTTGTGTTTCTGTTTGCACCTTTCACCGACCTCCAGAGCATGGAAGGGCCTCTCGTATGTGAGGAAACGGGCTCTATTTGTGTTTCTGTTTGCACCTTTCACCGACCTCCAGAGCATGGAAGGGTCTCTCGTATGTGAGGAAAGTGGCTCTGTTTGTGTTTCCGTTTGCACCTTTCACCGACCTCCAGAGCATGGAAGGGCCTCTCGTATGTGAGGAAAGTGGCTCTGTTTGTGTTTCCGTTTGCACCTTTCACCGACCTCCAGAGCATGGAAGGGCCTCTCGTATGTGAGGAAAGTGGCTCTGTTTGTGTTTCCGTTTGCACCTTTCACCGACCTCCAGAGCATGGAAGAGCCTCTCGTATGTGAGGAAACGGGCTCTATTTGTGTTTCTGTTTGCACCTTTCACCGACCTCCAGAGCATGGAAGGGCCTCTCGTATGTGAGGAAACGGACTCTGTTTGTGTTTCCGTTTGCACCTTTCACCGACCTCCAGAGCATGGAAGGGCCTCTCGTATGTGAGGAAAGTGGCTCTGTTTGTGTTTCTGTTTGCACCTTTCACCGACCTCCAGAGCATGGAAGGGCCCTCTCGTATGTGAGGAAAGTGGCTCTATTTGTGTTTCTGTTTGCACCTTTCACCGACCTCCAGAGCATGGAAGGGCCTCTCGTAAGTGAGGAAAGTGGCTCTGTTTGTGTTTCTGTTTGCACCTTTCACCGACCTCCAGAGCATGGAAGGGCCTCTCGTATGTGAGGAAAGTGGCTCTGTTTGTGTTTCTGTTTGCACCTTTCACTGACCTCCAGAGCATGGAAGGGCCTCTCGTATGTGAGGAAATGGGCTCTGTTTGTGTTTCTGTTTGCACCTTTCACCGACCTCCAGAGCATGGAAGGGCCTCTCGTATGTGAGGAAAGTGGCTCTATTTGTGTTTCTGTTTGCACCTTTCACCGACCTCCAGAGCATGGAAGGGCCTCTCGTATGTGAGGAAAGTGGCTCTGTTTGTGTTTCTGTTTGCACCTTTCACCGACCTCCAGAGCATGGAAGGGCCTCTCGTATGTGATGAAAGTGGCTCTGTTTGTGTTTCTGTTTGCACCTTTCACCGACCTCCAGAGCATGGAAGAGCCTCTCGTATGTGAGGAAACGGGCTCTATTTGTGTTTCTGTTTGCACCTTTCACCGACCCCCAGAGCATGGAAGGGCCTCTCGTATGTGAGGAAACGGGCTCTGTGTTTCCGTTTGCACCTTTCACCGACCTCGAGCATGGAAGGGCCTCTCGTATGTGAGGAAAGTGGCTCTGTTTGTGTTTCTGTTTGCACCTTTCACCGACCTCCAGAGCATGGAAGAGCCTCTCGTATGTGAGGAAACGGGCTCTATTTGTGTTTCTGTTTGCACCTTTCACCGACCTCCAGAGCATGGAAGGGCCTCTCGTATGTGAGGAAAGTGGCTCTGTTTGTGTTTCTGTTTGCACCTTTCACCGACCTCCAGAGCATGGAAGGGCCTCTCGTATGTGAGGAAAGTGGCTCTATTTGTGTTTCTGTTTGCACCTTTCACCGACCTCCAGAGCATGGAAGGGCCTCTCGTATGTGAGGAAAGTGGCTCTGTTTGTGTTTCTGTTTGCACCTTTCACCGACCTCCAGAGCATGGAAGAGCCTCTCGTATGTGAGGAAAGTGGCTCTGTTTGTGTTTCTGTTTGCACCTTTCACCGACCTCCAGAGCATGGAAGGGCCTCTCGTATGTGAGGAAAGTGGCTCTATTTGTGTTTCTGTTTGCACCTTTCACCGACCTCCAGAGCATGGAAGGGCCTCTCGTAAGTGAGGAAAGTGGCTCTGTTTGTGTTTCTGTTTGCACCTTTCACCGACCTCCAGAGCATGGAAGGGCCTCTCGTATGTGAGGAAACGGGCTCTATTTGTGTTTCTGTTTGCACCTTTCACCGACCTCCAGAGCATGGAAGGGCCTCTCGTATGTGAGGAAAGTGGCTCTGTTTGCACCTTTCACCGACCTCCAGAGCATGGAAGGGCCTCTCGTATGTGAGGAAACTGGCTCTATTTGTGTTTCTGTTTGCACCTTTCACCGACCTCCAGAGCATGGAAGGGCCTCTCGTATGTGAGGAAAGTGGCTCTGTTTGTGTTTCCGTTTGCACCTTTCACCGACCTCCAGAGCATGGAAGGGCCTCTCGTATGTGAGGAAAGTGGCTCTATTTGTGTTTCTGTTTGCACCTTTCACCGACCTCCAGAGCATGGAAGGGCCTCTCGTATGTGAGGAAAGTGGCTCTGTTTGTGTTTCTGTTTGCACCTTTCACCGACCTCCAGAGCATGGAAGGGCCTCTCGTATGTGAGGAAAGTGGCTCTGTTTGTGTTTCTGTTTGCACCTTTCACCGACCTCCAGAGCATGGAAGAGCCTCTCGTATGTGAGGAAACGGGCTCTATTTGTGTTTCTGTTTGCACCTTTCACCGACCTCCAGAGCATGGAAGGGCCTCTCGTATGTGAGGAAACGGGCTCTGTTTGTGTTTCCGTTTGCACCTTTCACCGACCTCCAGAGCATGGAAGGGCCTCTCGTATGTGAGGAAAGTGGCTCTGTTTGTGTTTCTGTTTGCACCTTTCACCGACCTCCAGAGCATGGAAGAGCCTCTCGTATGTGAGGAAACGGGCTCTATTTGTGTTTCTGTTTGCACCTTTCACCGACCTCCAGAGCATGGAAGGGCCTCTCGTATGTGAGGAAAGTGGCTCTATTTGTGTTTCTGTTTGCACCTTTCACCGACCTCCAGAGCATGGAAGGGCCTCTCGTATGTGAGGAAACAGGCTCTATTTGTGTTTCCGTTTGCACCTTTCACCGACCTCCAGAGCATGGAAGGGCCTCTCGTATGTGAGGAAAGTGGCTCTGTTTGTGTTTCTGTTTGCACCTTTCACCGACCTCCAGAGTATGGAAGGGCCTCTCGTATGTGAGGAAAGTGGCTCTGTTTGTGTTTCTGTTTGCACCTTTCACCGACCTCCAGAGCATGGAAGGGCCTCTCGTATGTGAGGAAACAGGCTCTATTTGTGTTTCCGTTTGCACCTTTCACCGACCTCCAGAGCATGGAAGGGCCTCTCGTATGTGAGGAAAGTGGCTCTGTTTGTGTTTCTGTTTGCACCTTTCACCGACCTCCAGAGCATGGAAGGGCCTCTCGTATGTGAGGAAAGTGGCTCTGTTTGTGTTTCTGTTTGCACCTTTCACCGACCTCCAGAGCATGGAAGGGCCTCTCGTAAGTGAGGTAAGTAGTAAAGGGCATACCTCGACCAAAGCCCAGGGTGAGGGTAAAGGGCAGTCTGGGCTGTGCCAGGTCCTGTTTCCCAGTCCAGTGTAGCACGAGTTCCAGGTATGTTTCCTCACTCCGAGCTTCCAAGGTGGATCGGAATGTCCATGTCCAATTCAAGTCCTGGGCCCCTAATTCATAGAATACTTTCATTCCTGCCCATGCCCGACGATGTCCCCTCCGTGGCCCTAAGGACGCAGTGCACTGCGAATGGGGCCCCTCCTTTTCGGCCCCGATCCAACTCTGCGGACCCAGCTCTCTCGACACCCGCTGCTTCGGTGGATCCAGAGATCGCAGCGTGGAGATCCCTCCCTCCACGGGATCAGCGCCATGAAGGGATCTGTAGATCTACCCCGGGCTGCCAGGGGCCCCAGACTCGGCACACAGGCCCCCGACACCTCCTCGCCCCCGGGCTGCCAGGGGCCCCAGACTTGGCACACAGGCCCATGAGCCCCAGACTTGGCACACAGGCCCCTGGCACCTCGTCGCCCCCGGGCTGCCAGGGGCCCCAGACTCGGCACACAGGCCCCTGAGCCCCAGACTCGGCACACAGGCCCCTGAGCCCCAGACTCAGCACACAGGCCCCCGACACCTCCTCGACCCCGGGCTGCCAGGGGCCCCAGACTCGGCACACAGGCCCCTGAGCCCCAGACTCGGCACACAGGCCCCTGAGCCCCAGACTCAGCACACAGGCCCCCGACACCTCGTCGCCCCCGGGCTGCCAGGGGCCCCAGACTCGGCACACAGGCCCCCGACACCTCGTCGCCCCCGGGCTGCCAGGGGCCCCAGACTCGGCACACAGGCCCCCGACACCTCCTCGCCCCCGGGCTGCCAGGGGCCCCAGACTCGGCACACAGGCCCATGAGCCCCAGACTCGGCACACAGGCCCCCGACACCTCCTCGCCCCCCGAGCTGCCAGGGGCCCCAGACTCGGCACATAGCCCTTGAGCCCCAGACTTGGCACACAGGCCCCTGGCACCTCCGAGCTGCCAGGGGCCCCAGACTCGCCACACAGGCCCCCCGACACCTCCTCGCCCCCCGAGCTGCCAGGGGCCCCAGAGTCGGCACACAGGCCCATGAGCCCCAGACTTGGCACACAGGCCCCTGGCACCTCCGAGCTGCCAGGGGCCCCAGACTCGGCACACAGGCCCCTGAGCCCCAGACTCGGCACACAGGCCCCCGACACCTCCTCGACCCCGGGCTGCCAGGGGCCCCAGACTCGGCACACAGGCCCCCGACACCTCCTCGAGTCCTCGCCCCCGGGCTGCCAGGGGCCCCAGACAAGGCACACAGGCCCATGAGCCCCATACTTGGCACACAGGCCCCTGGCACCTCCTTGCCACCGAGCTGCCAGGGGCCCCAGACTCGGCACACAGGCCCATGAGCCCCAGACTCAGCACACAGGCCCCCGACACCTCCTCGCCCCCGGACTGCCAGGGCCCCCCAGACTCAGCACACAGGCCCCCGACTCGGCCAGGGGCCCCAGACTCGGCACACAGGCCCCTGAGCCCCAGACTCAGCACACAGGCCCCCAACACCTCCTCGCCCCCGGGCTGCCAGGGGCTCCAGACTCGGCACACAGGCCTCGGACACCTCCTCGCCCCCGGGCTGCCAGGGGCCCCAGACTCGGCACACAGGCCCATGAGCCCCAGACTTGGCACACAGGCCCCTGGCACCTCCTCGCCCCCGGGCTGCCAGGGGCCCCAGACTCGGCACACAGGCCCCTGAGCCCCAGACTCGGCACACAGGCCCCTGAGCCCCAGACTCGGCACACAGGCCCCTGAGCCCCAGACTCGGCACACAGGCCCCTGAGCCCCAGACTCAGCACACAGGCCCCCGACACCTCCTCGCCCCCGGGCTGCCAGGGGCCCCAGACTCTGCACACAGGCCCATGAGCCCCAGACTTGGCACACAGGCCCCCGACACCTCCTCGCCCCCGGGCTGCCAGGGGCCCCAGACTCTGCACACAGGCCCCCGACACCTCGTCGCCCCCGGGCTGCCAGGTGCCCCAGACTCGGCACACAGGCCCCCGACACCTCCTCGCCCCCGGGCTGCCAGGGCCCCCAGACTCGGCACACAGGCCCATGAGCCCCAGACTCGGCACACAGGCCCCCGACACCTCCTCGCCCCCCGAGCTGCCAGGGGCCCCAGACTCGGCACACAGGCCCCCCACACCTCCTCGAGTCCTCGCCCCCGGGCTGCCAGGGGCCCCAGACTCGGCACACAGGCCCATGAGCCCCATACTTGGCACACAGGCCCCTGGCACCTCCTCGCCCCCCGAGCTGCCAGGGGCCCCAGACTCGGCACACAGGCCCATGAGCCCCAGACTCAGCACACAGGCCCCCGACTCGGCCAGGGGCCCCAGACTCGGCACACAGGCCCCCAACACCTCCTCGCCCCCGAGCTGCCAGGGGCCGCAGACTCGGCACACAGGCCCCTGGCACCTCCTCGCCCCCAGGCTGCCAGAGGCCCCAGACTCGGCACACAGGCCCATGAGCCCCAGACTTGGCACACAGGCCCCTGGCACCTCCGAGCTGCCAGGGGCCCCAGACTCGGCACACAGGCCCCCGACACCTCCTCGCCCCCGAGCTACCAGGGGCCCCAGAGTCGGCACACAGGCCCATGAGCCCCAGACTTGGCACACAGGCCCCTGGCACCTCCGAGCTGCCAGGGGCCCCAGACTCGGCACACAGGCCCCCGACACCTCCTCGCCCCCCGAGCTGCAAGGGGCCCCAGACTCGGCACACAGGCCCCTGAGCCCCAGACTCGGCACACAGGCCCCCGACACCTCCTCGACCCCGGGCTGCCAGGGGCCCCAGACTCGGCACACAGGCCCATGAGCCCCATACTTGGCACACAGGCCCCTGGCACCTCCTCGCCCCCCGAGCTGCCAGGGGCCCCAGACTCAGCACACAGGCCCCTGAGCCCCAGACTCAGCACACAGGCCCCCGACACCTCCTCGCCCCCGGGCTGCCAAGGGCCCCAGACTCTGCACACAGGCCCATGAGCCCCAGACTTGGCACACAGGCCCCCGACACCTCCTCGCCCCGGGCTGCCAGGGGCCCCAGACTCGGCACACAGGCCCCCGACACCTCGTCGCCCCCGGGCTGCCAGGGGCCCCAGACTCGGCACACAGGCCCCCGACACCTCCTTGCCCCCGGGCTGCCAGGGGCCCCAGACTCGGCACACAGGCCCATGAGCCCCAGACTCGGCACACAGGCCCCCGACACCTCCTCGCCCCCCGAGCTGCCAGGGGCCCCAGTCTCGGCACACAGGCCCATCAGCCCCAGACTTGGCACACAGGCCCCTGGCCCCTCCGAGCTGCCAGGGGCCCCAGACTCGGCACACAGGCCCATGAGCCCCAGACTCAGCACACAGGCCCCCGACACCTCCTCGCCCCCGGACTGCCAGGGCCCCCCAGACTCAGCACACAGACCCCTGAGCCCCAGACTCGGCACACAGGCCCCCGACTCGGCCAGGGGCCCCAGACTCGGCACACAGGCCCCCAACACCTCCTCGCCCCCCGAGCTGCCAGGGGCCGCAGACTCGGCACACAGGCCCCTGGCACCTCCTCTCCCCCGGGCTGCCAGAGGCCCCAGACTCGGCACACAGGACCATGAGCCCCAGACTTGGCCCCTGGCACCTCCTGGCCCCCGGGCTGCCAGGGCCCCCAGACTCGGCACACAGGCCCCCGACACCTCCTGGCCCCCGGGCTGCCAGGGCCCCCAGAATCGGCACACAGGCCCCCGACACCTCCTCGCCCCCGGGCTGCCAGGGGACCCAGACTCGGCACACAGGCCCATGAGCCCCAAACTCGGCACACAGGCCCCCGACACTTCCTCGCCCCCCGAGCTGCCAGGGGCCCCAGACTCGGCACACAGGCCCATGAGCCCCAGACTCGGCACACAGGCCCCCGACACCTCCTCGCCCCCCGAGCTGCCAGGGGCCCCAGACTCGGCACACAGGCCCATGAGCCCCAGACTTGGCACACAGGCCCCTGGCACCTCCGAGCTGCCAGGGGCCCCAGACTCGGCACACAGGCCCCCGACACCTCCTCGCCTCCCGAGCTGCCAGGGGCCCCAGAGTCGGCACACAGGCCCATGAGCCCCAGACTTGGCACACAGGCCCCTGGCACCTCCGAGCTGCCAGGGGCCCCAGACTCGGCACACAGGCCCCTGACACCTCCTCGCCCCCCGAGCTGCAAGGGGCCCCAGACTCGGCACACAGGCCCCTGAGCCCCAGACTCGGCACACAGGCCCCCAACACCTCCTCGACCCCGGGCTGCCAGGGGCCCCAGACTCGGCACACAGGCCCCCGACACCTCCTCGAGTCCTCGCCCCCGGGCTGCCAGGGGCCCCAGACTCGGCACACAGGCCCATGAGCCCCATACTTGGCACACAGGCCCCTGGCACCTCCTCGCCCCCCGAGCTGCCAGGGGCCCCAGACTCGGCAAACAGGCCCATGAGCCCCAGACTCAACACACAGGCCCCCGACACCTCCTCGCCCCCGGACTGCCAGGGCCCCCAGACTCAGCACACAGACCCCTGAGCCCCAGACTCGGCACACAAGCCCCTGACTCGGCCAGGGGCCCCAGACTCGGCACACAGGCCCCCAACACCTCCTCGCCCCCCCGAGCTGCCAGGGGCCGCAGACTCGGCACACAGGCCCCTGGCACCTCCTCGCCCCCCGAGCTGCCAGAGGCCCCAGACTCGGCACACAGGCCCATGAGCCCCAGACTTGGCACACAGGCCCATGGCACCTCCGAGCTGCCAGGGTCCCCAGACTCGGCACACAGGCCCCCGACACCTCCTCGCCCCCGAGCTACCAGGGGCCCCAGAGTCGGCACACAGGCCCATGAGTCCCAGACTTGGCACACAGGCCCCTGGCACCTCCGAGCTGCCAGGGGCCCCAGACTCGGCACACAGGCCCCCGACACCTCCTCGCCCCCGAGCTGCAAGGGGCCCCAGACTCGGCACACAGGCCCCTGAGCCCCAGACTCGGCACACAGGCCCCCGACACCTCCTCGACCCCGGGCTGCCAGGGGCCCCAGACTCGGCACACAGGCCCATGAGCCCCATACTTGGCACACAGGCCCCTGGCACCTCCTCGCCCCCCGAGCTGCCAGGGGCCCCAGACTCAGCACACAGGCCCCTGAGCCCCAGACTCAGCACACAGGCCCCCGACACCTCCTCGCCCCCGGGCTGCCAGGGGCCCCAGACTCTGCACACAGGCCCATGAGCCCCAGACTTGGCACACAGGCCCCCGACACCTCCTCGCCCCCGGGCTGCCAGGGGCCCCAGACTCGGCACACAGGCCCCCGACACCTCGTCGCCCCCGGGCTGCCAGGGGCCCCAGACTCGGCACACAGGCCCCCGACACCTCCTTGCCCCCGGGCTGCCAGGGGCCCCAGACTCGGCACACAGGCCCATGAGCCCCAGACTCGGCACACAGGCCCCCGACACCTCCTCGCCCCCCCGAGCTGCCAGGGGCCCCAGTCTCGGCACACAGGCCCATGAGCCCCAGACTCAGCACACAGGCCCCCGACACCTCCTCGTCCCCTGACTGCCAGGGCCCCCCAGACTCAGCACACAGACCCCTGAGCCCCAGACTCGGCACACAGGCCCCTGGCCCCTCCGAGCTGCCAGGGGCCCCAGACTCGGCACACAGGCCCATGAGCCCCAGACTCAGCACACAGGCCCCCGACACCTCCTCGTCCCCTGACTGCCAGGGCCCCCCAGACTCAGCACACAGACCCCTGAGCCCCAGACTCGGCACACAGGCCCCTGGCACCTCCTCGCCCCCGGGCTGCCAGAGGCCCCAGACTCGGCACACAGGACCATGAGCCCCAGACTTGGCACACAGGCCCCTGGCACCTCCTGGCCCCGAGCTGCCAGGGCCCCCAGACTCGGCACACAGGACCATGAGCCCCAGACTTGGCACACAGGCCCCTGGCACCTCCTGGCCCCCGGGCTGCCAGGGCCCCCAGACTCGGCACACAGGCCCCCGACACCTCCTCGCCCCCGGGCTGCCAGGGCCCCCAGACTCGGCACACAGGCCCCCGACACCACCTCGCACCCGGGCTGCCAGGGGCCCCAGACTCGGCACACAGGCCCATGAGCCCCAAACTCGGCACACAGGCCCCCGACACCTCCTCGCCCCCCGAGCTGCCAGGGGCCCCAGACTCGGCACACAGGCCCATGAGCCCCAGACTCGGCACACAGGCCCCCGACACCTCCTCGCCCCCCGAGCTGCCAGGGGCCCCAGACTCGGCACACAGGCCCATGAGCCCCAGACTTGGCACACAGGCCCCTGGCCCCTCCGAGCTGCCAGGGGCCCCAGACTCGGCACACAGGCCCATGAGCCCCAGACTCAGCACACAGGCCCCCGACACCTCCTCGTCCCCTGACTGCCAGGGCCCCCCAGACTCAGCACACAGACCCCTGAGCCCCAGACTCGGCACACAGGCCCCTGGCACCTCCTCGCCCCCGGGCTGCCAGAGGCCCCAGACTCGGCACACAGGACCATGAGCCCCAGACTTGGCACACAGGCCCCTGGCACCTCCTGGCCCCCGAGCTGCCAGGGCCCCCAGACTCGGCACACAGGACCATGAGCCCCAGACTTGGCACACAGGCCCCTGGCACCTCCTGGCCCCCGGGCTGCCAGGGCCCCCAGACTCGGCACACAGGCCCCCGACACCTCCTCGCCCCCGGGCTGCCAGGGCCCCCAGACTCGGCACACAGGCCCCCGACACCACCTCGCACCCGGGCTGCCAGGGGCCCCAGACTCGGCACACAGGCCCATGAGCCCCAAACTCGGCACACAGGCCCCCGACACCTCCTCGCCCCCGAGCTGCCAGGGGCCCCAGACTCGGCACACAGGCCCATGAGCCCCAGACTCGGCACACAGGCCCCCGACACCTCCTCGCCCCCGAGCTGCCAGGGGCCCCAGACTCGGCACACAGGCCCATGAGCCCCAGACTTGGCACACAGGCCCCTGGCACCTCCGAGCTGCCAGGGGCCCCAGACTCGGCACACAGGCCCCCGACACCTCCTCGCCCCCGAGCTGCCAGGGGCCCCAGAGTCGGCACACAGGCCCATGAGCCCCAGACTCGGCACACAGGCCCCCGACACCTCCTCGACCCCGGGCTGCCAGGGGCCCCAGACTCGGCACACAGGCCCCCGACACCTCCTCGAGTCCTCGCCCCCGGGCTGCCAGGGGCCCCAGACTCGGCACACAGGCCCATGAGCCCCATACTTGGCACACAGGCCCCTGGCACCTCCTCGCCCCCCGAGCTGCCAGGGGCCCCAGACTCGGCAAACAGGCCCATGAGCCCCAGACTCAGCACACAGGCCCCCGACACCTCCTCGCCCCCGGACTGCCAGGGCCCCCCAGACTCAGCACACAGACCCCTGAGCCCCAGACTCGGCACACAAGCCCCTGACTCGGCCAGGGGCCCCAGACTCGGCACACAGGCCCCCAACACCTCCTCGCCCCTTGAGCTGCCAGGGGCCGCAGACTCGGCACACAGGCCCCTGGCACCTCCTCGCCCCTGGGCTGCCAGGGCCCCCAGACTCTGCACACAGGCCCCCGACACCTCCTCGCACCCGGGCTGCCAGGGGCCCCAGACTCGGCACACAGGCCCATGAGCCCCAAACTCGGCACACAGGCCCCCGACACCTCCTCGCCCCCAGGCTGCCAGGGGCCCCAGACTCGGCACACAGGCCTCCAACACCTCCACGCCCCCCGGGCTGCCAGGGGCCCCAGACTCGGCACACAGGCCCCTGAGCCCCAGACTCGGCACACAGGCCCCTGAGCCCCAGACTCGGCACACAGGCCCCTGAGCCCCAGACTCGGCACACAGGCCCCTGAGCCCCAGACTCGGCACACAGGCCCCTGAGCCCCAGACTCGGCACACAGGCCCCCGACACCTCCTCGCCCCCAGGCTGCCAGGGGCCCCAGACTCGGCACACAGGCCTCCAACACCTCCACGCCCCCCGGGCTGCCAGGGGCCACAGATTCGGCACAGAGGCCTCGGACACCTCCTGCCCCCGAGCTGCCAGGGGCCCCAGACTCGGCACACAGGCCCCTGAGCCCCAGACTCAGCACACAGGCCCCCAACACCTCCTCGCCCCCGGGCTGCCAGGGGCCCCAGACTCGGCACACAGGCCTCGGACACCTCCTCGCCCCCGGGCTGCCAGGGGCCCCAGACTTGGCACACAGGCCCATGAGCCCCAGACTTGGCACATAGGCCCCTGGCACCTCCTGGCCCCCGAGCTGCCAGGGCCCCCAGACTCGGCACACAGGACCATGAGCCCCAGACTTGGCACACAGGCCCCTGGCACCTCCTGGCCCCCGGGCTGCCAGGGCCCCCAGACTCGGCACACAGGCCCCCGACACCTCCTCGCACCCGGGCTGCCAGGGGCCCCAGACTCGGCACACAGGCCCATGAGCCCCAAACTCGGCACACAGGCCCCCGACACCTCCTCGCCCCCCGAGCTGCCAGGGGCCCCAGACTCGGCACACAGGCCCATGAGCACCAGACTCGGCACACAGGCCCCCGACACCTCCTCGCCCCCGAGCTGCCAGGGGCCCCAGACTCGGCACACAGGCCCATGAGCCCCAGACTTGGCACACAGGCCCCTGGCACCTCCGAGCTGCCAGGGGCCCCAGACTCGGCACACAGGCCCCCGACACCTCCTCGCCCCCCGAAATGCCAGGGGCCCCAGAGTCGGCACACAGGCCCATGAGCCCCAGACTCGGCACACAGGCCCCCGACACCTCCTCGACCCCGGGCTGCCAGGGGCCCCAGACTCGGCACACAGGCCCCCGACACCTCCTCGAGTCCTCGCCCCCGGGCTGCCAGGGGCCCCAGACTCGGCACACAGGCCCCTGAGCCCCATACTTGGCACACAGGCCCCTGGCACCTCCTCGCCCCCCGAGCTGCCAGGGGCCCCAGACTCGGCAAACAGGCCCATGAGCACCAGACTCAGCACACAGGCCCCCGACACCTCCTCGCCCCCGGACTGCCAGGGCCCCCCAGACTCAGCACACAGACCCCTGAGCCCCAGACTCGGCACACAAGCCCCTGACTCGGCCAGGGGCCCCAGACTCGGCACACAGGCCCCCAACACCTCCTCGCCCCTTGAGCTGCCAGGGGCCGCAGACTCGGCACACAGGCCCCTGGCACCTCCTCGCCCCTGGGCTGCCAGGGCCCCCAGACTCGGCACACAGGCCCCCGACACCTCCTCGCACCCGGGCTGCCAGGGGCCCCAGACTCGGCACACAGGCCCATGAGCCCCAAACTCGGCACACAGGCCCCCCGACACCTCCTCGCCCCCAGGCTGCCAGGGGCCCCAGACTCGGCACACAGGCCTCCGACACCTCCTCGCCCCCGGGCTGCCAGGGGCCCCAGACTCGGCACACAGGCCCCTGAGCCCCAGACTCGGCACACAGGCCCCTGAGCCCCAGACTCGGCACACAGGCCCCTGAGCCCCAGACTCGGCACACAGGCCCCTGAGCCCCAGACTCGGCACACAGGCCCCTGAGCCCCAGACTCGGCACACAGGCCCCCGACACCTCCTCGCCCCCAGGCTGCCAGGGCCCCCAGACTCGGCACACAGGCCTCCAACACCTCCACGCCCCCCGGGCTGCCAGGGGCCACAGATTCGGCACACAGGCCTCGGACACCTCCTGCCCCCGAGCTGCCAGGGGCCCCAGACTCGGCACACAGGCCCCTGAGCCCCAGACTCAGCACACAGGCCCCCAACACCTCCTCGCCCCCCGGGCTGCCAGGGGCCCCAGACTCGGCACACAGGCCTCGGACACCTCCTCGCCCCCGGGCTGCCAGGGGCCCCAGACTTGGCACACAGGCCCATGAGCCCCAGACTTGGCACACAGGCCCCTGGCACCTCCTCGCCCCCGGGCTGCCAGGGGCCCCAGACTCGGCACACAGGCCCCTGAGCCCCAGACTCGGCACACAGGCCCATGAGCCCCAGACTTGGCACACAGGCCCCTGACACCTCCTCGCCCCCGGGCTGCCAGGGGCCCCAGACTCGGCACACAGGCCCCTGAGCCCCAGACTCGGCACACAGGCCCCTGAGCCCCAGACTCAGCACACAGGCCCATGAGCCCCAGACTTGGCACACAGGCCCCCGACACCTCCTCGCCCCCGGGCTGCCAGGGGCCCCAGACTCGGCACACAGGCTCCCGACACCTCGTTGCCCCCGGGCTGCCAGGGGCCCCAGACTCTGCACACAGGCCCCCGACACCTCGTCGCCCCCGGGCTGCCAGGGGCCCCAGACTCGGCACACAGGCCCCCGACACCTCGTCGCCCCCGGGCTGCCAGGGGCCCCAGACTCGGCACACAGGCCCCCGACACCTCCTCGCCCCCGGGCTGCCAGGGGTCCCAGACTCGGCACACAGGCCCATGAGCCCCAGACTCGGCACACAGGCCCCCGACACCTCCTCGCCCCCCGAGCTGCCAGGGGCCCCAGACTCGGCACACAGGTCCATGAGCCCCTGACTTGGCACACAGGCCCCTGGCACCTCCGAGCTGCCAGGGGCCCCAGACTCGGCACACAGGCCCCCGACACCTCCTCGCCCCCCCGAGCTGCCAGGGGCCCCAGACTCGGCACACAGGCCCGTGAGCCCCAGACTTGGCACACAGGCCCCTGGCACCTCCGAGCTGCCAGGGGCCCCAGACTCGGCACACAGGACCATGAGCCCCAGACTCGGCACACAGGCCCCCCGACACCTCCTCGAGTCCTCGCCCCCGGGCTGCCAGGGGCCCCATGCTCGGCACACAGGCCCATGAGCCCCATACTCTGGCACACAGGCCCCTGGCACCTCCTCGCCCCCGAGCTGCCAGGGGCACCAGACTCGGCACACCGGCCCATGAGCTCCAGACTTGGCACACAGGCCCCTGGCACCTCCGAGCTGCCAGGGGCCCCGGACTCGGCACACAGGCCCCCGACACCTCCTCGCCCCCGAGCTGCCAGGGGCCCCAGACTCGGCACACAGGCCCCTGACACCTCCTCGCCCCCGAGCTGCCAGGGGCCCCAGACTCAGCACACAGGACCATGAACCCCAGACTCGGCACACAGGCCCCCCGACACCTCCTCGAGTCCTCGCCCCCGGGCTGCCAGGGGCCCCAGACTCGGCACACAGGCCCATGAGCCCCATACTTGGCACACAGCCCCCCGACACCTCCTCGCCCCCGGGCTGCCAGGGCCCCCCAGACTCAGCACACAGACCCCTGAGCCCCAGACTCGGCACACAGGCCCCCGACTCGGCCAGGGGCCCCAGACTCGGCACACAGGCCCCCAACACCTCCTCGCCCCCCGAGCTGCCAGGGGCCGCAGACTCAGTACTCAGGCCCCTGGCACCTCCTCGTCCCCGGGCTGCCAGGGGCCCCAGACTCGGCACACAGGACCATGAGCCCCAGACTTGGCACACAGGCCCCTGGCACCTCCTCGCCCCCGGGCTGCCAGGGGCCCCCGACGCGGCACACAGGCCCCTGAGCCCCAGACTTGGCACAAAGGCCTCGGACACCCCCTGGCCCCCCGAGCTGCGCCTGAGCCCTGCTACCCGCGTGGGAAAGCGCCTCAGCATCCGGCGCGGAGGCAGGAGGCGCTGCACGCATGCTACAATGCTATACAATACTTCTCCGGTCTGCCGGGGGGGGGGGGCGCTGACAGGTGGGCGTCTCTGCAGTGCATCAGTGTCCTTTGGAGGTTCCTCGGGGGTCGCTTTCCAAAGGGGGGCGCGGGCCACTAACGGTGACTGAGAGCTGCTCGGAGTGCTGCCTTGTGAACTTCACGTGGAGGGCAGACCCCTCCCCTTTTAGTGCCTGCAGGAGGTGGGGGCCCGGCTCTCCTCGTCGTACCCGGGCCCTCCCTGTGACCCCCCCCACCATCCAAACAAAGGCAGTTCCTGCGCGACTCCGGACTCCGCCCCCAGACAAGCCCCTCCCCTCAAACTACAGACCGATGGAGCCCTCCTTACAATTTTTTATTTATTTATAGTTTATGCGTTTTTATAGAGCGCGGACTTTCGGTCAGAGCGCTTCACAATAGGAACAGTAACGTTACATGAGGAGAAGATTTCAAGTGGGCATAATACAAAAGCAAGCGTTACATTACATGAGGAAAAAGTGACAGGTGTGCATGATACATAAGATACAAAATACAAATAGAGGTAAAATACTGCAATAAGTGGCAGTCACTCAGAACACACTGGGAAGGCACTTCTATAGGCATGGAGTACAGAGTTTCCTATAGTGGAAGAACTTCCTTGAGGGAGTAGAGAGGGCGTGAATTAGGTTTGGCAGTGTCTTTGGAGAAGGAGAAATTTGAGGTCAGTTTTGAAGGACCGGGAAGAGGTGGTGGTCCGGAGCTGAGGCGGAAGTGAGTTCCAGATTCTCACTGCGTTGCCAGAAAAGGATTGGGCCATCGACAATATTACAAAATAAGGAAGACCCCACTCAGTGAAGCTCGAGGGACCCCCCTTACACCAGTGCAGGGCCAAGGAACCCTCATTACACCAGTGTATAGAGGTCCCCACTTCACTACTACAGACCGAGGGAAACCCCTTTACACCAGTACAGACCGAATGAGTTCTCATTACACAAGGGCAGACCGAGGAGCACTCCTCACACCAATGCAAAGCAGATGAGGTCTTATTACACCAGTACAGACCGAGGGACACTCCTCACACCAGTGCAAACCAGATGAGTACTTATTACACCTGTACAGACCGAGGGACACTCCTCACACCAGTGCAAACCAGATGAGTACTTATTACACCAGTACAGACCGAGGAGCATTCACACCAGTGCAAACCAGATGAGTTCTTATTACACCTGTACAGACCGAGGAGCACTCTCACCAGTGCAAACCAGATGAGGTCTTATTACACCAGTACAGACCGAGGAGCACTCACACCAGTGCAAACCAGATGAGGTCTTATTACACCAGTACAGAAAGAGGAGGGCTCATCACACCAGTGCAAACCAGATGAGTACTTAATACACCACTACAGACAGAGGAGCACTCCTCACACCAGTGCGAACCAGATGAGGTCTTATTACACCTTTACAGACCGAGGGACACTCCTCACACCAGTGCAAGCCAGATGAGGTCTTATTACACCTGTACAGACCGAGGGACACTCCTCACACCAGTGCAAGCCAGATGAGGTCTTATTACACCTGTACAGACCGAGGGACACTCCTCACACCAGTGCAAACCAGATGAGTACTTAATACACCAGTACAGACAGAGGAGCACTCCTCACACCAGGGCAAACCAGATGAGTACTTAATACACCAGTACAGACAGAGGAGCACTCCTCACACCAGTGCGAACCAGATGAGGTCTTATTACACCTTTACAGACCGAGGGACACTCCTCACACCAGTGCAAGCCAGATGAGGTCTTATTACACCTGTACAGACCGAGGGACACTCCTCACACCAGTGCAAACCAGATGAGTACTTATTACACCAGTACAGACCGAGGAGCACTCCTCACACCAGTGCAAACCAGATGAGGTCAAATTACACCTGTACAGACCGAGGGACACTCCTCACACCAGTGCAAACCAGATGAGGTCTTATTACACCAGTACAGACCGAAGAGCACTCCTCACACCAGTGCAAACCAGATGAGGTCTTATTACACCAGTACAGACCGAAGAGCACTCCTCACACCAGTGCAAACCAGATTAGGTCTTATTACACCTGTACAGACCGAGGGACACTCCTCACACCAGTGCAAACCAGATGAGGTCTTATTACACCTGTACATACCGAGGGACACTCCTCACACCAGTGCAAACCAGATGAGTACTTATTACACCTGTACAGACCGAGGGGCACTCCTCACACCAGTGCAAACCAGATGAGTACTTATTACACCTGTACAGACCGAGGGACACTCCTCAAACCAGTGCAAACCAGATGAGGTCTTATTACACCTGTACAGAAAGAGGAGCACTCACACCAGTGCAAACCAGATAAGGTCTTATTACACCAGTACAGACCGAGGAGCAATCACACCAGTGCAAACCAGATGAGGTCTTATTACACCAGTACAGACCGAGGAGCACTCACACCAGTGCAAACCAGATGAGGTCTTATTACACCAGTACAGACCGAGGAGCACTCACACCAGTGCAAACCAGATGAGGTCTTATTACACCAGTACAAACCTAGAGGCACTCCTCACACCAGTACAAACCAGATGAGTACTTATTACACCAGTACAGACCGAGGAGCACTCACACCAGTGCAAACCAGATGAGGTCTTATTACACCAGTACAAACCTAGAGGCACTCCTCACACCAGTACAAACCAGATGAGTACTTATTACACCAGTACAGAAAGAGGAGGGCTCATCACACCAGTGCAAACCAGATGAGGTCCTATTACACCAGTACAGACCGAGGAGCACTCCTCACACCAGTGCAAACCAGATGAGGTCTTATTACACCTGTACAGACCGAGGGACACTCCTCACACCAGTGCAAACCAGATGAGTGCTTATTACACCAGTACAGACCGAGGAGCACTCCTCACACCAGTGCAAACCAGATGAGGTCTTATTACACCTGTACAGACCGAGGGACACTCCTCACACCAGTGCAAACCAGATGAGGTCTTATTACACCAGTACAGACCGAGGGACACTCCTCACACCAGTGCAAACCAGATGAGTACTTATTACACCAGTACAGACCGAGGAGCACTCCTCACACCAGTGCAAACCAGATGAGGTCTTATTACACCTGTACAGACCGAGGGACACTCCTCACACCAGTGCAAACCAGATGAGTACTTATTACACCAGTACAGACCGAGGAGCACTCTCACACCAGTGCAAACCAGATGAGGTCTTATTACACCTGTACAGACTGAGGGACACTCCTCACACCAGTGCAAACCAGATGAGGTCTTATTACACCAGTACAGACCGAGGAGCACTCACACCAGTCCAAAACAGATAAGGTCTTATTACACCAGTACAGACCGAGGAGCACTCACACCAGTGCAAACCAGATGAGGTCTTATTACACCAGTACAGACCGAGGAGCACTCACACCAGTGCAAACCAGATGAGGTTTTATTACACCAGTACAGAAAGAGGAGGGCTCATCACACCAGTGCAAACCAGAAGAGGTCTTATTACACCAGTACAGACCGAGGAGCACTCACACCAGTGCAAACCAGATGAGGTCTTATTACACCAGTACAAATCTAGAGGCACTCCTCACACCAGTGCAAACCAGATAAGGTCTTATTACACCAGTACAGACCGAGGAGCACTCACACCAGTGCAAACCAGATGAGGTCTTATTACACCAGTACAGACCGAGGAGCACTCCTCACACCAGGGCAGGCCGAATGAGGTCTTATTACACCAGTACAGAAAGAGGAGGACTCATCACACCAGTGCAAACCAGATGAGTACTTAATATACCAGTACAGAAAGAGGAGGGCTCATCACACCAGTGCAAACCAGATGAGTACTTAATACACCAGTACAAACAGAGGAGCACTCCTCACACCAGTGCAAGCCAGATGAGGTCTTATTACACCAGTACAGCCCGAGGAGCACTCCTCACACCAGTGCAAGCCAGATGAGGTCTTTTTACACCAGTACAGACCGAGGGACACTCCTCACACCAGTGCAAACCAGATGAGTACTTATTACACCAGTACAGAAAGAGGAGGGCTCATCACACCAGTGCAAACCAGATGAGTACTTATTACACCAGTACAGACCGAGGAGCACTCCTCACGCCAGTGCAAACCAGATGAGTACTTATTACACCAGTACAGCCCGAGGGGCACTCCTCACGCCAGTGCAAACCAGATGAGTACTTATTGCACAAGTACAGCCTGAGGGGCACTCTTCACACCAGTGCAAACCAGATAAGGTCTTATTACACCAGTACAGCCCGAGGAGCACTCCTCACACCAGTGCAAACCAGATGAGGTCTTATTACACCAGTACAGACCGAAAAGCACTCCTCACACCAGTGCAAACCAGATGAGGTCTTATTACACCAGTACAGACCGAAGAGCACTCCTCACACCAGTGCAAACCAGATCAGTACTTATTTCACCAGTACAGACCGAGAAGCACTCCTCACACCAGTTCAAACCAGATCAGTACTTATTACACCAGTACAACCGAGGAGCACTCCTCACATCAGTGCAAACCAGATGAGGTCTTATTACACCAGTACACACCGAAGAGCACTCCTCACACCAGTGCAAACCAGATGAGGTCTTATTACAGCTGTACAGACCGAGGAGCACTCCTCACACCAGTGCAAACCAGATGAGGTCTTATTACAGCTGTACAGACCGAGGAGCACTCCTCACACCAGGGCAGGCCGAATGAGGTCTTATTACACCAGTACAGACCGAGGAGCACTGCTCACACCAGTGCAAACCAGATGAGGTATTATTACACCAGTACAGACCGAGGAGCACTCCTCACACCAGGGCAGGCCGAATGAGGTCTTATTACACCAGTACAGACCGAGGAGCACTACTCGCACCAGTGCAAACCAGATGAGGTCTTATTACACCAGTACAGACCGAGGAGCACTCCTCACCCAGTGCAAACCAGATGAGGTCTTATTACACCAGTACAGACCGAGGAGCACTGACACCAGTGCAAGCCAGATGAGTACTTATTACACCAGTACAGAAAGAGGAGGGCTCATCACACCAGTGCAAACCAGATGAGTACTTATTACACCTGTACAGACCGAGGAGCACTCCTCACACCAGTGCAAACCAGATGAGGTCTTATTACACCAGTACAGTCCGAGGAACACTCCTCACACCGATGCAGACCGATTGAGGTCTTATTACAGCAGTACAGACCGAGGAACACTCCTCACACCAGTGCAGACCGATTGAGGTCTTATTACACCAGTACGACCGAGAGCACTCCTCACACCAGTGCAAACCAGATGAGGTCTTATTACACCAGTACATTCCGAGGAGCACTCCTCACACCAGTGCAGACCGATTCAGGTCTTATTACACCAGTACAAACCTAGGAGCACTCCTCACACCAGTGCGAACCAGATGAGTACTTATTATGCCAGTAGAGACCGAGGGGCACTCCTCACACCAGTGCAAACCAGATGAGTACTTATTACACCAGTACAGCCCGAGGGGCACTCCTCACACCAGTGCACACCAGATGAGGTCTTATTACACCAGTACAGACCGAGGAGCACTCCTCACCCCAGTGCAAACCAGATGAGGTCTTATTACACCAGTACAGACCGAGGAGCACTGACACCAGTGCAAGCCAGATGAGTACTTATTACACCAGTACAGAAAGAGGAGGGCTCATCACACCGGTGCAGACCGATTGAGGTCTTATTACAGCAGTACAGACCGAGGAACACTCCTCACACCAGTGCAGACCGATTGAGGTCTTATTACACCAGTACGACCGAGGAGCACTCCTCACACCAGTGCAAACCAGATGAGGTCTTATTACACCAGTACATTCCGAGGAGCACTCCTCACACCAGTGCAGACCGATTCAGGTCTTATTACACCAGTACAAACCTAGGAGCACTCCTCACACCAGTGCGAACCAGATGAGTACTTATTATGCCAGTAGAGACCGAGGGGCACTCCTCACACCAGTGCAAACCAGACGAGGGGCACTCCTCACACCAGGGCAGGCCGAATGAGGTCTTATTACACCAGTGCCGACCGAGGAGCACTCCTCACACCAGGGCAGGCCGAATGAGGTCTTATTACACCAGTACAGACCGAGGAGCACTCCTCACACCAGTGCAAACCAGATGACTACTTATTACACCAGTACAGACCGAGGAGCACTCCTCACACCAGTGCAAACCAGATGAGGTACTATTACACCAGTACAGACCGAGGAGCACTCCTCACACCAGGGCAGGCCGAATGAGGTCTTATTACACCAGTACAGACCGAGGAGCACTACTCACACCAGTGCAAACCAGATGAGGTCTTATTACACCAGTACAGACCGAGGAGCACTCCTCACCCCAGTGCAAACCAGATGAGGTCTTATTACACCAGTACAGACCGAGGAGCACTGACACCAGTGCAAGCCAGATGAGTACTTATTACACCAGTACAGAAAGAGGAGGGCTCATCACACCAGTGCAAACCAGATGAGTACTTATTACACCTGTACAGACCGAGGAGCACTCCTCACACCAGTGCAAACCAGATGAGTTCTTATTACACCAGGACAGACCGAAGAGCACTCCTCACACCAGTGCAAACCAGATGAGGTCTTATTACAGCAGTACAGACCGAGGAACACTCCTCACACCAGTGCAGACCGATTGAGGTCTTATTACAGCAGTACAGACCGAGGAACACTCCTCACACCAGTGCAGACCGATTGAGGTCTTATTACACCAGTACGACCGAGGAGCACTCCTCACACCAGTGCAAACCAGATGAGGTCTTATTACACCAGTACATTCCGAGGAGCACTCCTCACACCAGTGCAGACCGATTCAGGTCTCATTACACCAGTACAAACCTAGGAGCACTCCTCACACCAGTGCGAACCAGATGAGTACTTATTATGCCAGTAGAGACCGAGGGGCACTCCTCACACCAGTGCAAACCAGATGAGTACTTATTACACCAGTACAGCCCGAGGGGCACTCCTCACACCAGTGCAAACCAGATGAGTACTTATTACACCAGTACAGCCCGAGGGGCACTCCTCACACCAGTGCACACCAGATGAGTACTTATTACACCAGTACAGCCTGAGGGGCACTCCTCACACCAGTGCAAACCAGATGAGTACTTATTACACCAGTACAGAAAAAGGAGCACTCCTCACACCAGTGCAAACCAGATGAGTACTTATTACACCTGTACAGACCGAGGAACACTCCTCACACCAGTGCAGACCGATTGAGGTCTTATTACACCAGTACAGACCGAGGATCACTCACACCAGTGCAAACCAGATAAGGTCTTATTACACCAGTACAGACCGAGGAGCACTCACACCAGTACAAGCCAGATGAGTACTTATTACACCAGTACAGAAAGAGGAGGGCTCATCGCACCAGTGCAAACTAGATGAGTACTTATTACACCTGTACAGACCGAGGAACACTCCTCACACTAGTGCAGACCGATTGATGTCTTATTACACCAGTACGACCGAGGAGCATTCCTCACACCAGTGCAAACCAGATGAGGTCTTATTACACCAGTCCAGACCGAGGAGCACTCACACCAGTGCAAGCCAGATGAGTACTTATTACACCATTACAGCCCGAGGGGCACTCCTCACACCAGGGCAGGCCGAATAAGGTCTTATTACACCAGTACAAACCTAGGAGCACTCCTCACACCAGTGCGAACCAGATGAGTACTTATTACGCCAGTAGAGACCGAGGGGAACTCCTCACACCAGTGCAAACCAGATGAGTACTTATTACACCAGTACATTCCGAGGAGCACTCCTCACACCAGTGCAAACCAGATGAATACTTATTACACCAGTACAGACCGAGGAGCACTCCTCACACCAGGGCAGGCCGAATGAGGTCTTATTACAGCAGTACAGAAAGAGGAGCACTCCTCACACCAGTGCAGACTGAATGAGGTCTTATTACTCCAGTACAGACCGAGGAGCACTCATCACACCAGTGCAAGCCAGATGAGGTCTTATTACACCAGTACAAACCTAGAGGCACTCCTCACAACAGTGCAAGCCAGATGAGGTCTTATTACACCAGTACAAACCTAAAGGCACTCCTCACACCAGTGCAAGCCAGATGAGGTCTTATTACACCAGTACAGCCCGAGGGGCACTCCTCACACCAGTGCAAACCAGATGAGTACTTATTACACCATGTTAGACTTGGCATCTTTTGGCGTGTTTCCCCTGACTTTTTGCTTTCTGACCTCCCGGTTTTGACTCTGTTTTTGCTGGTGTAATGATTCTGCGCACTTTCCTCACTGCGGTCCAGTGGGAAAGTGCAAGTGCTCCTGTATAAAATGCGTTATGGATTGGTGTTTCCATGATTGGCCTATTTGGTTTATGTGTCAGTCCCTTGTAAAGTGCACTGCGAGTGCCAGGGCCTATAGACCAAATGCTGTTGGTGGGCTGCAGCACTGGATTGTGCCACCCACGCAAACAGCCCTTAAAGTATAACTCGGGCCTGCCACCGCAGAGCCTGTGCGCAGCCTGGGGCTGCCTTGACGACTTGGCAAGTGCACACACTTGCAAGTCCCTAAACCTTCCCTTTGCTACATGTTAGTCACCCCTAAGGTAGGCCCAAGGTACCCCTGTGGGCAGGGTGCGTTGTACGCGAAAGGTAGGACATGCCCTGGTGTGTGCGGCATGTCCTGATAGTGAATTACAGCCTAGTTCGTTTTTCACTATTGCAAGGCTACCTGTTCCCCCTAGGCCAGAACGGGCAGTTTTGATTATTACAGTTTATAATCCTAACTGACCCCGGGAACATGGTAGAAATTCGAGTTTAGTATGCCTGGACTCAGAATGATAAAATGCATCTTTTAGTGAAGTTGGTTTTAACATTCTGTGTTTGAAAATACCACTTTTAGAAAGTGGGTATTTTCTTGTCTAACCATCCAAGCCTGCCTCTGCGAGGTTGTGTATTCCTTGTCTGGAGTATGAGTGACAGGGGCTGGGGGATGCCAGGAGACAGGGTGAGTCAGCACAGGGCTGAATAGCCAGATCGACCTGTAGATGGGTGGGAGGGGTCGCACCTGGGCCCTGAATAGGACAGTGCCTTCCCTCCACAATGCTGGCTCCACCTCCTGTGGTGCGTCTGATGTCCCTGGCCCACTCACTGAAAGAAGGGACGGAGACTTGTCAACAAAGTGCTCCAGAACTGGTTTGGACTAGGCAAAGGCCTCTCTGCCTTCAGAGAACAAAGGAATTTGGGATATAAATATTGGGGCCCTGACCCCATGAATTTAGATCTCGCTGGAATCAAGGAACCTGCCAAGACGAAGAGCTGGAAGAGCTGCCAGGAGGAGTACTGCCCCTTTGCTGTGTTGTTGCTTTGTTGGGTTGGCCTGCAGCTGCTGCTTCTGCCTTGGGCAGTGAAAGGACTGAACTTTCTACAAACTTGTGCTGAGTATCTCCAAGGGCCTGAAACCGAGCTGGCCTCCTGTTAAGAAGTATCAGGGACTGCAAAGACTTCACAAGCCTCTGGGTACCGCTTCTGGAACGCTGTTTCAGTTGCCACAGAGGAAGGGAACCGCAACCGACTCCGTCAACCGAATCCATCCCTGACCGGTGACCTGTTTGCACCGCAGACCGCATCGCCCCGCTTCGCAACCCTGGTCTCACCGTGGGCGACGTCCAACGCCGCCAACATCGAGCCGCTGCTTGCACCGTGACCTGTGGGCACCGCAGTTCGCATCGCATCGCTTCACTGACCCAGCCGGACCCGACCGACGCGGTCGCTGCAACTGGCTCAAGAGTCGTGACCGCACTGCATTTGGGGCACCGCTCGCACGTCTGCGACGCACCGCTCAGACTCGCACCGCTGTCCGACGCCAGCTCCCGCACTCCGGCTAGGTCGCCTGCATCGCAACCTGTCAGCACCGCATCGAGCCTCGTCTCACCCTGCATCGCACGCCTTGGACTCACCGACTCCGTCTGCACGACGCTCATCGAGCCGCTGCCTGCACCGCATCGAGGGACACCGCACCTTGCATCGCTCCGTCTTGCACCACAACCGCGACGAACGCCGACCGGCTCGTACACTCCGTACCAGCCACAACGAGAAAGGTACTGTAACCGAGTCTGTTCATGACTCTGCTGGCCCGTATCGACGCGGTCGGCTGGAACTGTTAGACTCTGTGGTTTTCAGCATCGCGGTAGGCTCGGACGGAGCTACCGACTCGTACGAACTTTGCTTTTGTGCTATTCCTGCAAAGAAGAAGTTACCGTATCAAGTATTAATTCGTAAAGTATAGTATTGTGGATTTTTGTCGTAATTGGTCTTGTCTTGAGTATATAAAATATTGGTTATTTTTCTAAACTGGTGTGGTGTCCGTTTGTAGTGCTTACACTGTATTACTGTTGGTTATGTGCAAATGCTTTACACACTGCCTCTGAATTAAGCCTGACTGCTCGTGCCAAGCTACCACGAGGGTGAGCAGGGGTTACTTCACGAGTGTAACACCCTTACCCTGACTAGGAAGAAGGGTCCCTACTTGGACAAAGGTGCAAGCCCTTGCCAACTAGAGATCCCATTTCTAACACACCAGTACAGCCCGAGGGGCACTCCTCACACCAGTGCAAACCAGATGAGTACTTATTACACCAGTACAGCCTATGGGGCACTCCTCACACCAGTGCAAACCAGATGAGTGCTTATTACACCAGTACAGACCGAGGAGCACTCCTCACACCAGTGCAAATCAGATGAGTACTTATTACACCAGTACAGAAAGAGGAGCACTCCTCACACCAGTGCAAACCACATGAGGTCTTATTACACCAGTACAGACCGAGGAACACTCCTCACACCCGTGCATACCAGATGAGGTCTTATTACACCAGTACCGACCGAGGAGCACTCCTCACACCAGTGCAAACCAGATGAGTACATATTACACCAGTACAGCCCGAGGAGCACTCCCCACACCAGTGCAAACCAGATGAGTACTTAATACACCAGTACAGACAGAGGAGCACTCCTCACACCAGTGCAAACCAGATGAGTACTTATTACACCAGTACAGACCGAGGAGCACTCCTCACACCAGTGCAAACCAGATGAGTACTTATTACACCAGTACAGCCCGAAGGGCACTCCTCACACCAGTGCAAACCAGATGAGGTCTTATTACACCTGTACAGACCGAGGAGCACTCCTCGCAACCAGTGCAAACCAGATGAGTACTTATTACACCAGTACAGACCGAGGAGCACTCCTCACACCAGTGCAGACCGAATGAGATCTTATTACACCAGTACAGAAAGAGGAGCACTCCTCACACCAGTGCAGACCAAATGAGGTCTTATTACACCAGTACAGACCGAGGAGCATTCCTCACACCAGTGCAGACCAAATGAGGTCTTATTACACCAGTACAGAACGAAGAGCACGCCTTACACCAGTGAAGGCAGAATGAGTTCTTATTACACCAGTACAGAACAATGAGCGCTCCTTACACTAGTGCAGGCCAAATGAGTTCTCATTACAACGGACAGCACACCAGAACAGACTGAGGGAGCCCCCATACCAGCACAGCACAAAAGGACAGTGGGAGCCCCCCATACCAGTACAGCACACCAGAACAGACTGAGGGAACCCCCCCCCAAACCAGGACAGTACAGTAGAACAGACTGAGGGAGCCCCAATACCAGCACAACACACCAGAACAGACTAAGGGAGCCCCCCCATACCAGCACAGCACCGCAGAACAGACTGCGGGAGCCCCCATACCAGTACAGCACACCAGAACAGACTGAGGGGGCCCCCTATACCAGCACAGCACACCAGAACAGACTGAGGGAGCCCCCATACCAGCACACTACACCAGAACAGACTAAGGGAGCCCCCCATACCAGCACAGCACACCAGAACAGACTGAGGGAGCCCCCATATCAGTACAGCACACCAGAACAGACTAAGGGAGCCCCCCATACCAGCACACTACACCAGAACAGACTGAGGGAGGCCCCCCATACGAGCACAGCACACCAGAACAGATGGAGGGAGCTCCCCCATACCAGCACAGCACACCAGAACAGACTGAGGGAGCCCCCCATACCAGCACACCAGAACAGACTGAGGGAGGCCCTATACCAGTACAAACCAAGACACCCCAATATCCCTGCAGACAAAGAGAGACCCCCACTTACAGCTCACCAGAACACGCTGGACATGAAATCATTAGAGACTGAATGAGCCCCTGTAGGAAGGTGGAATCTGACTGCATGGTTGCCCCCACTTTTTTCCTGGTGTTTTGCTGGTTTTCGACTTAGTTTGGCTGGGATCCTGCTATTTAGGACCCCCAGCCTATCTGCTTTCCCCTTAAATTGATTGCATGTACTTTAGGTACACACCAGATTGGATTCTGGGATACCCTTATGAGTCCCTAGTATATGGTATACTATGTACCCAGGGCATAGGTACCCCAGAGGCCTCCCAGGGGCTGCAGCATGTATTATGCCACCCCTGAGAGGCCATCCAAAATGACACAACAGGTCTGCTACAGCAGCCTGTGTAAGGTGGTGTATCCACCCCTTACTGAGATATAGGTTCCCTATATCTCTCCATATCACTGCACATGTAAACCTATCAGTCACCCCTATGGCAGGCCTTATCAATGCTGAAGGCAGGGTGCTGGGTTTCATGTGAGAGGGTGCCCATGCATGAGCAGAGCCCCTCTGCAGCTTTCGGAATCTTTATTCCGGGGTTGTTTGTGATGCAGCCAGACCATATACTCTTAAGTGCCTTATAACCTCGCGGTAAAAGCTAACTTGAGAATGGCTGCATGGAAACATGTCGTGTTTGGTGTCAAACACCTTGGAATCATAAGGAGGTATGATCCCACCCTACTAGAGGGAGAAACATGGCACCACCGGTACACCCGGTACCAGCTTAACAGAACCCTAGCATTACAAAATGGATGCTGCAGCCACAGACATGAGTCTGCCCTCCTGCTGCTGGACGAAACTCCGGCAGGGGAGGCCTGGACAATAGGTTTCCTGTCACAGGGAGGTGTGACCACCTCCCAGACAGGCTTTAGTGTATTGGGGCTGGGTGGGTGCACTCCAAGAGTGCTTTGAAGTCTGCACTGGGGGCACATTTGGTGTCCCTGTGCATAGTCCAGCTCAAACCGGTTGCAGGGGCTACCAGCCCCTGCTCTGGCGCGAAACTGGACAAAGGAAATGGGTGTAGCCACCCCTCTTTCCTGACCCTCCCATAGGTGGGTCCCCAGAGTTTGTCCCACCCCTTCCTTGGGTATAAAGTAGGAACCCCTGACTACAGGACTTTAGATTACACCTGGACTAAACTCTGACACAGAAACCAAGTACTTCGACGATCTGCACTACGCTGGATGACTGAAGAATCTCCCTTGGAGTGAAGGAGTTACTCACCTGCAAGGCAGGCACCTTTAACGCAACTGACCGTTTGGTATCTCAGCAGCTCCGACGAACTCCGAAGAATATTGCCACACAGGAGGTGGATTCCCGAGGTCTCTGAGGCCGATCTGTGCCCACAGCAAGTCTGAGGCCCGTATCCCTCGTGGAGACCGTGCAACCCGAACCCCTGGACACCGCGACCATTTGCAGAAGCATCAGCTTTCCGGCGACCCCTGAGGCTGAGCTTTGGGTTACTTGTAGCCCTGACCCCGAGCAGTAATCACACCGAAGATTGCTGGCCTACACTCAAAGAGTGTTCCGTGAGCCGCCATTTTGTGATTCCTCTCGAGGTCCCTTCGCGATCCCTGGTCCGTTGACCTGTGGGTCCCCAAGAAGGCAACTCTAACTTTAATTGGGCTTCCCTGGTTGCTCCAGACGTGCCCTGACTCTCCATCGCTTGGGGAGTCCCCAGGACCTTGCTGGTCCTCACAGAAGCATCTTTTCTCTTCCAGCGTGGGTTGCTGTTACCAAGGCTTGTTGTATTCAATCCGAGCACCGACACCCCAGCACTCGACATCCTTTGTGGGACAGCTCGAATCCGGCTCCTGGTCGTCCTCGACGTCTCCTGGACCCCGTGGCTGCAGAGTCAAGCTTCACCTCTTTGCACCTGAAGCAGCCGACATCGGTGGGCATTCGATTGCTCCGCTCCTGGTCACTGGCTAGTGACCCAGACTCTGTCCCCTCTGCTTTCAGGTTCTTCACATCTTCGATCCAGGCTTGGATCATCCCGGACACTTTTCTTCTTCACGGCAGCAGCACTTTGCAGCAGATCGCCATTGAAATCAACGACGATTCCCGACACCCTTTGACACCTATGCACCCGGCTTCCCTGGGTGAGGTAACTCGAGTACTCCGGTGCTCCCGTGTGTGTTGGCCCTAGAACCCCTTAAGTCTAAAGGGGTTTGCTCAAGGTCCTCTCCTAAGTGTCCTTTTGCTTTAAAATTCCAACCGCGACTTTCCTCATAGAATCCTACGGCGCTCGCGGCTGTGTTCTCACACTGCACACGTCCCCCGTGGGTCTCCTGTGTCACTACCTTGGGTGGTTCCTTGGGGTCCCAGCGATTCTACGTGCTCTAGGCACTGTGTCTAGTCTGGTTCTTATACCACTTTCTTAATATATGGTTTGGTCCCCCCCCTGTGGCCCATTGTATATTGTGCTATTTACTGTCGTTTTAATACTGTGATATTGTGTATCTTGGACTCTAATCTCATAAAGAGATTAGTAGTGAGTGTTTAGAAATAAATACTGTTGGACTTGGCCCTTTTTGGCAGGTTCACCCCTAAACTTTTTGCCTTTTTCTGTGACCTGGTGTTGGTGGTTTTAGGCCTCTGTGCACTTTCGCACTGTGGTCCAGTGGAAAGTGTGTGCGCTCTCTGTGTACATTGGTGAGATTGGCCTGCCCTCCCATAGGAATGCATTGGGGATTCCCTGCTAAGTGTGTCAGTGGTAATTCCTGTTATGAGAGGAGCAGTGTGGTCAAGTCTGGTATGTATGAAATTGTGAGAATAAATGCTGCGCAATGGTGTGCGCAGATTTATTATGACTATGGGAGAAATGCCACTTTTAGAAGTTGGCATTTCTGTGTGCTATGTGTCTGCCTGCCTGCCTGATGTGAATTGCATGTCTGGCTTGTGAGTGACAGGGGCTGGGAGGTGTGTGTGGCTCCAGGAGGGGCAGGGTGAGTCAGTGCTGGGCTGAATAGGACCTCTGGGCTGGGGGTAGTGGGAGGAGTAATCCCCTGACTCTGAATAGGACTGTGCCCAGGCTGTACAATGCTGGCTCCGCCCCCTGTGGTGTGTCTGATCACCTAGCCCCCACCTGACAAAGGGGAAGAGGAGCTTGGAAAACAAAGTGCTCTAAATCCCCCCTGAACCAGTTGCATCTGGTTCCCCCATGCCCTGCACTACAGACAAAGAGAGTTGTGGTATAAGTAGAGGGGCTGTGACCCCATGAAATTGTTCAGTTTTTGTTCCTGAATCCTGCCGGGGCGTGCTGCTGCTGGGGCCCAGGGGGGGCTGCCATGAGGGCTTGCCTCCCTGGGCCCTGCATTGCCCCTTCATCTCGAGAACTTGTTGGGACCCTTCTGCTTTTCTTTGTGCCTCCAGGACCATTAGAGGACCTTGTGCTGCTTTAGTGACCTGTGAGCGCTTTCTTTGGATTCTTGCCAGACGAGGAATGCGTGGGCTTTGGCAGCGCTGAGCTGCTTGTCCTGTTGGAGGGAATCCCGGCGTGAGGGATTCCCCCATGATGCTGGAAACGGCGGGTGCCCACCCCGCATTTTTCGCTATTTCTTGCGGGTGCCCACCCCGCTTATTCTTGATCGTAATTGCGGGTGCCCAACCAGCTGGTGTATTACTTTAATTTCGGCGGGTGCCCATCCCGCTTTATATTTTAAATTAAGAGGGAGCCTACCCCTCATTGCCGCCAAAAGAAGAAGATCTCCGCCGCGATCCGCAGCCTGCCTGGTTGTGGGCGGGGCCTGACGGACGGAAGCGGAAGAGCCAAGGTGAATGCGGCGTCTGCTCGAGCAGGGCTCCCGTGTGCCGGTGGGAGCTCTGCATGTGCCCAGAGAAGTCCCGGGTCCCAGGAGGGGGCCCGGGTGAAGTGAGGAGGGAATCCAGGCGGGAGCCCACCCCGCACTGGACGGTGCCGCACGAGGAGCGGGAGCCCACCCCGCCTCCGTGCACGCCAGAGAGGAGACCAGTCCGGAGCCTCGCCGGCTCCACATTGAAGTCCCGGTCCCAGGAAGGGGGACCGGGCGAAGAGAGCCGACGAAGCCTCCCCAGCGAGGGAGGAGAGCAGAGTACCGGCCCGGAGAGGCCTGACCGAAGCCTCGAGGGCTCCCCGTGTTGAAGTCTCCACAGCGGGAAGGAGACGGAGCCTGCCTTTGCCCCGCGTGCAGGAGAAGCTGTGGACCGGACGAAGCCTCCCCAGTGAGGGAGACGCGCAGAGTCCGGTGAGTGGAGCTGGGGGTATGTCGAGGCACGCTATCGGTGCCTGCCCCCATTGTTGCTTCCCCAAGCACCTGAGCGGCCCCGCCAGAGAGCGGGCCGCTCCCACGTTGTTGGGCATGTTTTGTTTTCAGAGCCCTTGTGGCTCCAACATGGGGGCAAGGTTATTTAAAAGCCCCGTGGGGCCCCAGAGGGCACCGTGGTGCCGGGCCTCTCTGCAGAGATGGTCACAGTTGCCCCGCTTGACAGTGGGCAACTGCAACGATGTGGGGCCAAGTTTGTTTAAAGAGGCCCAGTGGGGCCCGAGGGCACAGTTGTGCCAGGGCCCCTTTACCTGATTCACAGCTGCGCCGCACCAGCGCGGGCAGCTGCAACGCTTTGCATATTTGTCCACCCAAAGGGCACCGTGAGTGTCCAGGCCTCATTTGATATTCACAGCTGCGCAGCAATTAGTGCCAGCTGCTACGTTTAGGCCACAATTCTTTGGGGGCAACTTTGAGAGAGATAGGAGTGAGATGCACTCCTCTGCCCCAGCGCAATTGCGCCCTTGTGAACTCCGCTGCATTGGCAGCCGCCCTGACTTTGTTGGACGTAGGGCATGTGAGCCCCTTTGAGAAGGCCAGTTGACCAGGGGGCCTGTGGTTTGTAGGGCGCCAGGCCCTAATGTGATTTATCTGGTGCTAGGAAATGTGATTCATGTACTATGATTTACGCACCCTGTGTTATGCCTCTAACTGTGGTTTATGTATGAGGTTATTTGCATACTGTGAGTTTTACCCCTAATGTGAGTTATGCTTAGGAGGTTAGGGTCTAATGCGTTTAGACTTATGAGATGATTGCATAATGTGTTTATGCTGGTGAGGTTGGCGCAGAATGTATTTCGCGCCTAATGTGATGCTGTGCATAATGTGGTTTATGTTACAGGAGGATGCGGAGTACAGTGGTTACCAGTGATTACTGGTTGTACGTTTAGGATGTGTCCTACATTTACTAAGTTCACTTTGTGATGGTTCTGACAGTGGTCCAGTTGGCCCTGTCAGGTGTACATAATCCCTTGTAGATATTACCTAGTGCCAGGTGGCACAATGTATATTATGTGAGTACTATTCTGTGTTATGAGAATACAAAGGCTATTTTTGATATAACCTTGTGTGGAGTTCCTTTTGTGGTGTGCCTGGTATGTTGTTACTGTGTGTGTGTTGCGCAAACGCTTTACACATTGCCTCCGGGATAAGCCTGACTGCTCGTGCCAAGCTACCAAGGGGGTGAGCAGGGGTTATCTTCAGCGTGTATCTCCCTTGCCCTGACTAGAGTGGTGGTCTCTGCCTGGCTTTGGCGCAAGCCTTAGCCAACCAGAGATCCCATTTCTAACAAATACATATATTTTATATATATATATATATATATATATATACCTGGTGTAGTTCTCCTTTCATTTGGTCACTCAAGAGATTATAGACTGGTAAAACAAGCTGCTTTACATTCCTTCAAGACTTAGCCTGAAGGCTGCTCTCCATAGCTACCACTAGGATAGCTTTCTATAAAGGTTGTCTTAAACCTATCATCAATAAGGGTCGTTTGGACTGGTGCAAGGTGCCCACTATAACTAGTGGACAGCATATGCCAGGTCAACTTCTCACAGCCCCGACTCCAGAAAGGAATGAAGAAGCCTCTCTTACACCAGTACAGGCTGAGGAGGGGGGTATCCTACACCAGTACAGGCTGAGGGATCCTCTGTTACACAAGTGCAGGATGAGGAGGCGTTTCTTACACCAGTACAGGCTGAGGGGGGCTCTCCTACACTAGTACAGGCGGAGGGAGCCTCTCTTACACCAGTACAGGCCAAGGAAGCCTCTCTTACACGAGTACAGGCTGAGGGGCCTCTCTTACACCAGTGCAGGCCGAGGGAGCCTCTCTTACACCAGTACAGGCTGAGGGATACTCTCTTACACCAGTGCAGGATGAGGAGGCCTCTCTCACACCAATACAGGCTGAGGGGGACTGTCTTACACCAGTACAGGCTGCGGAGCCTCTCTTACACCAGTACAGGCCGAGGAATCCTCTCTTACACCAGTACAGGCTGAAAGGGACTGTCTTACACCAGTACAGGCTGAGGGGGACTCTCTTACACCAGTACAGGCTGAGGGGGCGTTTCTTACACCAGTACAGGCTGAGGGGGGCTCTCCTACACTAGTACAGGTGGAGGGAGCCTCTCTTACACCAGTACAGGCCAAGGAAGCCTCTCTTACACGAGTACAGGCTGAGGGGCCTCTCTTACACCAGTGCAGGCCGAGGGAGCCTCTCTTACACCAGTACAGGCTGAGGGATACTCTCTTACACCAGTGCAGGATGAGGAGGCCTCTCTCACACCAATACAGGCTGAGGGGGACTGTCTTACACCAGTACAGGCTGCGGAGCCTCTCTTACACCAGTACAGGCCGAGGAAGCCTCTCTTACACCAGTACAGGCTGAAAGGGACTGTCTTACACCAGTACAGGCTGAGGGGGACTCTCTTACACCAGTACAGACTGAGGGAGCCTCTCTCACACCAATACAGGCTGAGGGGGACTGTCTTACACCAGTACAGGCCGAGGAAGCCTCTCTTACACCAGTACAGGCCGAGGAAGCCTCTCTTACACCAGTACAGGCTGAAGGAGCCTCTCTTACACCAGTACAGGCTGAAGGAGCCTCTCTTACACCAGTACAGGCCGAGGAAGCCTCTCTTACACCAGTACAGGCCGAGGAAGCCTCTCTCACACCAGTACAGGCCGAGGAAGCCTCTCTCACACCAGTACAGGCCGAGGAAGCCTCTCTTACACCAGTACAGGCTGAAGGAGCCTCTCTTACACCAGTACAGGCTGAGGGAGCCTCTCTCACACCAGTACAGGCTGAGGGATACTCTCTTACACCAGTGCAGGATGAGGAGGCGTTTCTTACACCAGTACAGGCTGAGGGGGGCTCTCCTACACTAGTACAGGCGGAGGGAGCCTCTCTTACACCAGTACAGGCCAAGGAAGCCTCTCTTACACGAGTACAGGCTGAGGGGCCTCTCTTACACCAGTGCAGGCCGAGGGAGCCTCTCTTACACCAGTGCAGGCTGAGGGATACTCTCTTACACCAGTGCAGGATGAGGAGGCCTCTCTCACACCAATACAGGCTGAGGGGGACTGTCTTACACCAGTACAGGCTGCGGAGCCTCTCTTACACCAGTACAGGCCGAGGAATCCTCTCTTACACCAGTACAGGCTGAAAGGGACTGTCTTACACCAGTACAGGCTGAGGGGGACTCTCTTACACCAGTACAGGCTGAGGGGGCGTTTCTTACACCAGTACAGGCTGAGGGGGCGTTTCTTACACCAGTACAGGCTGAGGGGGGCTCTCCTACACTAGTACAGGCGGAGGGAGCCTCTCTTACACCAGTACAGGCCAAGGAAGCCTCTCTTACACGAGTACAGGCTGAGGGGCCTCTCTTACACCAGTGCAGGCCGAGGGAGCCTCTCTTACACCAGTACAGGCTGAGGGATACTCTCTTACACCAGTGCAGGATGAGGAGGCCTCTCTCACACCAATACAGGCTGAGGGGGACTGTCTTACACCAGTACAGGCCGAGGAAGCCTCTCTTACACCAGTACAGGCTGAAAGGGACTGTCTTACACCAGTACAGGCTGAGGGGGACTCTCTTACACCAGTACAGGCTGAGGGAGCCTCTCTCACACCAATACAGGCTGAGGGGGACTGTCTTACACCAGTACAGGCCGAGGAAGCCTCTCTTACACCAGTACAGGCTGAAGGAGCCTCTCTTACACCAGTACAGGCTGAGGGAGCCTCTCTCACACCAGTACAGGCTGAAGGAGCCTCTCTTACACCAGTACAGGCCGAGGAAGCCTCTCTTACACCAGTACAGGCCGAGGAAGCCTCTCTCACACCAGTACAGGCCGAGGAAGCCTCTCTTACACCAGTACAGGCTGAAGGAGCCTCTCTTACACCAGTACAGGCTGAAAGGGACTGTCTTACACCAGTACAGGCTGAGGGGGACTCTCTTACACCGGTACAGGCTGAGGGAGCCTCTCTCACACCAATACAGGCTGAGGGGGACTGTCTTACACCAGTACAGGTCGAGGAAGCCTCTCTTACACCAGTACAGGTCGAGGAAGCCTCTCTTACACCAGTACAGGCCGAGGAAGCCTCTCTTACACCAGTACAGGCCGAGGAAGCCTCTCTTACACCAGTACAGGCCGAGGAAGCCTCTCTTACACCAGTACAGGCTGAAGGAGCCTCTCTTACACCAGTACAGGCCGAGGAAGCCTCTCTTACACCAGTACAGGCCGAGGGAGCCTCTCTTCCACCAGTACAGGCTGAGGGAGCCTCTCTTCTACCAGTACAGACTGAGGGAGCCTCTCTTCTACCAGTACAGGCTGAGGGAGCCTCTCTTCTACCAGTACAGGCCGAGGAAGCCTCTCTTACACCAGTACAGGCTGAGGGGGACTGTCTTACGCCAGTGAAGGCTGAGGGGGACTCTCTTACACCAGTACAGGCTGAGGGAGCCTCTCTCACACCAATACAGGCTGAGGGGGACTGTCTTACACCAGTACAGGCCGAGGAAGCCTCTCTTACACCAGTACAGGCTGAAGGAGCCTCTCTTACACCAGTACAGGCTGAGGGGACTGTCTTACGCCAGTGAAGGCTGAGGGGGACTGTCTTACGCCAGTGAAGGCTGAGGGGGACTGTCTTACGCCAGTGAAGGCTGAGGGGGACTGTCTTACGCCAGTGAAGGCTGAGGGGGACTGTCTTACACCAGTACAGGCAGAGGGGGGCTGTCTTACACCAGTGCAGGCTGAGGGGGGGTGGGGGGGGGGAAGACTGTCTTACGCCCATGAAGGCTGAGGGGGACTCTCTTACACCAGTGCAGGCTGAGGGGGACTGTCTTACGCCAGTGAAGGCTGAGGGGGACTGTCTTACGCCAGTGAAGGCTGAGGGGGACTGTCTTACGCCAGTGAAGGCTGAGGGGGACTGTCTTACGCCAGTACAGGCAGAGGGGGGCTGTCTTACACCAGTGCAGGCAGAGGGGGGGCTGTCTTACACCAGTACAGGCTGGGGGGGCAGAGACACTGTCTTACGCCCGTGAAGGCTGAGGGGGACTGTCTTACGCCAGTGAAGGCTGAGGGGGACTGTCTTACGCCAGTGAAGGCTGAGGGGGACTGTCTTACGCCAGTGAAGGCTGAGGGGACTGTCTTACGCCAGTGAAGGCTGAGGGGGACTGTCTTACGCCAGTACAGGCAGAGGGGGGCTGTCTTACACCAGTGCAGGCAGAGGGGGGCTGTCTTACACCAGTACAGGCTGGGGGGGCAGAGACACTGTCTTACGCCCGTGAAGGCTGAGGGGGACTGTCTTACGCCAGTGAAGGCTGAGGGAGGGGGGGGACTGTCTTACACCAGTGCAGGCAGAGGGGGGCTGTCTTACACCAGTACAGGCTGAGGGGGGGGGGGGACTGTATTACGCCCGTGAAGGCTGAGGGGGACTGTCTTACACCAGTACAGGCTGAGGGGGGGGAGACTGTCTTACACCAGTACAGGCTGGGGGGGCAGAGACACTGTCTTACGCCCGTGAAGGCTGAGGGGGACTGTCTTACGCCAGTGAAGGCTGAGGGAGGGGGGGGACTGTCTTACACCAGTGCAGGCAGAGGGGGCTGTCTTACACCAGTACATGCTGAGGGGGAGAGACTGTCTTACGCCCGTGAAGGCTGAGGGGGACTGTCTTACACCAGTACAGGCTGAGGGGGGGGGGGGCTGTCTTACACCAGTACAGGCAGAGGGGGCTGTCTTACACCAGTGCAGGCTGAGGGGGACTCTCTTACACCAGTGCAGGCAGAGGGACCCTCTCTTACACCAGTGCAGGCAGAGGGACCCTCTCTTACACCAGTGCAGGCAGAGGGACCCTCTCTTACACCAGTACAGGCTGAGGGGGACTGTCTTACGCCAGTGCAGGCAGAGGGGGGCTCTCTTACACCAGTACAGGCTGAGGGGGACTGTCTTACACCAGTACAGATGTGGGTCGCCCTTAAATCAGCACAGGCCGAGAGACCCCCGTCCACGTACAGCCTGAGGTAAAGCAGTGTTTGTCAGTTCGGTATAGCCTGGCGCTCTCCAAGTCCCAGGTGACCCCAGTTCAAACTGTTAAAACGTGGGGTCCGTCCATCTGGTTAGCGCTTCTTAATATCCTGATTAAAATAACAGCTGTTACTATTTCCCGATTTATGGTACACAAAACTATCGACCTTGTAAGGATGAAAGGCGGGCCTCCCCTCCAGAAGTCCGCGAGTGACCCATTCTGAGAGCCGTGGGCAGTGCAGCTCTATTAATGAGCGGGGGAGGTGAGATGCTGAGCTGAAGCACCGAGATAAGATGCTGAGCGGCATCGATGGAAAGAGACTGAAAACTGCGGCTTGCGAGACTGAGCGCCTCCTCCCAGGTCCGGCGGGGGCAGGGACCCTCATCTCTGGCGAGGTGTGCAGTGAAGGGGCTGCCAGGCTGCCGAGGGGTCCAATGGCCTCTGTGGGGGAGGGGCCGGAGGCGGGAGGGGGAATCTGGAAACGAGAAAAAAACATTCAAACTTAAGCAAGAAGGAGGGAAGAGCGAGGGAGCAGGGGGGCCGAGCTGCGACAACGGGAGGAGCTTGGACCGGTACAGAACCGGCCCAGAGCGGAGACTGCTTCAGAACCGGCCCAGGGCTGAGACTGCTTCAGAACAGGACTTCCCGCTCCTACCAGAAGTAAGACCCCCCAGCACTAACCGCCTGCTGCAGAACTACACTTACTGCTTCAATTAAACACCCGCCACTGCCAGGACGGAACCAGCAGAACCACGAAAGGATGCTGCAGAACTAGCGTCTCATTCGGAGCAGCGGACACCGCTCCAGCAGGGCCGGCACAGAGGAGGCGACAGCACAGTGCCCAGAGACACTACAGTGCGCCAGAGCCAGCACAGGGCTGCAGAACCAGCACAGAGGGCTCCAGAACCACTCCAGAGCTCCAGAACCAGCACAGAGTTCCAGAACCACAACAGAGCTCCAGAACCACAACACAGTGCGCCAGAGCCAGCACAGAGCTCCAGAACCACAACAGAGCTCCAGAACCACAACAGAGCTCCAGAACCACAACAGAGCACCAGAACCGGCACCAGAGCCAGCACACAGAGCTTCAGAACCGGCATCAGAACCACAACAGAGTGCGCCAGAGCCAGCACACGGAGCTCCAGAACCACAACAGAGCTCCAGAACCACAACAGAGTGCGCCAGAGCCAGCACACAGAGCTCCAGAACCACACCAGAGCCAGCACAGAGGGCACCAGAACCAGCACAGTGCTCCAGAACCACAACAGAGCTCCAGAACCACAACAGAGCTCCAGAGCCAACACAGAGCTCCAGAACCACAACAGAGTGCGCCAGAGCCAGCACACAGAGCTCCAGACCACAACACAGCTCCAGAGCCAGCACAGAGCTCCAGAACCACAACAGAGTGCGCCAGAGCCAGCACAGAGCTCCAGAACCACAACAGAGCACCAGAACCGGCACCAGAGCCAGCACACAGAGCTCCAGAACCACAACAGAAGCACCAGAGCCAGCACAGAGGGCACCAGAACCAGCACAGAGGGCAGCAGAGCCAGCACAGTGCTCCAGAACCACAACAGAGCTCCAGAACCAGCACAGTGCTCCAGAACCACGACACAGATCACTTGGGCCAGCACACAGAGCACCAGAGTCACTACAGTGCTCCAGAACCACAACAGAGCTCCAGAGCCAGCACAGAGAGCGCCAGAACCACAACAGAAGCACCAGAACCACAACAGAGCTCCAGAGCCAGCACAGAGCTCCAGAACCACAACAGAGCTCCAGAACCACAACAGAGTGCCCCAGAGCCAGCACACGGAGCTCCAGAACCACAACAGTGCTCCAGAACCACAACAGAGTGCGCCAGAGCCAGCATACAGAGCTCCAGAACCACAACAGAAGCACCAGAGACAGCACAGAGGGCATCAAAACGAGCACAGAGGGCACCAGAGCCAGCATAGTGCTCCAGAACCACGACACAGATCGCTTGGGCCAGCACAGAGTGCTCCAGAGCCAGCACAGAGTTCTCCAGAACATCGAAGCGCTCCAGAACCAGTACCGGGGGCCCCGATTCCCCACAGAGTGCTCCAGCGTCAACACGGATTTCACCACGAACAGTACGGTAGTCCAGAGCAGTACACAAGAGCAGGCACAGACTGCCCGACAGTCAAGAGTTGCAACGCACAGACTGCTCTAGAACCACAGCGGAGTGCACAGACTACTCTAGAACCACAGCTGACTGCACAGACTGCTCTAGAACCACAGCGGAGTGCACAGGCTGCTCTAGAACTACAGCTGATTGCACAGACTGCTCTAGAACCACAGCGGAGCGCACAGACTGCTCTGGAACCACAGCGGAGCGCACAGACTGCTCTAGAACCACAGCGGAGTGCACAGACTGCTCTAGAACTACAGCTGATTGCACAGACTGCTCTAGAACCACAGCGGAGGGCACAGACTGCTCTGGAACCACAGCGGAGTGCACAGACTGCTCTAGAACTACAGCGGAGTGCACAGACCACCCACAGAACGACACCAGAGGGCGTCAGAACAAAGTCAGCCCAGGCCGCTTCAAGCAGGCTCCAGAGGCAGCAGGAGGTGCTCCAGAACCACGACAGGTAGGTGAGGCCTGCCTCTGCAGAGGTTCAAGAGGGCACCTCACACCCTCCTCTCCTCACCTTGAGACACCCTCGTTTCTTCTCCCGCACCACCTTTGGCCCCTCTTCTTTGTTTCACCCCCACTTTTTATTTCAGTCTTGCCGCTTTCAGCCCTTCCCTTCGGTCTCTCTTCCTTCTACCTCCTGTCTTCAGCTCCACACCTCTCTTGCCTTCTCCCCCACCACCCCCTGCCCTAAACGCCCACCCCTCCTCTCTCACTCACCTCTGGATCCCCTCAGTCGCCTTCCACACTCCTGCGTCCCATCATGCCTCCCTCTTCATCTTTCCCCATTCTCTCTTGACCTCCTCACTTGCCCCATCGAGTCTCCCTCACCAGTTCCACCCTTAGCCACCTCCCCCCCCCCCCGCACACACACTTGGGTTTCTGGACCTGTTCAGCTGCAGAGTCTCCGTGAGCTTGTCTCGGACATCAGGTCTTTACTTCAGGTCCTCAGACTCCACGCCTGAATTCCTGGCCCTCAGGTGCTGTGCCTCTACGCCAGCCATCATGGGGCCCCAGGCTCTGTCGCTGTTACAGGCCCGTTTCAATCCGTGGCCCTCAGACTACAAGTCTACACCAAGGGCCCTCAGACTCCATGTCTCCATCCTGGGCCCTCAGACTCCATGTCTCCACCAAGGGCTCTCAGACTCCATGTCTCCATCCTGGGCCCTCAGACTCCATGTCTCCATCCTGGGCCCTCAGGCTCCATGTCTCCATCCTGGGCCCTCAGGCTCCATGTCTCCATCCTGGGCCCTCAGGCTCCATGTCTCCATCCTGGGCCCTCAGACTCCATGTCTCCATCCTGGGCCCTCAGGCTCCATGTCTCCATCCTGGGCCCTCAGACTCCATGTCTCCATCCTGGGCCCTCAGACTCCATGTCTCCATCCTGGGCCCTCAGACTCCATGTCTCCATCCATGGCCCTCAGACTCCATGTCACCATCCTGGGCCCTCAGACTCCATGTCTCCACCAAGGGCCCTCAGGCTCCAGGTCTCCACCAAGGGCCCTCAGACTCCATGTCTCCATCCCTGGCCCTCAGACTCCATGTCTCCATCCTGGGCCCTCAGACTCCATGTCTCCATCCTTGGCCCTCAGACTCCATGTCTCCACCAAGGGCCCTCAGACTACAATTCTCCACCAAGGGCCCTCAGACTCCATGTCTCCACCAAGGGCCCTCAGACTCCCTGTCTCCATCCTGGGCCCTCAGACTCCCTGTCTCCATCCTGGGCCCTCGGCTACATGTCTCCACCAAGGGCCCTCAGGCTCCATGTCTCCATCCTGGGCCCTCAGACTCCATGTCTCCATCCTGGGCCCTCAGACTCCCTGTCTCCATCCCGGGCCCTCAGACTCCAGGTCTCCATCCCGGGCCCTCAGACTCCAGGTCTCCATCCCGGGCCCTCAGGCTCCAGGTCTCCATCCCGGGCCCTCAGGCTCCATGTCTCCATCCTGGGCCCTCAGGCTCCATGTCTCCATCCTGGGCCCTCAGACTCCATGTCTCCATCCTGGGCCCTCAGACTCCATGTCTCCATCCTGGGCCCTCAGACTCCAGACTCCATGTCTCCATCCTGGGCCCTCAGACTCCATGTCTCCACCAAGGGCCCTCAGACTCCCTGTCTCCACAAAGGACCCTCAGACTCCATGTCTTCATCCTTGGCCCTCAGGCTCCATGTCTCCATCCTGGGCCCTCAGACTCCATGTCTCCATCCTGGGCCCTCAGACTCCATGTCTCCATCCTTGGCCCTCAGACTCCATGTCTCCACCAAGGGCCCTCAGACTCCATGTCTCCACCAAGGGCCCTCAGACTCCATGTCTCCACCAAGGGCCCTCAGACTCCATGTCTCCACAAAGGGCCCTCAGACTCCATGTCTTCATCCTTGGCCCTCAGACTTCAGGTCTCCATCCTGGGCCCTCAGACTCCATGTCTCCACAAAGGGCCCTCAGACTCCATGTCTCCATCCTGGGCCCTCAGGCTCCATGTCTCCATCCTTGGCCCTCAGGCTCCATGTCTCCATCCTTGGCCCTCAGGCTCCATGTCTCCATCCTTGGCCCTCAGACTCCATGTCTCCATCCCGGGCCCTCAGACTACAAGTCTCCGCACCGTGCCCTCGGCTACATGTCTCCACCAAGGGCCCTCAGACTCCATGTCTCCATCCTTGGCCCTCAGACTCCACGTCTCCATCCTGGGCCCTCAGACTCCATGTCTCCATCCTTGGCCCTCAGACTCCACGTCTCCATCCTTGGCCCTCAGACTCCATGTCCCACCAAGGGCCCTCAGACTCCATGTCTCCATCCTGGGCCCTCAGACTCCATGTTCCATCCTTGGCCCTCAGACTCCATGTCTCCATCCTTGGCCCTCAGACTCCATGTCTCCATCCTTGGCCCTCAGACTCCATGTCTCCATCCTTGGCCCTCAGACTCCATGTCTCCATCCTTGGCCCTCAGACTCCATGTCTCCATCCTGGGCCCTCAGACTCCATGTCTCCATCCTTGGCCCTCAGACTCCATGCCTCCATCCTTGGCCCTCAGACTCCATGTCTCCACCAAGGGCCCTCAGACTCCATGTCTCCATCCTTGGCCCTCAGACTCCATGTCGCCATCCTGGGCCCTCAGACTCCATGTCTCCATCCTTGGCCCTCAGACTCCATGTCTCCACCAAGGGCCCTCAGACTCCATGTCTCCATCCTTGGCCCTCAGACTCCATGTCTCCACCAAGGGCCCTCAGACTCCATGTTTCCATCCTTGGCCCTCAGACTCCATGTCTCCACCAAGGGCCCTCAGACTCCATGTCTCCATCCTTGGCCCTCAGACTCCATGTCTCCATCCTTGGCCCTCAGACTCCATGTCTCCATCCATGGCCCTCAGACTCCATGTCTCCATCCTTGGCCCTCAGACTCCATGTCCCACCAAGGGCCCTCAGACTCCATGTCTCCATCCTGGGCCCTCAGACTCCATGTTCCATCCTTGGCCCTCAGACTCCATGTCTCCATCCTTGGCCCTCAGACTCCATGTCTCCATCCTTGGCCCTCAGACTCCATGTCTCCATCCTGGGCCCTCAGACTCCATGTCTCCATCCTGGGCCCTCAGACTCCATGTCTCCATCCTTGGCCCTCAGACTCCATGTCTCCATCCTGGGCCCTCAGACTCCATGTCTCCATCCTGGGCCCTCAGACTCCATGTCTCCACCTAGGGCCCTCAGACTCCATGTATCTACCCTGGGAACTCAGACTACGTGTCTCCATCCTGGGCCCTCAGACTCCATGTCTCCATCCTTGGCCCTCAGACTCCATGTCTCCATCCTTGTCCCTCAGACTCCATGTCTCCATCCTTGGCCCTCAGACTCCATGTCTCCACCAAGGGCCCTCAGATTCCATGTCTCCATCCTGGGCCCTCAGACTCCATGTCCCCATCCTTGGCCCTCAGAATCCATGTCTCCATCCTGGGCCCTCAGACCCCATGTCTCCATCCTGGGCCCTCAGGCTCCATGTCTCCATCCTTGGCCCTCAGACTCCATGTCTCCATCCTTGGCCCTCAGACTCCATGTCTCCATCCTGGGCCCTCAGACTCCAGGTCTCCATCCTGGGCCCTCAGACTCCAGGTCTCCACCAAGGGCCCTCAGGCTCCAGGTCTCCACCAAGGGCCCTCAGACTCCAGGTCTCCACCAAGGGCCCTCAGACTCCAGGTCTCCACCAAGGGCCCTCAGACTCCATGGCCCTCAGACTCCTTGTCTCCATCCTGGGCCCTCAGACTCCATGTCTCCATCCTGGGCCCTCAGACTCCATGTCTCCATCCTGGGCCCTCAGACTCCATGTCTCCATCCTTGGCCCTCAGACTCCATGTCTCCATCCTGGGCCCTCAGACTCCATGTCTCCACCAAGGGCTCTCAGACTCCATGTCTCCATCCTGGGCCCTCAGGCTCCATGTCTCCATCCTGGGCCCTCAGGCTCCATGTCTCCATCCTTGGCTCTCAGACTCCATGTCTCCATCCTTGGCTCTCAGACTCCATGTCTCCATCCTGGGCCCTCAGACTCCATGTCTCCACCAAGGGCCCTCAGACTCCATGTCTCCACCAAGGGCCCTCAGGCTCCAGGTCTCCACCAAGGGCCCTCCGACTCCATGTCTCCATCCTTGGCCCTCAGAATCCATGTCTCCACCAAGGGCCCTCAGACTCCCTGTCTCCATCCTGGGCCCTCAGACTCCCTGTCTCCATCCTGGGCCCTCAGACTCCTGGTCTCCATCCTTGGCCCTCAGACTCCTGGTCTCCATCCCGGGCCCTCAGACTCCAGGTCTCCATCCCGGGCCCTCAGACTCCAGGTCTCCATCCCGGGCCCTCAGACTCCATGTCTCCACCAAGGGCCTTCAGACTCCCTGTCTCCATCCTGGGCCCTCAGACTCCCTGTCTCCATCCTGGGCCCTCAGACTCCCTGTCTCCATCCTGGGCCCTCAGACTCCAGGTCTCCATCCTTGGCCCTCAGACTCCAGGTCTCCATCCTTGGCCCTCAGACTCCAGGTCTCCATCCTTGGCCCTCAGACTCCAGGTCTCCATCCCGGGCCCTCAGACCCCATGTCTCCACCAAGGGCCCTCCGACTCCATGTCTCCATCCTTGGCCCTCAGAATCCATGTCTCCACCAAGGGCCCTCAGACTCCCTGTCTCCATCCTGGGCCCTCAGACTCCCTGTCTCCATCCTGGGCCCTCAGACTCCAGGTCTCCATCCCGGGCCCTCAGACTCCAGGTCTCCATCCCGGGCCCTCAGACTCCATGTCTCCACCAAGGGCCTTCAGACTCCATGTCTCCATCCTTGGCCCTCAGGCTACATGTCTCCATACAGGGCCTTCACGCTACGTGTCTCCATCCTGGGTCTTCATGTTACATATATCCATCCTGGGCCTTCGGGCTACATGTCTTTCATGGGCCCTGCGGGCTACGTGTCTCCATCCTGGGCCTTCAAACTACATGCATCCATCCTTGATCCCCCACTACGTCTCATTCCTGGGCCGTGCGGGCTACATGTTCCTATATTCTGAGGGTGCTCAGAATACGTCTCCATGCTGGGCCCTCAGACTACATGTCTGCATCCCAGGCCCTGAGACTACGTGTCTCCATCCTGGGTCTTCATGTTACATATATCCATCCTGGATCCCCCACTACGTCTCAATCCTGGGCCGTGCGGGCTACATGTTCCTATATTCTGAGGGTGCTCAGAATACGGCTCTATGCTGGGTCCTCAGACTACACGTCTTCACCCCGGGGCTTTCGGCTATGAATCTGTATCTCAGGTCCCCAAATTATGGGTCTGTTTCACACAGGTAAATTAACACGTGTAGATTTACTCATGTGTAAATCTACTACTGCACGAGTGTAGACTTATCCCCAAAAGTAGACTTCATGTCTCCAACCCCGAGTGCAGCTTCCTACAACAGAATTTACGGGTGTAAAGTTACAACTAGTAACTTTCATTCATGCACTGACATCTCTGCCACCTGGGCGGAGATCTCCCTGTGGAAAAGTCTGGGGAAAATAATTAAAGTTTATTATACTTAAAAAAATTATAAAATAATATTTTAATTTGAAATATAATTGTAAAATAATTGAAATATTTCATATAAACCTAAAATTATAAAAATGATCCAGTACAATAACTCATTAAATTGTGTGTGTACGTAAATTTTGTTAAGTCTATTTGTAGAATTCATTTAAATTATTTATACATTTTGACACGTTCAAATTAGTAATTTAATTTTAAAACAATTAAATAATTTATTTAATACCAATAAATGTTTTATCTTTAGCACTGTCTCTTTTTCCATGGCAGTGTGCTCCAGAGGCTGAGTGGCCATGCATGGCGCTTGACTTACTCCGAAGCTGGGCGGGAGTATATGTACTTTTGTTTAGTCACCTTCAGGGCTGTAGTAACTTTAGAATTGTAGTTTGTGAATAGCACTGAGCTAACTGCTTTATAGATAGGTGTTTGTTGTAGTCTGTCCCTCCCTAAACTCTTTCTTATTTTTCCCTAAACCTCTCCAATATTCTAGTAAGTATTCAACATTTTCCAACCACTCCCCCTTGTCCCTCCCACATTTCCTACTAAAACATTGGCTTACAGATGCAAAGATTTCCGCTGGCGATGGAGATATCGGCATAGATAGGGGAGGAGGTCTCCCCTGCACGTTAGTGAACAGCATGCTGTGGTACTTGAGTGTTACTACTTTAGTACTGTTGCACATAGTACAAAATGCTGTTTGTGAATCGGTCCCTATGTGTCCCCATCTCTGGCCCTCAGAATATTTGCCTTCCCTAGCTGGAAACATTAAAAATGGGGAGACGTAAAGGGTATACTTTAATGAGCTGTGTCTCCACCCATGGCCCTGAGGCTGTGTGTCTCCATCCCTAGACCTGAGGCTTTGTGTCTCCATCCATGGCACTGAAGCTTTGTGTCTCCATCCCTAGACCTGAGGCTTTGTGTCTCCATCCATGGCACTGAAGCTTTGTGTCTCCATCCCTAGACCTGAGGCTTTGTGTCTCCATCCATGGCACTGAAGCTTTGTGTCTCTATCCATGGCTCTGAAGCTTTGTGTCTCCACCCATGGCCCTGAGGCTGTGTGTCTCCATCCATGGCCCTGAGGCTTTGTGAACCATCCAAGGCCCTGAAGCTTTGTGTCTCCATCCCTAGCCCTGAGGCTGTGTCTCCATCCCTAACCCTGAGGCTGTCTCCCCATCCATGGGTCTGAGGCTGTGTCTCCATCCCTAGCCCTGAGGCTGTCTCTCCATCCATGGCTCTGAGGCTGTGTCTCCATCCCTAGCCCTGAGGCTGTCTCTCCATCCATGGCTCTGAGGCTGTCTCTCCATCCATGGCTCTGAGGCTGTGTCTCCATCCTCGGCCCTGAGGCTTTGTGTCTCCATCCATGGCCCTGAGGCTGTGTGTCTCCAACCCTGGCCCTGAAGCTGTGTGTCTCCAGCCCTGGCCCTGAAGCTGTGTCTTCAGCCCTGAAGCTGTGTCTCCATCACATGCCTTGAGGAAACAATCCCTGGCCCTTAGGCTGTGTGTCTCCATCCCTAGACCTGAGGCTTTGTGTCTCCATCCCTAGCCCTGAGGCTGTGTCTCCATCCCTAGCCCTGAGGCTGTGTCTCCATCCCTAGCCCTGAGGCTGTCTCTCCATCCATGGCTCTGAGGCTGTGTCTCCATCCCTAGCCCTGAGGCTGTCTCTCCATCCATGGCTCTGAGGCTGTGTCTCCATCCCTAGCCCTGAGGCTGTGTCTCCATCCCTAGCCCTGAGGCTGTCTCTCCATCCATGGCTCTAAGGCTGTGCCTCCATCCTCGGCCCTGAGGCTTTGTGTCTTCAACCCTGGCCCTGAAGCTGTGTCTCCAGCCCTGGCCCTGAAGCTGTGTCTCCAGCCCTGGCCCTGAAGCTGTGTCTTCAACCCTGGCCCTGAAGCTGTGTCTCCGTCCATGGCCCTGAAGCTGTGTCTCCAGCCCTGGCCCTGAAGCTGTCTCTCCAACCCTGGCCCTGAAGCTGTCTCCATCACATGCCTTGAGGAAACAATCCCTGGCCCTGAAGCTGTCTCTCCAACCCTGGCCCTGAAGCTTTGTGTCTCCATCCATGGCTCTGAGGCTGTGTCTCCAACCCTGGCCCTGAAGATGTGTCTCCATCACATGCCTTCAGGAAACAATCCCTGGCCCTGAGGCTGTGTCCCCATCCCTAGACCTGAGGCTTTGTGTCTCCATCCATGGCCCTGAGGCTGTGTGTCTCCAACCCTGGCCCTGAAGCTGTGTCTCCGTCCATGGCCCTGAGGCTGTGTGTCTGGCCCCGAGGCTGTGTCCCCATCCCTAGACCTGAGGCTTTGTGTCTCCATCCATGGCCCTGAGGCTGTGTGTCTCCAACCCTGGCCCTGAAGCTGTGTCTCCAACCCTGGCCCTGAAGCTGTGTCTCCGTCCATGGCCCTGAGGCTGTGTGTCTCCAGCCCTGGCCCTGAAGCTCTGTCTCCAACCCTGGCCCTGAGGCTGTGTGTCTCCAGCCCTGGCCCTGAAGCTGTGTCTCCATCCATGGCTCTGAGGCTGTGTCTCCATGCTTGGCCCTGAGGCTGTGCGTCTCCAGCCCTGGCCCTGAAGCTGTGTCTCCAGCCCTGGCCCTGAAGCTGTGTCTCCAGCCCTGGCCCTGAAGCTGTGTCTCCAGCCCTGGCCCTGAAGCTGTCTCCAGCCCTGGCCCTGAAGCTGTGTCTCCATCACATGCCTTGAGGAAACAACCCCTGGCCCTGAGGCTTTGTGTCTCCATCCATGGCTCTGAGGCTGTGTCTCCATGCTTGGCCCTGAAGCTGTGTCTCCAGCCCTGGCCCTGAAGCTGTGTCTCCATCACATGCCTTGAGGAAACAATCCCTGGCCTTGAGGCTGTGTCTCTCCATCCATGTTATGTTATTTAATTTTATAACGCGCGCAGCTACTCCGAAGAGTGTCCTGGCGCTAACCAAGAGGAGTCACTCATCGCCACTAGACAAAAAGATAGGTTTAAAAAAATTTCTTAAAGGCCAGAGGATCTTGAGTGTTGCGAAGCTCAAACGGAAGGACATTCCATGCCTGGGCCGCTTTCACGGCCACCGCCCAGCCTGTAACGAATGAAGCGGGGAACATGTGCCAGAAGCTGTGCTGATGAGCGCAGTTGTCTCAGCGGGACATAAAAAGAGAACCGCTTCTGCAAATAGGAGGGGCCCCGGCCATAAAGAGCGCGGTGGGCAATGACTAGGGATTTGAACTTAACCCGTTCTGCCACGGGGAGCCAATGTAATGAGCGCAGGTGATGTCGAACACTACACCTAGTGGGAATTTCAAGGAGTAGTCTGGCAGCCGCATTTTGTACGACCTGAAGCTTGTTTAGCAAGTAGCCCGGGATGCCCATATACAGTGCATTGGCATAGTCGAGGCGAGAAAGGATCAGCGCGCGAATAACTGTTTCTTTAGCGGGCATTGGGAGAAGAGGGATAAATTTCCTTAGCATTTTTAGGAGTCCAAAGCAGTTGCCTGTGAGCTTCTTAACCTGAATAGAGAAGGATAGATTATCCTCGAACCACACTCCTAAGTTCTTGGCGGGTTTCCCTTTCGATGTTGGTAAAGGGAACCCTGGAGGCCAGAGCGAGTCTCTAAAACAGGGGGGGAAGTTACCATAAAGGAGAATCTCTGACTTGTCTTCATTGCACTTAAGCTGTGCTGCGGCTAACCACTCAAAAACAGAAGACAAGCAGTGCTGAGCCGAGGATACAGAGTCCGCATCCTTTCCCCAGGTAAAAAGAAGCTGGGTGTCATCTGCGTAGGCAATGACCTTAGCCTCCAGGTCCTCGGCTAAATAGACCAGAGGAGTCACATAGATGTTAAAGAGGAGGGGGCTAAGGGAGGACCCCTGCGGGACCCCAGTGGTAACTGGCTGAGGGGCTGAAGCGGCAGCCAGACCTGTTGCGTCCGTCCTTCCAGGAAGGACCTAAGCCAACCCCAGACCGAGCCCGAGACCCCAATCTCAGCGAGACGAAACAGTAGGAGTGAGTGTGGCACCGTATCAAACGCCGCAGACAGGTCGAGCATAACTAAGGCTGCTCTCCCGCCGGCGTCCAGACACTCCCGAATGGCTTCTGAGATCTCCACCAGCGCTGACTCCCTATTATGGGAGGTCCGGAATCCTGATTGAGCTGGGTGCAGTAGGTTCGACCCTTCGATAAACTCCATCAGTTGTCTGGTCACCACCTTCTCGCACACTTTGGCTAAGCTGGGCAGAAGGGAGATGGGACGATAATTCCCTGGAATCTGGGGGTCAAGGGATGGTTTTTTCAAAAGTGGGAGGATTTTTGCCTGCTTCCAACCCTCAGGCACGCGAGCCTCACGTATGGAGGTATTGATAATAAAGTTTACTTCAGGATTAATTGTCTCCGCGACCGCTGCCATCAGTCTGGCTGCGCAGGGATCAGAGGGAGAGCCTGATTTCAGGCCCTTCAGAATCTTGAGAGTGCTGGGCAGATCCACTGGAGCGAAAGCGTGCAGGGAGTGACTAGGCCTAGCGGACGTGGGAACGACAGGCATGGACTCTGTTGGGGTCCTAAGGCAGGGGGCAAAAGCCGCCTGAATGGAGCGGATTTTATCCATGAAGAAGTTAGACAGAGACTGTGAGAAGTTGGCCTGGCATATGTTGTCCACTAGTTATAGTGGGCACCTTGCACCAGTCCAAACGACCCTTATTGATGATAGGTTTAAAGACAACCTTTATTGAAAGCTATCCTAGTGGTAGCTATGAAGAGCAGCCTTCAGGCTAAGTCTTGAAGGAGTGTAAAGCAGCTTGGTTTACCAGATTATAACCTCTTGAATGACCAAATGAAAGGAGAACCACACCAGGTGTATATATATAAAATATATGTATTTATTTCTAAACACTCACTACTAATCTCTTTATGAGATTAGAGTCCAAGATACACAATATCACAGTATTAAAACGACAGTAAATAGCACAATATACAATGGGCCCCAGGGGGGCCCAAACCATATATTAAGAAAGTGGTATAAGAACCACGACTTGACTAGACACAGTGCCTAGAGCACGTAGAATCGCTGGGACCCCAAGGAACCACCCAAGGTAGTGACACAGGAGACCCACGAGGGACGTGTGCAGTGTGAGAACACAGCAGCGAGCGCCATAGGATTCTATGCGGAAAGTCGCGGTTGGAATTTTAAAGATAAAGGACACTTAGGAGAGGACTTTGAGCAAACCCCTTTAGACTTAAGGGGTTCTAGGGCCAACACCCACGGGAGCACCGGAGTACTCGAGTTACCTCACCCAGGGAAGCCGGGTGCATAGGTGTCAAAGGGTGTCGGGAATCGTCGTTGTTTTCAATGGCAATCTGATGCAAAGTGCTGCTGCCGTGAAGAAGAAAAGTGTCCGGGATGATCCAAGCCTGGATCGAAGATGTGAAGAACCTGAAAGCAGAGGGGACAGAGTCTGGGTCACTAGCCAGTGACCAGGAGCAGAGCAATCGAATGCCCACCGATGTCGGGTGCTTCAGGTGCGAAGAGGTGAAGCTTGACTCTGCAGCCACGGGGTCCAGGAGACGTCGAGGACGACCAGGAGCCGGATTCGAGCTGTCCCACGAAGGATGTCGAGTGCTGGGGTGTCGGTGCTCGGATTGAACACAACAAGCCTTGGCAACAGCAACCCACGCAGGAAGAGAAAAGATGCTTCTGTGAGGACCAGCAAGGTCCTGGGGACTCCCCAAGCGATGGAGAGTCAGGGCACGTCTGGAGCAACCAGGGAAGCCCAATTAAAGTTAGAGTTGCCTTCTTGGGGACCCACAGGTCAACAGACCAGGGATCGCGAAGGGACCTTGAGAGGAATCACAAAATGGCGGCCCACGGAACACTCGTTGAGTGTAGGCCAGCAATCTTCGGTGTAATTACTGCTCGGGGTCAGGGCTACAAGTAACCCAAAGCTCAGCCTCAGGGGTCGCCGGAAAGCTGATGCTTCTGCAAATGGTCGCGGTGTCCAGGGGTTCGGGTTGCACGGTCTCCACGAGGGTTACGGGCCTCAGACTTGCTGTGGGCACAGATCGGCCTCAGAGACCTCGGGAACCCACCTCCTGTGTGGCAATATTCTTCGGAGTCCTCAGGAGCTGCGGAGATGCCAACCGGTCAGTTGCGTTAAAGGTGCCTGCCTTGCAGGGGAGTAACTCCTTTACGCCAAGGGAGATTCTTCAGTCATCCAGCGTAGTGTAGATCGTCGAAGTACTTGGTTTCTGTGTCAGAGTTTAGTCCAGGTGTAATCGAAAGTCCTGTAGTCAGGGGTTCCTACTTTATACCCAAGGAAGGGGTGGGACAAACTCTGGGGACCCACCTATGGGAGGGTCAGGAAAGAGGGGTGGCTACACCCATTTCCTTTGTCCAGTTTCGCGCCAGAGCAGGGGCTGGTAGCCCCTGCAACCGGTTTGAGCTGGACTATGCACAGGGACACCAAATGTGCCCCCAGTGCAGACTTCAAAGCACTCTTGGAGGGCACCCACCCAGCCCCAATACACTAAAGCCTGTCTGGGAGGTGGTCACACCTCCCTGTGACAGGAAACCTATTGTCCAGGCCTCCCCTGCCGGAGTTTCGTCCAGCAGCAGGAGGGCAGACTTGTGTCTGTGGCTGCAGCATCCATTTTGTGATGCCAGGGTTCTGTTAAGCTGGTACCGGGTGTACCGGTGGTGCCATGTTTCTCCCTCTAGTAGGGTGGAATCATACCTCCCACCCCAGTTACTAGGGTGGAGGTATGATTCCAAGGTGTTTGACACCAAACACGACATGTTTCCATGCAGCCATTCTCAAGTTAGCTTTTACCGCAAGGTTATAATGCACTTAAGAGTATATGGTCTGGCTGCATCACAAACAACCCCGGAATGAAGATTCCGAAAGCTGCAGAGGGGCTCTGCTCATGCATGGGCACCCTCTCACATGAAACCCAGCACCCTGCCTTCAGGATTGTTAAGGCCTGCCATAGGGGTGACTGATAGGTTTACATGTGCAGTGATATGGAGAGATATATTGAACCTATATCTCAGTAAGGGGTGCATATACCACCTTACACAGGCTGCTGTAGCAGACCTGTTGTGTCATTTTAAAAGGCTTCCCAGGGGTGGCACAATACATGCTGCAGGCCCTGTTAGGCCTCTGGGGTACCTAGGCCCTGGGTATATAGTATACCATATACTAGGGACTTATAAGGGTACCCCAGAATCCAATCTGGAGTGTACCTAAAGTACATGCAATCAATTTAAGGGGAAAGCAGATAGGCTGGGGTCCTGAATAGCAGGATCCCAGCCAAACTAAGTCGAAAACCAGCAAAACACCAGGAAAAAAGTGGGGGCAACCATGTAGTCAGATTCCACCTTCCTACAGAGACTCACACCAGGCTTCAGAGGCTTGGAGTGAGCTAGTCTGTGCAATGGGAGATGTAAAGCTCTGTACTATGGCGAAGATTTCCTTGGAGTTGTTTTGAGCCTGATCAATACGGACCAAGCAATAATAATCCATGGCCCTGAAGCTGTCTCTCCAACCCTGGCCCTGAAGCTGTGTCTCCAACCCTGGCCCTGAAGCTGCATCTCCATCACATGCCTGAGAAAACAATCCCTGGCCCTGAGGCTGTGTCTCCATCCCTAGCCCTGAGGCTTTGTGTCTCCATCCATGGCTCTGAGGCTGTGTCTCAATCCCTAGCCCTGAGGCTTTGTGTCTCCATCCATAGCTCTGAGGCTGTTTGTCTCCATCCCTGGCCCTGAAGCTGTGTCTCCATCCATGGCCCTGAGGCTGTGTCTCCAACCCTGGCCCTGAAGCTGTATCTCCATCACATGCCTGAGAAAACAATCCCTGGCCCTGAGGCTGTGTCTCCATCCCTAGCCCTGAGGCTTTGTGTCTCCATCCCTAGCCCTGAGGCTTTGTGTCTCCATCCATGGCTCTGAGGCTGTGTCTCCATCCCTAGCCCTGAGGCTTTGTGTCTCCATCCATAGCTCTGAGGCTGTGTGTCTCCATCCCTGGCCCTGAAGCTGTGTCTTCAACCATGGCCCTGAGACTGTGTGTCTCCAACCCTGGCCCTGAAGCTGTCTCTCCAACCCTGGCTCTGAGGCTGTGTCTCCATCACATGCCTTGAGGAAACAATCCCTAGCCCTGAGGCTTTGTGTCTCCATCCATGGCTCTGAGGCTGTGCCTCCATCCTTGGCCCTGAAGCTATATCTCCATCACATGCCTGAGGAAACAATCCCTAGCCCTGAGGCTTTGTGTCTCCATCCATAGCTCTGAGGCTGTGTGTCTCCATCCCTGGCCCTGAAGCTGTGTCTCCATCCATGGCCCTCAGGCTGTGTCTCCAACCCTGGCCCTGAAGCTGTGTCTCCAACCCTGGCCCTGAAGCTGTGTCTCCATCACATGCCTGAGGAAACAATCCCTGGCCCTGAGGCTGTCTCTCCATCCCTAGACCTGAGGCTTTGTGTCTCCATCCATGGCCCTGAAGCTGTGTCTCCATCCCTGAAGCTGTGTCTCCATCACATGCCTTGAGGAAACAACCCCTGGCCCTGAGGCTTTGTGTCTCCATCCATGGCCCTGAAGCTGTGTCTCCATCCCTGAAGCTGTGTCTCCATCACATGCCTTGAGGAAACAACCCCTGGCCCTGAGGCTTTGTGTCTCCGTCCATGGCCCTGAAGCTGTGTCTCCAACCCTGGCCCTGAAGCTGTGTCTCCAACCCTGGCCCTGAAGCTGTTTCCATCACATGCCTTGAGGAAACAATCTCTGGCCCTGAGGCTGTGTCTCCATCTCTAGACCTGAGGCTTTGTGTCTCCATCCATGGCCCTGAGGCTTTGTGTCCCCATCCATGGCCCTGAAGCTGTGTCTCCATCCCTGAGGCTGTGTCTCCATCACATGCCTTGAGGAAACAACCCCTGGCCCTGAGGCTTTGTGTCTCCATCCTTGGCTCCGAGGCTGTCTCCCCATCCTTAGCCCTGAAGCTGTGTCTCCAGCCCTGGCCCTGAAGCTGTGTCTCCAGCCCTGGCCCTGAAGCTGTGTCTCCAGCCCTGGCCCTGAAGCTGTTTCCATCACATGCCTTGAGGAAACAATCCCTGGCCCTGAGGCTGTGTCCCCATCCCTAGACCTGAGGCTTTCTGTCCCCATCCCTAGACCTGAGGCTTTCTGTCCCCATCCCTAGACCTGAGGCTTTCTGTCTCCATCCATGGCCCTGAGGCTGTGTCTCCATCCATGGCCCTGAGGCTGTGTCTCCATCCATGGCCCTGAGGCTGTGTCTCCATCCATGGCCCTGAGGCTGTGTGTCTCCATCCATGGCCCTGATGCTGTGTGTCTCCAGCCCTGGCCCTGAAGCTGTGTCTCCAGCCCTGGCCCTGAAGCTGTGTCTCCAGCCCTGGCCCTGAAGCTGTGACTCCAGCCCTGGCCCTGAAGCTGTGTCTCCAACCCTGGCCCTGAAGCTGTGTCTCCATCACATGCCTTGAGGAAACAATCCCTGGCCCTGAGGCTGTGTCCCCATCCCTAGACCTGAGGCTTTCTGTCTCCATCCATGGCCCTGAGGCTGTGTCTCCATCCATGGCCCTGAGGCTGTGTGTCTCCAGCCCTGGCCCTGAAGCTGTGTCTCCGTCCATGGCCCTGAGGCTGTGTGTCTCCAGCCCTTGCCCTGAAGCTGTGTCTCCAACCCTGGCCCTGAAGCTGTGTCTCCATCACATGCCTTGAGGAAACAATCCCTGGCCCTGAGGCTGTGTCTCCATCCCTAGCCCTGAGGCTTTGTGTCTCCATCCATGGCTCTGAGGCTGTGTCACCATCCATGACCCTGAGGCTATGTCTCCATCCATGGCTCTGAGGCTGTGTGTCTCCAGCCCTGGCCCTGAAGCTGTGTCTCCAGCCCTGGCTCTGAAGCTGTGTCTCCAACCCTGGCCCTGAAGCTGTGTCTCCAACCCTGGCCCTGAAGCTGTATCTCCATCACATGCCTGAGGAAACAATCCCTGGCCCTGAGGCAGTGTCTCCATCCCTAGCCCTGAGGCTTTGTGTCTCCAACCATGGCTCTGAGGCTGTGTCTCCATCCCTAGCCCTGAGGCTTTGTGTCTCCATCCATAGCTCTGAGGCTGTCTCTCTCCATCCCTGGCCCTGAAGCTGTCTCCATCCATGGGCCTGAGATTGTGTGTCTCCAACCCAGGCCCCAAAGCTTTGTCTCCAACCCTGGCTCTGAGGATGTGTCTGCATCACATGCCTTGAGGAAACAATCCCTAACCCTGAGGCTTTGTGTCTCCATCCATGGCTCTGAGGCTGTATCTCCATCCCTAGCCCTGAGGCTTTGTGTCTCCATCCATTTCTCTGAGGCTGTATGTCTCCATCCCTGAAGCTGTGTCTCCATCCATGGCCCTGAGGCTGTGTGTCTCCATCCCTGGCCCTGAAACTGTGTCTCCATCCATGGCCCTGAGGCTGTGTGTCTCCAGCCCTGACGCTGTGTCTCCAACCCTGGCCCTCAAGCTGTGTCTCCATCACATGCCTTGAGGAAACAATCCCTGGCCCTGAGGCTGTGTCTCCATCCATGGCCCTGAGGCTTTGTCTCCCCATCCATGGCCCTGAAGCTGTGTCTCCATCACATGCCTTGAGGAAACAACCCCTGGCCCAGAGGCTTTGTGTCTCCAGCTCTGGCTCTGAAGCTATGTCTCCATCCTTGGCCCTGAAGCTGTGTATCCATCCCTGAAGCAGTGTCTCCATCACATGCCTTGAGGAAACAACCCCTGGCCCTGAGGCTGTGTGTCTCCATCCTTGGCTCCAAGGCTGTCTCCCCATCCTTGGCCCTGAAGCTGTGTCTCCAACCCTGGCCCTGAAGCTGTGTCTCCATCACATGCCTGAGGAAACAATCCCTGGCCCTGAGGCTGTGTCTCCATCCCTAGCCATGAGGCTTTGTGTCTCCAACCCTGGCCCTGAAGCTGTGTCTCCATCCTTTGCCCTGAAGCTGTGTCTCCATCCTTGGCCCTGAGGCTTTGTGTCCCCATCCATGGCCCTGAAGCAGTGTATCCATCCCTGAAGAGGTGTCTCCATCAAATGCCTTGAGGAAACAACCCCTGGCCCTGAGGCTTTGTGTCTCCATCCTTGGCTCCGAGGCTGTCTCCCCATCCTTGGCCCTGAAGCTGTGTCTCCAACCCTGGCCCTGAAGCTGTGTCTCCATCACATGCCTGAGGAAACAATCCCTGGCCCTGAGGCTGTGTCTCCATCCCTAGCCATGAGGCTTTGTGTCTCCATCCATGGCTCTTGGGCTCTCTCTCCATCATTGGCCCTGAAGCTGTGTCTCCATCCTTTGCCCTGAAGCTGTGTCTCCATCCTTTGCCCTGAAGCTGTGTCTCCATCCTTGGCCCTGAAGCTGTGTCTCCATCACATGCCTGAGGAAACAATCCCTGGCCCTGAGGCTGTGTCTCTCCATCCATGGCTCTGAGGCTGTGTCTCCATCCTTGGCCCTGAAGCTGTCTCTCCACCCATGGCCCTGAGGCTGTGTCTCTCCAGCCCTGGCCCTGACGCTGTATCTCCAACCCTGGCCCTGAAGCTGTCTCCATCACATGCCTTGAGGAAACAATCCCTGGTCCTGAGGCTGTGTCTCCATCTCTAGACCTGAGGCTTTGTGTCTCCAACCATGGCCCTGAGGCTTTGTGTCCCCATCCATGGCCCTGAAGCTGTGTCTCCATCCCTGAGGCTGTGTCTCCATCACATGCCTTGAGGAAACAACCCCTGGCCCTGAGGCTTTGTGTCTCCATCCTTGGCTCCGAGGCTGTCTCCCCATCCTTGGCCCTGAAGCTGTGTCTCCAGCCCTGGCCCTGAAGCTGTGTCTCCAACCCTGGCCCTGAAGCTGTGTCTCCATCACATGCCTGAGGAAACAATCCCTGGCCCTGAGGCTGTATCTCCATCCCTAGCCATGAGGCTTTGTGTCTCCATCCATGGCTCTTAGGCTGTCTCTCCATCATTGGCCCTGAAGCAGTGTCTCCAGCCCTGGCCCTGAAGCTGTGACTCCAACCCTGGCCCTGAAGCTGTATCTCCATCACATGCCTGAGGAAACAATCCCTGGCCCTGAGGCTGTGTCTCCATCCCTAGCCCTGAGGCTGTCTCTCCATCCATGGCTCTGAGGCTGTGTCTCCATCCTCGGCCCTGAAGCTGTGTCTCCACCCATGGCCCTGAGGCTGTGTGTCTCCATCCTTGGCCCTGAGGCTGTCTCTCCATACTTGGCCCTGAAGCTGTGTCTCCATCCCTGGCCTGGAGGCTGTGTGTCTCCATCCATGGCCCTGAGGCTTGGTGTTTCCATCCATGGCCCTGAGGCTGTGTGTCTCCAACCCTGGCCCTGAAGCTGTGTCTCCATCCTTGGTCTGGAGGCCATGTGTCTCCATCACATGCCTTGAGGAAACAATCCCTGGCCCTGATGCTACGTGTCTCCATCTCTAGCACTGAGGCTTTGTCTCCATCCCTGGCCCTGAAGGTTTGTCTCCATCCCTGGCATGGAGGCTGTCTGTTTCCATCCATGGCCCTGAGCATGTGTGTCTCATTCCTGGCACTGAGGCTGGGTCTCCATCCTTGGCCCTGAGGCTGTGTCTCTCCATCCCTGGCCTGGAGGCTGTGTCTCTCCATCCCTGGCCTGGAGGCTGTGTCTCTCCATCCCTGGCCTGGAGGCTGTGTCTCTCCATCCCTGGCCTGGAGGCTGTGTGTCTCCATCCCTGGCCTGGAGGCTGTGTGTCTCCATCCCTGGCCTGGAGGCTGTGTGTCTCCATCCCTGGCCTGGAGGCTGTGTGTCTCCATCCCTGGCCTGGAGGCTGTGTGTCTCCATCCCTTGCCTGGAGGCTGTGTCTCTCCATCCATGGCCCTGAGGCTTGGTGTTTCCATCCATGGCCCTGAGGCTGTGTGTCTCCATCCCTGGCCCTGAAGCTGTGTCTCCATCCTTGGTCTGGAGGCCATGTGTCTCCATCACATGCCTTGAGGAAACAATCCCTGGCCCTGATGCTACGTGTCTCCATCTCTAGCACTGAGGCTTTGTCTCCATCCCTGGCCCTGAAGGTTTTTCTCCATCTGTGGTCCTGATGCTATGTGTCTCCATGCCTAGCCCTGAGGCTTTGTGTCTCCATCCCTGGCCCTGAAGCTGTGTCTCCATCCATGGCCTTGACGCTGTGTGTCTCCATCCTTGGCCCTAAGGCTGTCTCCATCCCTGTCCCTGAGGCTTTGGTTCTCCATCCTTGGCCCTAAGGCAGTGTCTCCATCCCTCTCCCTGAGGCTTTGGTTCTCCATCCCCGGCCCTGAAGGTTTGTCTCCATCCCTGTCCCTGAGGCTTTGTCTCCATCCCTGGCCCTGAAGGTTTGTCTCCATCCCTGTGGCTTTGTCTCCATCCCTGGCCCTGAAGGTTTGTCTCCATCCCTGGCCCTGAAGGTTTGTCTCCATCCCTGTCCCTGAGGCTTTGTCTCCATCCCTGGCCCTGAAGGTTTGTCTCCATCCCTGTCCCTGAGGCTTTGTCTCCATCCCTGGCCCTGAAGGTTTGTCTCCATCCCTGGCCCCGAAGGTTTGTCTCAATCTGTGGTCCTGATGCTATGTGTCTCCATGCCTAGCCCTGAGGCTGTGTCTCCATCCGTGGTCTTGAGGCTATGTGTCTCCATGCCTAGCCCTGAGGCTGTGTCTCCATCACATGGCCCTGAGGCTGTGTGTCTCCATCCCTAGCCCTGAGGCTTTGTGTCTCCATCCCTGGCCCTGAAGCTGTCTCCATCCATGGCCCTGACGCTGTGTGTCTCCATCCTTGGCCCTGAGGCAGTGTCTCCATCCCTCTCCCTGAGGCTTTGGTTCTCCATCCTTGGCCCTAAGGCAGTGTCTCCATCCCTCTCCCTGAGGCTTCCTCTCCATCCCTGGCCCTCAAGGTTTGTCTCTATCCCTGTCCCCAAGGCTTTGTCTCCATCCCTGGCCCTGAAGGTTTGTCTCCATCCCCGGCCCTGAAGGTTTGTCTCCATCTGTGGTCCTGATGCTATGTGTCTCCATGGCTAGCCCTGAGGCTGTGTCTCCATCCGTGGTCTTGAGGTTATGTGTCTCCATCACATGGCCCTGAGGCCGTGTGTCTCCATCCCTGGCCTGGAGGCCGTGTGTCTCCATCCCTGTCCTTGAGGCTTCCTCTCCATCCTTGGCCCTGAAGGTTTGTCTCCATCCCTGTCCTTGAGGCTTTGTCTCCATCCCTGTCCTTGAGGCTTTGTCTCCATCCCTGTCCTTGAGGCTTTGTCTCCATCCCTGTCCTTGAGGCTTTGTCTCCATCCCTGTCCTTGAGGCTTTGTCTCCATCCCTGCCCATGAGGCTTTGTCTCCATCCCTAGCCCTGATGCTGTGTCTCCATCCCAGCCCCCCAGACTGTGTGTCTCAATTCGTGTTCCTGAGGCTGTGTATCTCCGTCCCAGGCCCCCAGGATATTCTTCATCCCAGGTCCACAGACTATGTGTCTCCATCCCAGCCCCCCAGACTGTGTGGCTCCATTGTGGGCCTTCAGAATAGGGTCCAGATTTACAGATAAGAGAAATTTGATGCAACGCAGCGCAGCAACCAAAGTTTCTGAGCTGCCTTACGTCTAAGGGAGAGAAAAAATGCACCATATCTACTAAGATATTTACTAACTACTAAGATACAGAAGACGAGCTGTGTGCACTGGACTCTGGCTGCACCTTACAGAAGGGCACAGAGGAAGAAATGGATCATGGGCGACCTAGCTTGCTTTCTAGAAGACATCTGCCTTGTCAGACTAGACTTCTCCTTTGGGTTGAGGTCAATACTGATTCGCACGTGGGTAGAGTCCTTCAGTAATGGCACAGACAAGGTGAAATTGATGGAGTAAAATGCCCCTCAGTGGTTAAGATTCTTTCAGCCATTTCAGTCCATCAGTTTCTCAAAGTTTCAATGTGCCACAGCGGCCCAAGTGCTACATGCCTACCACACTCGTGCATGCTCAATGGCCTAAAAAGCACAAGTATAAACAAACTCCGAGTGCAGTCCAAGCGGCCAGTTCTCCAGATCCCATTGAGCTCAGAGGTGCTTCGCAGCCCTCGTCACAGATAATACCTGCTAGGATCCCAGAGGGCTGGTACCACTAACAGCTCATTGAAAAGCAGACACCTTCTGGACCTTTCTCTTAAGGAGGTAACAAGGTTGAGCGGTCGCGGATTACTCTTTGGGTTGATGTAGGTTTTGAAGCTAAGATACAGTTAACACACTGAATAACATACAATCCTCAGGCTCTCCAAGCAGTGTTAGTTCCTTGAAAACGAGTAGGAACTGTAAAGCAAAGTAAAACGCAGTACCTCCAAGGAAATTACTTCTGCCTGATGCCTGGTATTCTGCACTGGAGCCCGCCTGCATCACTCTCTTCTGCTCCCATTAGCACCAGGCATCTTCCACAGTCCTGGAGCCCATCATGCCTCTCAAGAGGGGCAGTAACATGGGGTCCTACTCCAGAGTTCACCCTGGCTCCCAAAGCGGGGGCAGCAACAAGGGGTCCTTCTCCTAAAGCCCACACTGGCTCAAGAGGGCAGCAACAAGAGGTCCTTCTCCTAGAGCCCACACTGGCTCAAGGGGGCCGCAACAAGGGGTCCTACTCCGAGAGCCCACACAAGCTCAAGGGGGCCGCAACAAGGGGTCCTTCTCCTAGAGCCCACACTGGCTCAAGGGGGCAGCAACAAGAGGTCCTTCTAGAGCCCACACTGGCTTAAGGGGGCAGCAACACAAGGTCCTATTCCGAGAGCCCACGCTGGCTCAAGGGGCAGCAACAAGAGGTCCTATTCCTAGAGGGCAGCAACAAGGGGTCCTTCTCCTAGAGGGCAGCAACAAGGGGTCCTTCTCCTAGAGCCCACACTAGTTCAAGGGGGCGGCACCAAGGGGTCCTACTCCTAGAGCCCACACTGGCTCAAGGGAGCAGTAACAAGGGGTCCTACTCCTAGAGCCCACACTAGTTCAAGGGGGCAGCAACAAGGGGTCCTACTCCTAGAGCCCACACTGGCTCAAGGGGGCAGCAACAAGGGGTCCTACTCCTAGAGCCCACACTGGCTCAAGGGGCAGCAACTAGAGGTCCTACTCCTAAAGCCCACACTGGCTCAGGGGGGCAGCAACAAGGGGTCCTTCTCCTAGAGCCCACACTGGCCAAGGAGTAGCAACAAGGGGTCCTTCTCCTAGAGCCCACACTGGCCAAGGAGCAGCAACAAGGGGTCCTACTCCGAGAGCCCACACAAGCTCAAGGGGGCCGCAACAAGGGGTCCTTCTCCTAGAACCCACACTGGCTAAGGGGGCAGCAACTAGAGGTCCTATTCCTAGAGGGCAGCAACAAGGGGTCCTTCTCCTAGAGCCCACACTAGTTCAAGGGGGCGGCACCAAGGGGTCCTACTCCTAGAGCCCACACTGGCCAAGGAGCAGCAACAAGGGGTCCTTCTCCTAGAGCCCACACTGGCCAAGGGGCAGCAACAAGAGGTCCTACTCCTAGAGCCCACACTGGCTCAAGGGGGCCGCAACAAGGGGTCCTTCTCCTAGAGCCCACACTGGCTCAAGGGGGCCGCAACAATGGGTCCTTCTCCTAGACCCCACACTGGCTCAAGGGGGCAGCAACACAAGGTCCTACTCCGAGACCCCACGCTGGCTCAAGGGGCAGCAACAAGGGGTCCTACTCCTAGAGCCCACACTGGCTCAAGGGGGCAGCAACAAGAGGTCCTACTCCTAGAGAGCAGCAACAAGGGGTCCTTCGCCTAGAGCCCACACTAGTTCAAGGGGGCAGCAACAAGGGGTCCTACTCCTAGAGCCCACACTGGCTCAAGGGGGCAGTAACAAGGGGTCCTTCTCCTAGAGCCCACACTGGCTCAAGGGGGCCGCAACAAGGGGTCCTTCTCCTAGAGCCCACACTGGCTCAAGGGGGCAGCAACAAGAGGTCCTTCTAGAGCCCACACTGGCTTAAGGCGGCAGCAACACAAGGTCCTATTCCGAGAGCCCACGCTGGCTCAAGGGGCAGCAACAAGAGGTCCTATTCCTAGAGGGCAGCAACAAGGGGTCCTTCTCCTAGAGCCCACACTAGTTCAAGGGGACGGCACCAAGGGGTCCTACTCCTAGAGCCCACACTGGCTCAAGGGAGCAGTAACAAGGGGTCCTACTCCTAGAGCCCACACTAGTTCAAGGGGGCAGCAACAAGGGGTCCTACTCCTAGAGCCTAAACTGGCTCAAGGGGGCAGCAACAAGGGGTCCTACTCCTAGAGCCCACACTGGCTCAAGGGGCAGCAACTAGAGGTCCTACTCCTAAAGCCCACACTGGCTCAAGGGGGCAGCAACAAGGGGTCCTTCTCCTAGAGCCCACACTGGCCAAGGAGCAGCAACAAGGGGTCCTTCTCCTAGAGCCCACACTGGCCAAGGAGCAGCAACAAGGGGTCCTACTCCGAGAGCCCACACTGGCTCAAGGGGGCAGCAACAAGAGGTCCTTCTAGAGCCCACACAAGCTCAAGGGGGCCGCAACAAGGGGTCCTTCTCCTAGAACCCACACTGGCTAAGGGGGCAGCAACTAGAGGTCCTATTCCTAGAGGGCAGCAACAAGGGGTCCTTCTCCTAGAGCCCACACTAGTTCAAGGGGGCGGCACCAAGGGGTCCTACTCCTAGAGCCCACACTGGCCAAGGAGCAGCAACAAGGGGTCCTTCTCCTAGAGCCCACACTGGCCAAGGGGCAGCAACAAGAGGTCCTACTCCTAGAGCCCACACTGGCTCAAGGGGGCCGCAACAAGGGGTCCGTCTCCTAGAGCCCACACTGGCTCAAGGGGGCCGCAACAAGGGGTCCTTCTCCTAGACCCCACACTGGCTCAAGGGGGCAGCAACACAAGGTCCTACTCCGAGAGCCCACGCTGGCTCAAGGGGCAGCAACAAGGGGTCCTACTCCTAGAGCCCACACTGGCTCAAGGGGGCCGCAACAAGGGGTCCTTCTCCTATAGCCCACACTGGCTCAAGGGGGCAGCAACAAGAGGTCCTTCTAGAGCCCACACTGGCTTAAGGCGGCAGCAACACAAGGTCCTATTCCGAGAGCCCACGCTGGCTCAAGGGGCAGCAACAAGAGGTCCTATTCCTAGAGGGCAGCAACAAGGGGTCCTTCTCCTAGAGCCCACACTAGTTCAAGGGGACGGCACCAAGGGGTCCTACTCCTAGAGCCCACACTGGCTCAAGGGAGCAGTAACAAGGGGTCCTACTCCTAGAGCCCACACTAGTTCAAGGTGGCAGCAACAAGGGGTCCTACTCCTAGAGCCTAAACTGGCTCAAGGGGGCAGCAACAAGGGGTCCTACTCCTAGAGCCCACACTGGCTCAAGGGGCAGCAACTAGAGGTCCTACTCCTAAAGCCCACACTGGCTCAAGGGGGCAGCAACAAGGGGTCCTTCTCCTAGAGCCCACACTGGCCAAGGAGCAGCAACAAGGGTCCTTCTCCTAGAGCCCACACTGGCCAAGGAGCAGCAACAAGGGGTCCTACTCCGAGAGCCCACACTGGCTCAAGGGGGCAGCAACAAGAGGTCCTTCTAGAGCCCACACAAGCTCAAGGGGGCCGCAACAAGGGGTCCTTCTCCTAGAACCCACACTGGCTAAGGGGGCAGCAACTAGAGGTCCTATTCCTAGAGGGCAGCAACAAGGGGTCCTTCTCCTAGAGCCCACACTAGTTCAAGGGGGCGGCACCAAGGGGTCCTACTCCTAGAGCCCACACTGGCCAAGGAGCAGCAACAAGGGGTCCTTCTCCTAGAGCCCACACTGGCCAAGGGGCAGCAACAAGAGGTCCTACTCCTAGAGCCCACACTGGCTCAAGGGGGCCGCAACAAGGGGTCCGTCTCCTAGAGCCCACACTGGCTCAAGGGGGCCGCAACAAGGGGTCCTTCTCCTAGACCCCACACTGGCTCAAGGGGGCAGCAACACAAGGTCCTACTCCGAGAGCCCACGCTGGCTCAAGGGGCAGCAACAAGGGGTCCTACTCCTAGAGCCCACACTGGCTCAAGGGGCAGCAACAAGAGGTCCTACTCCTAGAGAGCAGCAACAAGGGGTCCTTCGCCTAGAGCCCACACTAGTTCAAGGGGGCAGCACCAAGGGGTCCTACTCCTAGAGCCCACACTGGCTCAAGGGGGAAGTAACAAGGGGTCCTACTCCTAGAGCCCACACTAGTTCAAGGGGGCAGCAACAAGGGGTCCTACTCCTAGAGCCCACACTGGCTCAAGGGGGAAGTAACAAGGGGTCCTACTCCTAGAGCCCACACTAGTTCAAGGGGGCAGCAACAAGGGGTCCTACTCCTAGAGCCTGCACTGGCTCAAGGGCGCAGTAACAAGGGGTCCTACTCCTAGAGCCCACACTGGCTCAAGGGCGCAGTAACAAGGGGTCCTACTCCTAGAGCCCACACTGGCTCAAGGGGGCAGCAACAAGGGGTCCTACTCCTAGAGCCCACACTGGCTCAAGGGGGCAGTAACCAGGGGTCCTACTCCTAGAGCCCACACTGGCTCAAGGGGGCAGCAACAAGCGGTCCTTCTCCTAGAGCCCACACTGGCCAAGGGGCAGCTACAAGAGGTCCTACTCCTAGAGCCCACACTGGCTCAAGGGGCAGCAACAAGAGGTCCTACTCCTAGAGCCCACACTGGCTCAAGGGGGCCGCAACAAGGGATCCTACTCCGAGAGCCCACACTGGCTCAAGGGGGCAGGAACAAGAGGTCCTACTCCTAGAGCCCACACTGGCTCAAGGGGGCAGCAACAGAAGGTCCTTCTCCGAGAGCCCACGCTGGCTCAAGGGGCAGCAACAAGGGGTCCTACTCCTAGAGCCCACACTGGCTCAAGGGGGCAGCAACAAGAGGTCCTACTCCTAGAGGGCAGCAACAAGGGGTCCTTCTCCTAGAGCCCACACTAGTTCAAGGGGGCAGCAACAAGGGGTCCTACTCCTAGAGCCCACACTGGCTCAAGGGGGCAGTAACAAGGGGTCCTACTCCTAGAGCCCACACTAGTTCAAGGGGGCAGCAACAAGGGGTCCTACTCCTAGAGCCCGCACTGGCTCAAGGGCGCAGTAACAAGGGGTCCTACTCCTAGAGCCCACACTAGCTCAAGGGGGCAGCAACAAGGGGTCCTACTCCTAGAGGGCAGCAACAAGGGGTCCTACTCCTAGAGCACATACTGGCTCAAGGGGGCCGCAACAAGGGGTCCTTCTCCTAGAGCACATACTGGCTCAAGGGGGCCGCAACAAGAGGTCCTTCTCCTAGAGCCCACACTGGCTCAAGGGGGCCGCAACAAGGGGTCCTTCTCCTAGAGCCCACACTGGCTCAAGGGGGCCGCAACAAGGGGTCCTTCTCCTACAGCCCACACTGGCTCAAGGGGGCAGCACCAAGGGGTCCTTCTCCTAGAACCCACACTGGCTAAGGGGGCAGCAACAAAAGGGACTACTACAGAGCCCACCTGTTTCTTAAAGTAGGGCAGCAACATGGGCTTTTTTCCTACTCCAGAAACCAACCTGGCTCTCATAGAGGGGCAGCAACATGGGGTCTTGTCTTACTCCAGCGCCCACCCTGGCTCTCAAATAGGGGCAGCAACATGGGGCCCTGTCCTACTCCAGAGCCCACCCTGGCTCTCAAATAGGGGCAGCAACATGGGGTCCTGTCCTACTCCAGAGCCCACCCTGGCTCTCAAAGAGGGGCAGCAACATAGGATCCTGCCCTACTCCAGAGCCCACCCTGGCTCTCAAAGAGGGGCAGCAACATGGGGTCCTGTCCTACTTCAGAGCCCACCGTGTCTCTCAATGTAGGACAGCAACATGGGGTCCTGCCTTACTCCAGAGCCCACCCTGGCTCTCAAAGAGGGGCAGCAACATGGGGTCCTGCCCTACTCCAGAGCCCAACCTGGCTCTTAAAGAGGGGCAGCATCATAGGATCCTGTCCTACTCCAGAGCCCACCCTGGCTCTCAAAGAGGAGCAGCAACATGGGGTCCTGTCCTACTTCAGAGCCCACTATGTCTCTCAATGTAGGACAGCAACATGGGGTCCTGCCCTACTCCAGAGCCCACCCTGGCTCTCAAAGAGGAGCAGCAACATGGGGTCCTGCCCTACTTCAGAGCCCACCCTGGCTCTCAAAGAGGGGCAGCAACATAGGATCCTGTCCTACTCCAGAGCCCACACTTGCTCTCAAAGAGGGGCAGCAACATGGGGTCCGGCCCTGCTCCAGAGCCCACCCTGGCTCTCAAAGAAGGGCAGCAACATGGGGTCCTGCCCTACTCCAGAGCCCACCCTGGCTCTCAAAGAGGGGCAGCAACATAGGATCCTGTCCTACTCCAGAGCCCACACTTGCTCTCAAAGAGGGGCAGCAACATGGGGTGCTACTACTAGAGCCCACCCTTGGCTCTGGGGTCTCCTCCTAGAGCTAGCCCGATCTCTCTTAGATGGGAGCAGCAACATGAGGCCCCACTCCAGAGTCCACCCTGGTTCTCAAAAGGGGGGGGCAACATGGGTTCTACCCCTAGAGTCCGCAGTTGATCTGGGTTCTTCCTCCTAGGGCCCACACTGGCTCTGGGGCTAGAGCCCACCCTGCCTCTTAAAGGGGGGCAGCAACATGTGTTCTACTCCTACAGACCACTCTGGCTCTCAAAGGGGTGGGATGCATCAGCATGGGGTCCTACTCTGTCAATCCTTTCTATTTTATGGTGCAAAGTACTTCAAAAAAGTGGAATGTGATACGATATAGGTCTCAGGCACCAACCCATACTCAAAAGAGGTGGCATTTGGTGACCGGGCAACGGGCCACTCGGGTGCTGAGGCACACCTGAAATCTGTAGGTAGCCCAATAATTATAAAACTGTATTTGTGTGTAAGGAGGTATCTCCTAAAACAGACTGTACTTGAGGTGACCTACAACACAGACTGCACTTGAGGTATCTCCAGACACAGACTGCACTTGAGGTGTCCCATAATACAGACTGCACTTGGCATGTCCTATACCGACCTGCACTTGAGGTATCTACCGACACAGACTGCACTTGAGGTGCCCCATAATACAGACTGCACTTGAGGTGCCCCATAATACAGACTGCACTTGAGGTGTCCCATAACAGACAGCAATTCAGGTATCTCCCAACACAGACTGCACTTGCGGTGTACCATAACATAGACTGCACTTGAGGTATCTCCCGACACAGACTGCACTTGAGGTGCCCCATAATACAGACTGCACTTGACATGTCCTATACCGACTGCCCTTGAGGTATGTCCCGACACAGACTGCACTTGAGGTGCCCCATAATACAGACTGCACTTGACATGTCCTATGCCGACTGCACTTGAGGTATCTCCCGACACAGACTGCACTTGAGGTGCCCCATAACACAGACTGCACTTGAGGTGTCCCATAACAGACAGCAATTGAGGTTTCTCCTGACACAGACTGCCCTTGAGGTGACCTACAACACAGACTGCACTTGAGGTGCCCCATAATACAGACTGCACTTGGCATGTCCTATACCGACTGCACTTCAGGTATCTACCGACATAGACTGCACTTGAGGTGCCCCATAACACAGACTGCACTTGAGGTGTCCCATAACATACAGCAATTCAGGTATCTCCCAACACAGACTGCACTTGAGGTGTCCCATAACATAGACTGCACTTAAGGTATCTCCCGACACAGACTGCACTTGAGGTGCCCCATAACACAGACTGCACTTGAGGTGTCCTATAACAGACAGCAATTGAGGTATCTCCCAACACAGACTGCACTTGAGGTGTCCCATAACATAGACTGCACTTGAGGTATCTCCCGACACAGACTGCACTTGAGGTGCCCCATAACACAGACTGCACTTGAGGTGTCCTATAACAGACAGCAATTGAGGTATCTCCCGACACAGACTGCACTTGAGGTGTCCTATAACACAGACTGCACTTGAGGTGCCCCATAATGCAGACTGCACTTGAGATGTCCTATACAGACTGCACTTGAGGTATCCATAACACGAACCACACACGAGGTATCCCATAACACAGACTTCACTTGAGGTATCCTATAACACAGACTGCACTTGAGGTATCCCATAACGCAGACTGCACATTTGAGAACTCTTCCCAGGTGGGCTCCAGTCAATCAGAGGCTGTAGGGGGCTGCAACAGTTTTACAGGAGCTGGACACCAGTTACAGGCATTGGCACAGACCAGATCTTGTCACAGGTATCGTCAGTGATCGCCGCTGACCTGTCTCGAAGGTCATGGAATGACCTACTCCAAGCAGTGCGTTGAAACACGCGGTCTCTGCGCTGCTCTCTTGTGGATCCACCCCTGTGGAGACATCGGTCTTCACAGTGAGGGTGTTGAAGGGGCACAGCAGTGATACTCAGTGGGCGAGGGATAAAGTGGCTACCAACAAGGTGCCATTGGCAGCTCACTTAAACAAGCATTGGCATAGCCAATAGGTCTCGCCTTTGGGAACTTATAAGTATTTAATTCTGCAGCACAATATCCTTGGTGCAACATCAACTGTTGCATGGCTAAACACTTATAATGTCCCAAAAGCGAGACCTATTTGCTATGCCAATGCTTGTTTACTTTTCCTTTAAAGTGGTTGTCTCTAACAGGCGTGCTCGTGCCTCTCCCCTTCCACCCTCATTTGCATCTCAGGGGAGGTAAGGCAGCGTCCAATGGTCCACAAATCAAGCCAAAGGGGAAAGTCAACTGGACCAAGAGACCTTGGCCACCCTGGCCTCCGGTACCCACTCCATGAGTCTGCAAGCAGAGAGCCCGCAAGTAGTCAAAAAAGCAGCCACACACAAGTATCTCAGGGTCCACTCCTACAGAAACGCACAGACGAGAGCCCAGTGGAGGGCTTGGGCTGAGGGTCCAGAAGCAGAGTGCAAATTGCACGACAGGACAATATTGCAAGGCACTGGGAAAAGTTCATCGAAGTCCACCCCTCACACCCATTGATCCTTTATTTCCTCCGCAGTGTAGTCCCAAAAACCCCTTGGCCCTACTCCATGAGCAACAGCATTTGGGAGCTTGTCAGGCAAGCACAGCCTCGAATTAACAATGTATTTACGGAAGTGGCAAACAGATCTAGAAAAGATGACTTAAAGACAGGGGCCCTGATGCAAGGAAGGAAGCGCGTCTCTCTGGCCCCTTGCTCGCAGTAGAAGCAAGGATGCCAGGGGCCCTGATGCAAGGAAGGAAGCGCGTCTCTCTGGCCCCTTGCTCGCAGTAGAAGCAAGGATGCCAGGGGCCCTGATGCAAGGAAGGAAGCGCGTCTCTCTGGCCCCTTGCTCGCAGTAGAAGCAAGGATGCCAGGGCCCTGGTACAAGCGAGGAAAATGTCCCCGCTCTTAGAGTAGTAAAATACAACAATTATCAGGGTTCAAGGGACCCCGGTGCAAGTGCACCTACTGCACCAATTACCCTGCTTGCTCGATATTGTAAAACCCCCATGATTGGGATCCAAAGTGCCACCCGATGCCCTCGGTGCCACTGCAACTGCTGCACTGTCGGAAAGTAGCCTCTTGGATGGTGGTTTAAGGGGCAATACATGCCTTTCGAAAAGGCTATGGCTCTTATGAAGGTAGGACTGTAGGGAAAGCTGCGCGGCGATCAGACCGCACAGGGCCTCGCCTGCAGGCTGCTGCTGATCGGGGGACAATGACAACGTGTGTATTAATTAACCAGTGTTGATGGCTTCCCCCCTCCCCCTACTTACCGCCTTTGGTTGCGTCTTCTGTCCCTCTTGCAGCTGGAGGAGGCCCGCCCAGTCCAAGCACTTCAAAATGTGCACATTTGGAAGTTCGGCAGGAAGAAAGAGATACAGGTTCCCTCTGAGAAGAATACACCCGGCAACGTTACAGCTTAATGATTTATTGATCAGGGCGGAAACGATTGCGTTACATCCAAGTTGCAGCTGTCTCCCAATGAGGGAGTGTTCTGGGACGCTGTCAGTCCACAGAACGGCCACAACGATGGGTGCTTAGATGGCGCGAGTGTTAACCCTGTGCATCTAATCTACGATCAGAGCTACATAACACGTAAAACAAGCGTTAAACAAGCATTGGCATAGCCAACAGGTCTCGCCTTTGGGACCTACTAAGTGTTTAGCTATGCAACGGTTGATCCAAGGATATTGTGCTGCATAACTAAATACTTATAAGGTCCCAAAAGCGAGACCTATTGGCTATGCCAATTTGCTCCCCTCCCCTTGACCCGAGGTGGATGATGTCACATCTGGCCGCGAGGGGGGGGTGGGGAGGCAGGGGTAGTTTGGTGGGCTCGCCACCTGAATCTTCCCCTTTCAGTGGCCAGCAGCAGAGGAATTTGCCACCCACCCACAATAAACAGAAGTGTCAAGAAGACTATGCATGTTAGTCATGTCAGATGACAGAAGGGCTACGGATGGAAGCGCACAGAGCGCTTTAGTCAGAAGAAATAAGACTCAGCAAAACATCCAGGGTGGTCCTACAGAAAGGTCACATTTCTAACAACATTTAGTGCAACAATACATTTTGGGGAGATGTGGCCTAACAGCCAGAGTTTCCGACTTTAAGGCCAGCATGGCCTAAATATTATGTGAATCTCTGTAAATCGTTTGTAGAATGACGTAATCAGGTTTTCATGTAAAGCGCTCTAACGCTTTTGGGCAAAGTTTGCGCTATATAAAAAATGCAACAAAAAAACACCTTAAAATATAAACCAGGCGTTTCTGAAATCGGTGTCTTACTTTACAACTGAGACATTTTACACTGCTCTCTTGTTTTGGTTGCATTCTTTTCACGGCAGTTTGAGGAAGGGTGTGCATCCTTTGCGGGAGCGCGGGCGGGTTGACAGTAAAGGAGGAAGGCTGGCAGAAAAGAGTCTGCAGAGAGAGGCGCGGCTTTTCAGAAATTGGGCTGAGTGACCCAACAGCCAATAGCGTTAATGAGAGAATAGACTAGCGGGGCAATCATCTTCCCACTACCAGGGTAAAGCCCTCATTCTGCAGCAGAAGGGATCCCTATGCCACGGCTTGACGTCTCCCAAAGCTACAATCCCACAGCTCGTTCTGCAAGCGCGCGCCCGTGCCTGTCCACTCACCGCCGAGCCCTGCCGAGAGCGCGAGCTTCATCAACTTTACTATCTGCGGGCGGTAGCGCGCGCTTCACCGTTCTTTCAATCTACTGTCAGGTATCTTTGACTCCGATTCGCCGACTCTGGAGAGGTGTATTATGGATCTGAAAGGGGTCTCATTTCGAGTGTGCTGCTCCTGGGCTGCCTGAGCGCGAACTCCAGGGCTTACAACATAGATGTAACTCACCCCAAAGTCTTCAGGGGACAGAACGGCACGTTGTTCGGATATTCTGTCCTGTTGCATAGCTATGCGGATAACATTTGGTAAGTTGAAGAACCACCTAAATTTAAACTGCAACCACGTAAAACATTGTTATGCTAGATCACCAGGTTGCCCCAAACCGAAAACAAAGCAATACTATAACTGTCACGAATAAAACACGCATATTTTTTTGTTAACGAGTACACAATTGTGTCCATTTTGGCCGCCTTTTAGGTCTGACGTGTAATGGCCCTTGGAGTGAAAAGGAGGGAGCTGCTGATCAAGAGGAGCATTCATGAATATACACAAGCCTAATTATTAACAAGCATTGGCCGCACGGCCGTGAAACTGACACGGCCGCGCGGCCGTGAAAGTGAAAGTAATCGCGAGCGTCCAGATGGCGAGGGAAGCCATATGGCGCCTGATCGCGCGTGAACGCAAGCTGGTCGCCAGCAAAAGCCACTGCTGTTTGCATTTCCAAAACCCGCTTACTAAAACTCTCGCCAGAGCAGCGCATGCGCTGGCTCAGGCGAGACCTAAAAAGGCTGTCAACGCAGAACACTCAACCTCTCATCAGCACATGCACCTGCTGAGGGCGTGACAGGTCCAGTTAGGAAGGATCATGAAGATTCTTAAAAGGGAGGGCAGTACACGGTGCCTACCAACCACCAGCCTCATTGTAGCCTGGGTCAACGGGTGGCAGTCAGTCCTAGTAAAAGTCCAGCAGTCACACAAAAAAACATGTGAAGCACTCTCAGAGGACTTATGGCACAAGTGGCTCTGAGCAGGTGAACATGCTAGAGGTGCAAGAATGTTGAAATTGAGAGCAGGGTAGAACAAGTGAACAGTGCCAGAGGCTTAAGGCTGTACACTACCCATGTGAGCCGTGGTGCAGAGCAGGTGTGCTGCCATATGTCTTAAGCGTAAATATTAATGGTAAGTTGTGGGTGAGCCGACCAGGGTGGGGAAGGGTGGCCTAGACAGAAAGTGTTTGACCTCACCAGGACCATGATCCTCGGTGGGTACCCAGAAGCTGAACGTTATGCAACTTGGCCCTTTGCCACCCTGTTCACTGCCTTCTTTCCACACTTGCAGGTGGTGCAGACATCTCCAGCAATGACGTCACCCAAAGCTCCTGCCAACCACCATGAACTGAAGGAGTTTGACAGCGTGAAGGAGTCCATCGCTGACATTATCAACCAGCTGCAGGACATCGACCCCAGCCGCCTCTCCTTCTCGCCCTTCCTTGACCTGGACACCCAGATCTCCATGGCCCCGGTCTCCGACAGTCCTGAGTCCTCGGTCGAAGAGCTGCACTCCACATCTGAGGAGGTGTCCTTGGACATGGCCGTGGGTGAACTTCATGCAAGAAGCCAGTCGGCAGAGGAGGTTCGCTGGGGCACACGAGGTGCTGAAGTTGGCGGCAGCCTAGCCTCGGAGGACGCTGTGGGTCAGAGAGGGACCAATGTGGACAAAGGAGAGAGCCTGGTGGTCCTGATGCCGCAGGAGAGCTGTTTTCTGGATGACATCAGGGCAGAGGACTCCGGGGTGATGATGACCAGTGAGACGGTATCCTCCTCTCCTGGTGGAGAGGACTCCCTCATGGACCAGAGGGACCTGGACTGCTTCTCCTCGGACCCCCTCATGTCTGGGGAGGAACACCCTTTTCTTGGACCTTCTTCAGATGCAGAAACTGTGGAGTTGGTTTCCCAGAGGTCCCTTCCTGCCTCCAGCCAGCAGGTGCCAGCGCAGAGTGTCCAACACTGCCATGGCTGCACCAGTGCCCACCTCAAAGCCATCGCCTCGGTTTTTGTGTCCTTGCTGATGGTGCCCTGGATGTTGTACGGGCTCTATGTCTACCTACCCTTCGAGCCTCCTTTCTGCCCAGATGTCGCCAGTCGTGCCGCCTTTACCACCCGCTGCCTCGTCATCTCGCTGGTGCCAGTCATGCTGGGTAAGCTGTCTTTGACTGTGGAGCTGGAACTGCCTGTCTTCCTTGAAGGCAGAAATGCTGTATCTTGTTATGTTTGAGGCAGCTGTATATATCCCAGTCTTCCGTTCCTGCAGCGCTGTCAGATGTCTGGTTGTTTCTTCCAGCAATTCTGAGGTCTTGAGTCATCCCATCAGGACATCTTTGTGGTATTATTATGATGTTAGAGGCAGGTGTATACTTCCCAGTCTTCCATTTGTGCAGCCTCGCAGCACTGTCAGGTGTCTGGTTGTTTCTTCCAGTGATTCTGAGGTCTCGAGTCATCCCATCCCATTGAAGTGGGTCTCCTATTTTCTCAGTAATCGCTTCCAAGCAGTTCGTCTTGCCAACTTTTCTGCTGGGAAGAGAGGACTGACCTGCGGGATCCCACAGGCTCTTCCGCTCTCACCTCTCTTGTTTAATTTGTACATTTTTCCCCTGATTCTGGCCCTCAGAAAGAGAGAGGTCGTAACTTTCAACTATGCTGACGATCTTCAGCTAGTGTTCAAGATCGATGCCTCCCCATCATCGATGGCTAGTTTCCAATCCACAATGAACTTTATTAGTAATTGGATGAATGCCAACCAGTTCAAATTAAATCCAGATAAAACTGAGCTTATTCTTACTGGTGGCTCATCCAATCCGTGGAATTCTAACTTTTGGCCTCCACTACTAGGGTGTCCCCCTTCCCCTGTGAGCTCGGTCAAAAGTTTGGGAATTATGATTAGTGATGATCTCACTATGAAGGTCCAGATCAGCTCAGTGGTCTCTGTTTGTTTGTTTTTTTCATCTGCGGAGAATCCGGAAAATCAGCAGATTTTTGACCACTGAGGCTCTGATTCAAGTCGTCCTCGCACTGGTAATGTCGCGTATTGATTACGCAAACTCTTTGTATGTTGGTATTCCTGCATACCAATTACGTTGACTTCAATTGGCTCAGAATCAAGCGGGCAGACTTATTTATGGTCAACCTAAGCACCATCACATGAGACCTTTATTGAAGAGCCTCCATTGGCTCCCAGTGGCCCAACGCTGCCTCTTCAAGTTGGGCTGCACCATCTACAAAGCCCTCTCGGGTTGTGGTCCGGCCTTCATCGCCTCAAAGATACAGCGGTATGTCACCTCCCGCGACTTACGCTCTTCAAATAAAAACCTACTGATCTCTAGCTCTTTTAAACGTAAAAAACATGGGGGTCTCAGATTCTCGACATTGGCACCTCAATTCTGGAATTCTCTCTCTCCTGAACTACGATTGGCCACCTCCTATACTCAGTTCAGGAAATTACTTAAGACATAGCAATTCTCCCAGGCTTACAACTGAATTCATCGTCTAGTGTCTGTAACTGCTTCGGCTCAGCGCCAAGAAACCGTTTGGTGTATGTGCGCTCAACAAGTCTTTTTAACATAACATAACATCAGGACATCTTTGTGGTACTGTGTTCTGGTCCATCTCTGGATCTCGGGGTAAGGTATGTTCCAGTGAGAGGTACGCTGGAGCACAGCGATGCTGGATATTGTTATGTGAGAGACAGGTGTATACCTCAGTTTTCCATTCATGTAGCCTCGCAGCGATGTCAGGTGTCTGGTTGTTTCTTCCAGTGATTCTGAGGTCTCGAGTCATCCCATGAAGATATCTTTGTGGTTTTGGCTTCTGGTCCATCTCTGGGTCTTGGGGTAAGATATGTCCAGTGAGAGGTACGCTGGAGCCCAGCGATGCTGGATATTGTTGTATCAGAGGCAGCTGCATACCTCAGTCTTCCATTCGTGCAGCCTCGCAGCGATATCAGGTGTCTGGTTGTTTCTTCCAGTGAGTCTGAGGTCCCGAGTCATCCCATCATGACATCTTTGTGGTATTGGGTTCTGGTCCATCTCTGGATCTCGGGGTCAGGTATGTCCCAATGAGAGGTACGCTGGAGCGCAGCGTTGATGGATATTGTTATGTGAGAGACAGGTGTATACCTCAGTCTTGCATTCGTGCAGCCTCGCAGCGCTATCAGGTGTCTGGTTGTTTCTTTCAGTGATTCAGAGGTCTCGAGTCATCCCATGAAGACATCTTTGTGGTATTGGCTTCTGGTCCATCTTTGGATCTCGGGTTCAGGTATGTCCAGTGAGAGGTACGCTGGAGTGCAGAGATACTGGATATTGTTATATCAGAGGCAGCTGTATACCTCAGTCTTCCATTCGTGGAGCCTCGCAGCGCTATCAGGTGTCTGGTTGTTTCTTCCAGTGAGTCTGAGGTCCCGAGTCATCCCATCACACATCTTTGTTGTATTGGGTTCTGGTCCATCTCTGGATCTCGGGGTAAGGTGAGTCCCAATGTGAGGTACGCTGGAGCGCAGCGTTGATGGATATTGTTATGTGAGAGACAGGTGTATACCTCAGTCTTGCATTCGTGCAGCCTCGCAGCGCTGTCGGGTGTCTGGTTGTTTCTTCCAGTGAGTCTGAGGTCCCGAGTCATCCCATGAAGACATCCTTGTGTTATTGGGTTCTGGTCCATCTCTGGGTCTTGGGATAAGTTATGTCCCAATGAGAGGTACGCTGGAGCGCAGCGTTGATGGATATTGTTATGTGAGACACAGGTGTATACCTCAGTCTTCCATTCGTGCAGCCTCGCAGCGCTGTCGGGTGTCTGGTTGTTTCTTCCAGTGAATCTGAGGTCCCGAGTCATCCCATAAAGACATCCTTGTGGTATTGGGTTCTGGTCCATCTCTGGATCTCGGGGTAAGGTATGTCCCAATGAGAGGTACGCTGGAGCACAGCGTTGATGGACAGCACCCATTGCTTCAGCACACCTTAGCTTGGTGACATGCTGGAGATGGCTACACGCGGTGCTGCTGACTGGATGGCATTTTTGATCTGTGTGGAACATGCTTGTGTGTGGAGTGTCATGGAACCACACACTGTGGGGAGTGCTGTGATATTCCACCATGTAGTATGTCTGCTGTGTTCTCTGGATTTGCCTTCCAGGGTTTACCCAACTCCCACTTTTTTCCTTCACCCTTCACTCCCAGCTGTGCTCCTGCAGGTTGGACTTCCTCAAGGAAGGCGTGTGAAGTTTAAACTATGTTTAGGGTTGTAAGTAATTCAATATTTGGGAGGTTAGTTCATTTCTTTACTCAATTTGTTACTTTGTTACATAAAAAATTTCTTTGAAAAGAGTCAAATGAGAGAAGGGGCCGAACATGATCGAATCCCACTCCTCAGCCCTCCCCAGGCACTTCTTTACTCGTTCAATTTTTGTCAAACGACACTTTAATTCGGATTTGCAGCGAAAATGAAACCCCATTCCTCACCCTAGGGACGCCTGACGGGGTTGTTTCTTTTTAGACCTGTTGCTAGGCAGCCGGGGTCTACCCTTTGACCTTTCTTCTTTCAGTGTTTAGGATAGGAGGAAGTTATTCGCTCATGAAGTGGGGTGAAAGGTACATATCTGTGGAATGTGGCAGGCTGGGGCCTGGGGGGCTTTGTAGCTGAGTTTAAGGGGTTGACAGGAGCTGGGGGCTGCAGAGTCGAGGCTGGGGTGCAGGACCTTGTAGGCAGTAGAATTGAGGTGTGGTGGTGTGGAGGGGGTTGGGAGAGGCATACAGGATCCGGGGGCTGCAGAGCTGCGTGGGGGGGGATGTAGCAGAAACTGAGGCACACATGTGGTATGTGGGATGTAGCCTGGCAAAGCAGAGTTTCGGGGTCTTTAGAGCGGGGCGTGGAACACTAATGGTGGGAGGGGTGTAGTGTAGCTCCTATTTCCCTAATAGGCTCTACGCATTGGAATAATATATCCTATAGGTTTGACATAGGACTAAGGTCAGTATGTCCCTATCGAGTATATTAAACTTAATTACTTGTGCCAGCTAGCTCAGAGGCCACTAGAAACTCCTTGGATAACAAGAAGGGAGTAGTTTCTGGCAGCCGCAAAACATGACCACTTTGTTTCCCTTTAGAATCAGAACGTGTCCCAGAGTCATGGAAACAATAGATAACTATTTCACTCAGCTCAATCGTGCATGCTTAGTTTTCTCCTAGTTACACAGAAAGAAATAGACGGGCGTTTCAATAAAAGATTTATTGAACAGTCTTGTTTCTGGTGTAAGTAAAATGTGCTGTTACGATCACAAGACAGTATGCGAGATAAATAATGTACAGTGTGAGCAGTAGAAATAAATAATACTGCGAGAGCATTATCTTTTAGTACATATGCTTTTACATAAATAACACAGACTAAAAATGCGAGTACTCATACGATGCGTTTCTAATCTAGTTCTACCCCAATGTACCTAACCTAACCTAGGTGTAGGGAGAGGTAGGAAGTAGGTGAAGTATTCCTTACTATGGTATACTAAGAGTATGTTAAGCCTAGTATGCCAAGAGTCAGCTCCATAACTGAAGAATGAGAGAGGTAGGAATCTCTTTGCCAGACTCTAACTCCAACACCCCGCAAGGGAAGTCAGATCACTGGAAGTTGGACTCTGCGTGCAGGGATGCCACGTCTTCTCAGTGAGTCAGGCCGGGAAACGGGCTCCTCTGAAGTCGAGGTCTCCTCTGATTTACAGGGGCTAGGGAAGGTATATTTATACCTGAGAGTACCTAAGAATGTTAGTATTGACGTGAGTCGGACAGCGAAAGACGTCATGAATGAACCCCTAAGGAATAATGGTTCATGCATAATCATAATATATGAGTCCTTGAAGAAATCAATAGTCCTGGACTAGGGAAACTCCTGCAGCCTAAGGGTCTGTTCTTCATGAACACGTTGTGACGTTAGGGTGGACGGATGTCGGAGACCATGCCTGTATTTGGAGTGCATGGTTTAATGCCTAAATAAGGGCTGGGATTTTATGCCTATATAAGGGCAGGGCGAATTGTGCCTATATAAGGACATGATACTGGAAAGCCCGTTTATGGACACCCTAAGAGGAATACAACACCCACTCCACTTTCGTGTGTACGATAATACTAAAATGCTAAACATTTAAAATGCTAAACATTAAATGGAGTACCGCATATTTAAATATATTTCTTAAAAGCATTAAAAAACATAGTAAAAAATGCAAAAGGTACTGTACATTTGAAGCAAATGCTTTTCATTTCAGGCATAAAGTTCGAAAATAAATGCAATTGGAATGAAAGAAGCAGTAATATTTACATGTGACAGAAAATGATCGATAAGTTGTTCAAAAATCAGTCATTTCATGTCATGAAAATTAATGAACTGTTTTAGACACACAAGATGACTAAGTGTCCGTGGAAGTACCTTGAAGTCTGTATTATAAGGCTAGTTCTACTTTAAGCAGATCGATGTGCCATTTTCGTTCAAAAAAAAAAATGGGAAAAAGTTCAATTTTGGTAGAGTTCCAAGTTGTTTTGAAAAATGAAGGCCAAATTGTTACTGCATCTCTGGAACACTGTATGCTGAATCAGTCAGTTTACGGGTCTGGTGTAAACATGAGATCATCTATTTCTATAGACAAAACATCATCCACTGTAGTTGGTGTCAATTGGAACACCTCGTGTAGTAGATTAATTGCACAGAGATGGGAAGCATCGCTTCCAGCATAGGTTGCCGCAGCAATGTTCGCGTCCGTTGTTACCTGTGTGCCTGTAGATCTTTCTCGTACCTCAGCAGCAGCCGGAAGCGTCTGTGAGATCTCAATGAATGCTGGCATCAGGATTGGTAGCCTCTGGGGACAACACAGAGCATGGGCCGTTATCGGGACCAGCAGAGTATCGACATCCGTTGGCGTTGCTGATGGAAATGTTAGACAGGTGTCCAACACGCATTCTTCACCGCATAGCAGGCATCGTAGAACAGGTAAGATGCAATCTTGCCAGATTGGTCTGAATGACAGGAACCAAGTTGTATTCAGGACCCGTAGACGAGTCATGCCCAAAAGCTGTACTATTCGCTCATGGCACTTTCGTTCAAGGAGAGCTTTCTCCATTTCGCTCGGAGTGATGTCTGCGAATAGGCTGGCCATAGCGCAATAGCAGGAAGAGAAATAGAATTCCGGTAACAAGTGCTAGAATTAATGGTATGCCACCAAACACCGAATGTGCAAAGTTCGGGATGATTCCGAGTATTGCCTGGAAAGGTGCTAACAGACCGGAGCAGATGCTCTTAAATACATGTACAATTCCGGTTGTATCAGACATATTGAAGATACGTCCTATCATTTCTACGAAATATATAGGGCAGTTTGTATGTATTAAAGTCTGTATCTCAGCCGAAGTCCTTGCTACTTGTAGTTCATAGGTTTCTTTGGCCGAGGTCAAAGGCACTGTTTGCTGTAAAAGCATGGCTTTCATTCTGCTCAAAGTATCAAATCCTATAAAAGATACCCCAAAATACAAGACTGTATTCTCTACTGATGACGGTTAATAAACCAGAAACACGTGTCTAGAGATCAGCACTATCTGCGCCAACCTTGGCGAAACACTCAAATATCGGAGCGAGCTACAAGAAACTGCATTTACCAGAATGCCAGGGGCGAACCTTGCCTGAGAGGTCAGCGGTGTGCTCCCACATCCTGTTGTCTCTTATAAAAGAGACGTTCAGCGAAGGCCATAGAGGCGACTCCCTGACTGTGTCTATTGGGGCAAACAATACTTGCATACAGCAAGTGACCCTGGAGTTGACCGTTACTAGATATGGGATGCCTGGCAGCATGCCGCAGCAACTCTGATCATTCAACATGAGGTAACTCCCATTAGAAAGTTGTCCAAACGTTGGATTAATCACAGCAGCTGGTGTACCCTGCTGATGGCAAGACAAATTTGCCACAGAACCATTACAAGCCCCGTGTAAAGAAATGTCCTGACATATAAGTGAACCGCTCAGTGCACGTTTACAGTGTGTACCGCTCAAAAACACTTCACGATCCCCACTCCAACATCTATATGTATACGGTAAATCCCAAGATGTCTTAATGTATTCCTTACCCAACCTTTCATATTTGCCTGCTTGCATTTGTCTGAGGCAATACTGAAACTGAAAAGTACTCACAGGTAATGTTATTTTGCCATGAATAAGCCATTCTGTAGCTGGTTTTTCTCCCACTGTGAATGGTAACTTTTCCAGTTTTTCAATGCTCAGCACTGTATACTTTGCTCCTCTTTGTGCCAGTTCGATCTGTTTATCAGTTAGATTGTATTCTGCAAACAGAGCCGATGTGTTGATGAAACGCCAAGGCACATAGCCCGCTCGCAAAGATTGCAGCGTCCAGCTTAATAACACAATAGAACGTAATTGAGACTGGCCTTGCTGTAACATCGCCAAATCTTGTTCTAGTATGTCGATAGCAGAGGATACAATGCCATCCAATGAATATATTCTGGAGGACAAAGTTGTTAACCCATTGTCGACCACAGAGAGTGTTTTCTCTAAATTAATACGATCAAGTTCACGTATTCGTTCTGCAGCCTCCATCTGTGATACTTTCCATGCTTCATTATAGGCAGCATAAATGCCGGCATATATGAAACGTTTTTGACGCGGTTTTCTTGGTCCAAGCAAGAATTCCCTAAGGTCTGCGTCCTTTTTAAGTAAGGTTAAGTGTTGTTTCACATCCTGTAGTGTAGACTTATGCAGCCAATCGAGGCATAATTTTCCTACACTGTATGTTATTACTACCCCCGGATGTTGTCTTTGGACGTATCTTGGGTCTGGCCTATGAATAGGAAAGCCCTGAGTTTTATTCAGGAATCTTTCCTGACAGTTATTTGTGTCTGTGGGCCAGATCAACCATTTTTTCGAATCAGGATTAGATCTGTTGAGTTGTAGTATATTGTCAACTGTCACCACTGCCTGTGTATCGTTATCACTTGCAGGTGTTGGTACAGAAGGTGTGTTCATCTCTTTGATCTTGGCTAATCCAAGACAAGATGTTTGTTGGATGGTTTCATTCAAAAACATTATTTGTTCAGGGATGATACAGGCTCTAAATAAAGCTTCTATCCCCTGCACTTGCCAATCTTTAGTACCCCAGACTGTTTTGGTGTCTATTGTGTCTTTCCAAAAGTCGAAACCCTGTCTAGACAGTTGGGCATTAAATAATGCAGAGTAAATCTGTTTTGTATCTGTTAACCTAGTTTTCAGTCCTGTCTTGTTTACATTTTTATAGTAAAACATTTTTGGATCAGATGTATTGTAACCTGAAAAATATGGAAACTTGTTGGCAAATGTTCTTGAACTACCTTTAGGTGGTGTAGGACAATGTTCCCATTGGTTAAACATAAACACATTTCTTGGATATGCAGATTTATGCAAATAATGATGACCATAGTGGTTATAACAATACAGTTGTTCATAGTCTGATGAACCCTCTAAATATTCATTTTTAGAAAATGCAGCAGATTTTTCTAGGTCAAACATTATGTCGTTAACAGTCTCAAAGTCCCAATCATCAGAATAGCTACTGGACGAAATTAGATCACTTAGTGAAATTTTAAACAAATGTGGAATGTTCAATTGTTCCGTCGGGCCGAAGATGTCAAAATCTGTTTTGTCCCACACTATACCATCCTGTATAGGAACAGCTGTGATGTTCACTGATGACAAGTCTCTTGCTTCACGATGGGAAGATTTATGAGGTTTCAAAAGTACGTTCACGCCTTTTCTTTCAGTGTTCACATGGATGTATCTGCCACTTATAAGCACGCTCACAGTTGTAACCAAAGCTAGCCAGAGCAGGAAAACAAAAAGTCCAGATATAATCCAGAGTTCAATCCATGGAGACACCAAATAAGTCTTTTTCAGAAAGTGAAGAAAGTCTTGTACTTGCTGCTTGAATTTGAAAGATGCTGGCGTCGTTTCAGGCTCACTTGGATCTTCTGAGAACGTATCAAAGTTAATGAAGTAGCCAGAAGCAGTTCTGTCAATTGTTGGAATTGCATCAGGATTTGTAGAAATCCCTGGAACCAGTTCATCACTTGCTACATTGGTGTAGACAGGTGTATTTGGACGAACTGTTACTTGGTGTTCAAGAGGGATGAGTTCCATAGCGTTGTTGCTTAGTCCTCCATCTGTTACAGCTGAATTCTCGATTGTTATCAGTCTTTCAGTCTGAACCTCTTGGATAGTAGCGAGAGGAGTGCGTCTGCTACTAGGTCGGAGTCCACGAGGCCTACTATTTAGTATTGGCCACATACTGTGGTTTGATCAGGTCGATGGACACAAATCTTTTCTCCTTTCTTCCAGCAAGGGGCGGCAGAAGTACTGTTCTTGTTCCTTGAACTGCTAGGACAGGTACTGGTTGTCTGTAAGAAGGTCCAAATTCCTTCTTGTCCGCAATCTTTTCTCTGACTAGATCCCCAACTTTTGGAATCCAGACAGGCCTTGCTGGGACCGCCGATTTTTCCCCAGTGGTGGTTGGCTGTAGGAATACGTTGCTTTGTTTCGTTCTTAACTCATTGAGTTCCTGTAAAACAGCCAAACGATCTTTGATAACAAACGGTTTATTTTCCACCACTGTGCCTACGTGTTCAAGGTCTGGTACCCACATTCTTGTCCCAAATAGGACCTCATATGGAGTGACCCCCCTAGAGAACTTCTTGGCAGATTATTCAATGAGCGTTGGACCCCATTAAGGTGTTTGACCCACCCATCACCCGAACCTAATACCCTAGCTGTTATAGACTGCTTTATGTCCCGGTTTTTCCTTTCCACAACCGAATTTCCCTCAGGATGGAATGGAGAGGAGTACCGCAATGCAACGCCCAGACTGGCCATGGCTTCTTTGTAAGCCCGAGAGCTAAACGCAGGACTCTGGTCAGAATGTAGCGTGCCTATTGCGTATGTGTCGATAAAGACTCGCAAATCTTTTATAACAGTTCGAGCGTCAGCTGAGCGCTGAGGCCATAACCATAGGAACCTAGAGCATGAATCCACTGCAACCATGATATATTTATAGTTACCGTCCCTTTGCAAGGGACCGCAGTGGTCCAGGTAAACACAAGCTAATGGTTTGTTTGAAATTAACAGGGGTGTCTGCGCAGGACGTTTCACTGTTGAGACTTTCATCTGTTGGCAAATATCACATTCTAAAACATAGTTTTTAGTTTGTTTCCGAATGCCAGGCCACCAATATCTTTGCTTGAGTAAAGATACTGTCGCTGAAACACCTGCATGGGCAGAAGCTATCCCTTTGTGTGCTGCTAGGATTAGTCCTAATCTGCGTTCCTTGTTTGGAATTACCCTATCCCCCACTCCAGGGACTCAAGCAAAAGGAACGTTGTTCGCATCAATTACATAAGAGTACTTGAGTGGAAACTTTTTGGTAACGCTGCACTGCTGCCTTTGCTTGATGCATTGACAGCCAACATTATCTCACCGTCTATTTTTGTTTTTGAACGAGTGATCGCAGCTACGGAAGTCGTTTGCACAGCCCCCTTTGCGGCTTCATCAGCCAATGAATTCCCTGCAACGTGAACGCCATCACGTTGATGACTCAGTGTGTGGATCACGTGAGCCTTTGGTAGTTCGTTTTTCAACTGAACTACTTGTTCCCAAAGCGTTTTGTGCTTTATTGTGCCACCTTTCGCATCTTTGAAACCATTTTCAAGCCAGTTTTGTATATAGTCATTATACGACTGAACACAGTAAAAGGAATCGCACACTATCAGTGTGGGGAATTCTCGATCTGTACTTTCAAGTGCCAGTTTGAATGCTTGTAGTTCAGCTCGCTGAGCTGTACAATCTCCTAGAGATCGTGTTTTAGTGACCATAGGTCTGAAGATGCCATTTCGCATGCGACCTTTAACGATTGCACACGCTGCACTGTAAGCTTCCTTACTCCCTGTTGCGGGCTGTGCGGATCCGTCAGTGTAAATTATGAATTCGTACTGATCGAGAGGCAGAATTTCAGTAGGCAGAGGACATTCATGTTCATATTGCAGGAATGCTTGTGTTTTTAAATCTGGATCAAAAACATATTCAACATCTGTTGCAGCAAGAGAATTAACCCATTGTATCCATCTTGGATGTAATGCTTTAGCATTTGGAATGCTTGCTTTTGTGACCGCTTCTAAAGCTGGTACCGGGGTTACGACAATAATGCGTTTCCCTTGGGCTAAGGCTCTTTCTTTTGCTACAGCGGTTTGAACTGATGTTAGAATTTTTTCAGTTGAACTGAAGCGCATTTCCGCTTGTGTGTACAAATGAGATTTGTATGCTATTGGTATTTTCTCACCCTCATTGAAGGTTAAGTAGGTGAATCCGCATTGACCCGAAATTATTCGGATCACCAAATTGCGTTGACTTACGCGTGTTTGTAAGTGATTTGTTGCTAACATGTTAGCCTGGAGTGAACGCAAGATTTCTGTGTGTTCCTGTGTCCAGTTTCTGATCGAAAAATCAGGTTTGATTAATGCGTAGAGAGGTTTAACCCTTTCTGCGTAATTTAGAATGTATGTTCTTCCAAAATTTAGGAAACCCAGGATGGATTGTAAGTTTTTTAGCGTTTTTGGAGGTTGGAGCAGCGCACACTTTTCTAAAAAGTTAGCTGCCAAGCTCTTGCCTTCACTTGAAAGCTCATATCCTAGAAATAGGACATTGAGATGGGCAATTCTGGACTTTTTAAAGTTGAACTTGTAGCCCTCAGAGGCGAAACCCAGTATAATGGTGCTCACCCTGTTCAAGTGTTTTTCCAGGTCATCGTCTGTCAGATATATGTCATCGACATAGGACAATGCCTCATTGTCATAAATTTGTAGTAACTCCGTTACCCTCGCTGAGAATAAACCTGGGCTGTTCTTGAACCCTTGTGGGAGTCGACAAAAGTGACGCTGGGTCCCCATTATGGAGAATGCTGTTAAGTACCTGCTTTCAGGTGCTATGTTTTGACAATAGAAACCATTTGAGATGTCTAATGTTGTTTTATATTTTTTACGCACAATGTTATTCATTAATGCTGTGCTATGTGCATTTTGTACTGCAAAAGTTTTAGAACAAGTGTTTAGGTGTCTGTAGTCCAAAACTAGACGATATGTATTGTCTGGTTTGGAGACAGGAAACAAAGGATTGTTCATTGAGGAGGTGCATGTTTCAATCACCCCTTGGTATTCAAGTTGATCTAAGATCTCCCTGACCTGTTTTTTAGCTTCTTGCTTTATTGGGTACTGCCGTTGTGCAGTTGGTTCATGTTTCAGATGTATTTTATGGTGAGGTGAGTCCTCATCCCATCCTACATGATTTTTATATAATGCTGGGGCCTGGGCCACTGCCCATTTCCTGGCATATGTATATTTTAGGTAAATTGGAATATGGTTGGAGAAGGCAGGCATAATAATGTCCTCGCCATGTGGGCACTCCCTGAAAATTGTGGTGGCCAGTCCTTTTCTGCTAGAAGTATGTCATAGCTCTTTGATAGTCTTTCCCAAAAAAGTGCTTTCACCTGTCTAGGTTTGTCTCCCTCCATCCGGAGAGTTATTTCATATAACTTTTGTGGAGTACTAACCCTCGTGTCTACAGTCTCAACTGTAATGTACTCATTCAAGTCCACTATCTCCAGAAGTTCCTTCAGGTTCTGGTGAACTATTGTGACTTCTGCTGCACTGTCCAGCATTGTCTGAGCCCATTCTCCGTTCTTGAGTTGTGTTCTCAGTATTCTCGGCATGTCTGATCTTTAGACCTGCTACTTTCTTTTTGGAGAATTGAGGTTTTGCTTTAGTTTTTGGAGCGTGTTTGTCGTCTTACGATTTCACGAGTTCTTCTCTATGTTCCGATCGTCCTCTTCTTTCCGAAGTCTGTGATGAGATCTGAAAGGGACGAGAGGAACGTGTATCAATATCTTGATACCTGTCAGGTTTTCTCAAATTATCCCTATTCCTGAGGTTATACCTCCTTTCAGAGGGCTCCTTTTGAGGAGACCTACCCCGGGATTGAGAACGTTTCTCATTTGATTTTTGTTTATTAGTCTCCCACTTCTTTTTAGAAGATGTAGGAGTTTGTTTAATTGAGTCCTTCTCAGGACTTTCAGATAGCTTCGGCTTCACTGGTCTTCCACCCAAACTATCTCTGCCTAATTCTGCATAAGATTGTTCAATTATTCTGGGTAGCTCAGTTTGATGTTCTGTAACATCAAATTCCCTTAATTTTTGGCGGATCGCCACTGCTGCTGCCTCCCCTTTAATATTAGATAATAATATTATTGTTGAGACCTGGTCGAAATTTTTCAGTAATTTCATACCTAAATTTAGAGCAGGCTCTGCCCCGTATTCGTTTTGAATTTGTTTCAGGACATCAGGTATTACCGCAATTGACGGAATGCCATGTGTTTTAGTATAGATGGCAGCAAAGACTGAGCCCCATGTGGTGCAGTCTTCCAGTTGTGGTGTGATCCCCATTGGTAAACTGATTGTCAGTATTCTGTGTTTCTCATACGGGCTAGTATTTGGAAATACTGCTTTGATTTGAGTAATTTTTTGAGCTATCCAGAATGGAATTTGCTCACGTTTTGTGGGCATTTTACCCATGACTGCGTATAGAGTCTGTGGTGTAATTTTTTGTGTATTCCCCTGTTGGGGAGTTGGATTTGGAATTGTTAATGGTTGCTGGACTGTAAAAGTCTGTATGACATATTGGACCAATTGTCTGTAAATTTTTATTAACTCTGTGATTTGAGTAAGTAGTTCCTCGTTTGACATTTCTTCAATGTCAGGATGAGGTGTGTAGCCAGCTAGAATCGGCCATGTTGCTCCTGGTCTACCTAGTGGACCGAGCCTAGTAATGTTTTTGAAATGTTTTAGGGCGCCTTTAAACCAGAGCTGATGCTCCTGGTATGTTAATGGAATTTCTATATCCTCGAAAGGAATGTATTCCTCTGGTGGATCATCTTCTTTGTAGAAGTGAAACATGTGTGTTACCGAATTGGATTCAGGAAATATTACCCATGAATAGAATACCTCTGTCTGAAAGGATTCATGTGCCTCTATCACGAAAACTGCTCTACCGCCTCTTGGTGGTAGGCCATGTTTTATAAGTTTTAGAGTGATGGCTCTTCTTAAGTTTGGAGCGATGTTTATGACACCCTCCTCGGTTTCATTTAAACCTGTAATGTTAAAAACTGCTGCTTGGGCTGGATCAGCCGCAGCTTCACCGTTTCCGGCTTCAGTGTCGGAGCCAGGCATTTTATTGTTTGAAAAATGTAGAACAAGTTTCAAGGAAACAAAGATAAGGTGCACAATATTTTGGAACACTGTATCCTTAAACGTTGAGCAAACCAAACAGCTAATATATAGGGTGTTTCCCTATGTAGCCGTGGTGGATACTTAACCCTGCCCACTCCAGACGTCTTTTGGAGTATATGGGTAGGGGTCTCTGAGAGAAAAAGCACGGCTGAGTTACTCAGTATCTAACGTTGAATTACCGCCTTACCAAACCGTTGGGCGCCATGTAGTGTAGCTCCTATTTCCCTAATAGGCTCTGCGCATTGGTATAATATATCCTATAGGTTTGACATAGGACTAAGGTCAGTATGTCCCTATCGAGTATATTAAACTTAATTACTTGTGCCAGCTAGCTCAGAGGCCACTAGAAACTCCTTGGATAACAATCAATCAATCAATCTAACAAGAAGGGAGTAGTTTCTGGCAGCCGCAAAACATGACCACTTTGTTTCCCTTTAGAATCAGAACGTGTCCCAGAGTCATGGAAACAATAGATAACTATTTCACTCAGCTCAATCGTGCATGCTTAGTTTTCTCCTAGTTACACAGAAAGAAATAGACGGGCGTTTCAATAAAAGATTTATTGAACAGTCTTGTTTCTGGTGTAAGTAAAATGTGCTGTTACGATCACAAGACAGTATGCGAGATAAATAATGTACAGTGTGAGCAGTAGAAATAAATAATACTGCGAGAGCATTATCTTTTCAGCATATATGCATTTACATAAAATGACACAGCCTAAAAATGCGAGTACTCATACGATGCGTTTCTAATCTAGTTCTATCCCAATGTACCTAACCTAACCTAGGTGTAGGGAGAGGTAGGAAGTAGGTGAAGTATTCCTTACTATGGTATACTAAGAGTATGTTAAGCCTAGTATGCCAAGAGTCAGCTCCATACCTGAAGAATGAGAGAGGTAGGAATCTCTTTGCCAGACTCGAACTCCAACACCCCGCAAGGGAAGTCAGATCACTGGAAGTTGGACTCTGCGTGCAGGGATGACAGCGTCTTCTCAGTGCGTCAGGCCGGGAAACGGGCTCCTCTGAAGTCGAGGTCTCCTCTGATTTACAGGGGCTAGGGAAGGTATATTTATACCTGAGAGTACCTAAGAATGTTAGTATTGACGTGAGTCGGACAGCGAAAGACGTCATGAATGAACCCCTAAGGAATAATGGTTCATGCATAATATACGAGTCCTTGAAGAAATCAATAGTCCTGGACTAGGGAAACTCCTGCAGCCTAAGGGTCTGTTCTTCATGAACACGTTGTGACGTTAGGGTGGACGGATGTCAGAGACCATGCCTGTATTTGGAGTGCACGGTTTAATGCCTAAATAAGGGCTGGTATTTTATGCCTATATAAGGGCAGGGCGAATTGTGCCTATATAAGGACATGATACTGGAAAGCCCGTTTATGGACACCCTAAGAGGAATACAACAGGGGGGGCTGCAGGGCTGGAACTTACAGGGATTGGGGGATTCAGAGCTGAGGCGTGGGAAGCTGAAGGGGAATTGACAAAAGCTGGGGGCTGCCGAGCTGAGACTTGGGGTGCACATTCACAGCAGAGCTCGCAGACGTTGTGAGGAGTAGACGTGAGGCGGACACAAGTTGGGGTTGCCGAGCTGAGTGGGTGAGCAGAGGCTGACAGAAGTTGGGGGTGCAGAGGCGGACAGAAGTTGGGGGTGCACAGCTCAGGCTGACAGAATTTGGGGGGTGCAGAGCTGAGGATAACAGAAGCTGGGGGCAGAGCAGAGGCTGACAGAAGTTGGGGGTGCAGAGCAGAGGCGGACAGAAGTTGTGGGTGCAGAGGTGAGGTGGACAGAAGCTGGGGGGGTGCAGAGCTGAGGCGGACAGAAGTTGGGGGGTGCAGAGGTGAGGCAGACAGAAGTTGGGGTGCAGAGCTGAGGCGGACAGAAGTTGGGGGGGTGCAGAGGCGAGGTGGACAGAAGTTGGGGGTGCAGCGGTGAGGCGGACAGAAGTTATGGGGGTGCAGAGGTGAGGCAGACAGAAGCTGAGGGGCGCAGATCAGGGGCGGACAGAAGTTGGGGGTGCAGAGCTGACGCGGACAGAAGTTGGGTGGTGCAGAGGTGAGGCGGACAGTAGTTGGGGGTGCAGGTGAGGTGGACAGAAGTTGGGGTAGCAGAGGTGAGGCGGACAGAAGTTGGTGGTGCAGAGGTGAGGCGGACAGAAGTTGGGGGTGCAGGTGAGGCGGACAGAAGTTGGGGTTGCAGAGGTGAGGCGGACAGTAGTTGGGGGTGCAGTTGAGGCGGACAGAACTTGGGCGTGCAGGTGAGGTGGACAGAAGTTGGGGTTGCAGAGGTGAGACGGACAGATGCTGAGGGGTGCAGAGCGGAGTCTGATAGAAGCTGAGGGGGCGCAGAGCGGAGTCTGACAGAAGCTGGGGGGCGCAGAGCGGAGTCTGTCAGAAGCTGGGTCTGGTAGGATCCCGTTGCCTCATTCCATCACTGGCATCTACAGTAGTCTGGAAAGCCCCAAGGCCCGGCTGGAAGCCCCAGAAGCACCTGGGCACGCCCAGGACAAGGCTATGAAGGCTTCCGGAAGCGTTCGCACATGGGCTCGAACCAAAGCAGCTCGGCTGTCAGTAAAGCACTTACTGCTTAAGGCACGCGTCACGTTTGCCTAATCACATCTACCGCTTCCTTCAAAAAAGAAGCAAAATCTTTTCTGATGAACAAGTTTCTTTTTACCCTAAGCCATCACTTCTGTGTTTTATTGATTATAACCATACCAGTGACTCTTTTTAGGATGCTAGACCTTTTCTTCGCTGACTACCTCTGATACAAGAGTATTAATTTGTTTATTCTTAAGGCCCTTTACTTCATTCATATATGTGATCATGTAAGTTACTTCAGTTATACGCTACCGTCCCTTCTTGTACAGCGCTCTGATACCCACTAGGGTCATGTTCACGCTATACAAAACTTTATAAATAAATATTGGCAGGCTAGCCAGGGACGCTAGGCATGGCCCACCGGCTGGGTATGTCACAAATGGACTGGACTGGTGTAAGTGACCTCTCCTTTGCGTTCATGTCTACATGCCCTTGGGGGTGGTGGGGGAGGGGGGATGAGAGAAAGAGAAGGGTCACCGACTCCAGGAACCTCACGTGTGCAGGGGCATCCAGTACCCGAGGCAAAGTCACCGACTAGGCAGGGCCACCAACTCCAGGAACCTCAGGTGTACAGGGATATCCAGTACCCGAAGCAGGGTCAAAGACTCCAGGAACCTCAGGTGTACAGGGGCAACTAGTACCCGAGGCAGGGTCACCGACTCCAGGAACCTCAGGTGTACAGGGGCAACTAGTACCCCAGGCAGAGTACCGACTCCAGGAACCTCAGGTGTACAGGGCTATCCAGTACCTGAGGCAGGGTCACAGACTCCAGGAAACTCAGGTGTACAGGGGCTTCCAGTACCTGAGGCAGGGTCACAGACTCCAGGAAACTCAGGTGTACAGGGGCTTCCAGTACCTGAGGCAGGGTCACAGACTCCATAAGCCTCAGGTGTAAAGGGGCAACTAGGACCCGAGGCAGGGCCACCAACTCCAGGAACCTCAGGTGTACAGGGGCATCATGTATCCGAGGCAGGGTCACAGACTCCATAAGCCTCAGGTGTACAGGAGCATCCAGTACCCGAGGCAGGGTCACCGACTCCAGGAACCTCAGGTGTACAGGGGCGTCCAGTACCCGAGGCAGGGTCACCGACTCCATAAGCCTCAGGTGTACAGGGGCATCCTGTATCCGAGGCAGGGTCATAGACTCCATAAGCCTCAGGTGTACAGGAGCATCCAGTACCCGAGGCAGGGTCACCGACTCCAGGAACCTCAGGTGTACAGGGGTGTCCTGTACCCGAGGCAGGGTCACAGACTCTAAGAACCTTAGGTGTACAGGGGCAACTAGTACCAGAGGCAGGGTCACAGACTCCAAGAACCTTAGGCGTACAGGGGCATTCAGTACCTGAGGCAGGGTCACAGACTCCAAGAACCTCAGGTGTACAGGGATATCCAGTACCCGAGGCAGGGTCACAGACTCCACAAGCCTCAGGTGTACAGGGGTGTCCTGTACCCGAGGCAGGGTCACAGACTCTAAGAACCTTAGGTGTACAGGGGCAACTAGTACCAGAGGCAGGGTCACAGACTCCAAGAACCTTAGGCGTACAGGGGCATTCAGTACCCGAGGCAGGGTCACAGACTCCAAGAACCTCAGGTGTACAGGGATATCCAGTACCCGAGGCAGGGTCACAGACTCCACAAGCCTCAGGTGTACAGGGGCAACTAGTACCCGATGCAGGGTCACTGACTGCAGGAACCTTAGGTGTACAGGAGCATCCAGTACCCGAGGCAGTGTCACAGACTCCAGGAACCTCAGAAGTACAGGGGCAACCGGTACCCAAGGCAGGGTCACAGAATCCAAAAACCCCAGGTGTACAGGGGCATCCAGTACCCGACGCAGGGTCACTGACTGCAGGAACCTTAGGTGTACAGGAGCATCCAGTACCCGAGGCAGGGTCACCGACTCCAGGAACCTTAGGCGTACAGGGGCATTCAGTACCCGAGGCAGGGTCACTGACTGCAGGAACCTTAGGTGTACAGGAGCATCCAGTACCCGAGGCAGGGTCACCGACTCCAGGAACCTCAGGTGTACAGGGGCATCCAGTATCCTAGGCAGGGTCACCGACTCCAGGAACCTCAGGTGTACAGGGGCATCCAGCACTCGAGGCAGGGTCACAGACTCCATAAGCCTCAGGTGTAAAGGTGTTATGTTTCATACAGGTCCTGATATAGGCTCAGGTAGTAACCAGACCTTTCACCTATATTTCCCGTGCCATTACACTACATAACGGTTCTTGGTGCTGATCTTTTACATAGTTACGGTACTGCTAACAGGACGTGGGGTTTTCCCTGAAAACTAGCCTCATTCATTATGCATGTGGATTCTTGGAATCTCAGCAGGACTACCATCCCCTGCATAAACTATGTATAAGGGTTATTCCTTCCGCCATCCTAGTCCGACATGACACAGCAAGGTAGAACCCCTGAGGGTACCACTTTGGGTATATAAACACCATATCTTTGCTGAGGCGGGAGAGGAGAAAAAGGACTTCCATGTTGACTCACTGACGCAAGACGCTGAGGTTCCTACACGCAGACACTCCAACTCGCAGTGGTCTGACATCCCTGGCGGGGTATCCATCTCGAGACCAAGACGGGGTCCCACAGTCTCTTACTTCAGGTAATGGTGTTGACTTTATCCTAGGGGGATTCTTGGCTCCACGCCTACATACATGCTAGGTACACTTAGGTACATCTAGTTAGGATCGCATCGTAGGAGTACGCATTATTACTGTCATGTATTTATATACCTGCCTGTATTCATTGTTTTAGCACTATGGTAGGAATCTACCATCCTTTTACTCTATTGGTGGTTACAATCATTTATATCTGTTTCTGTCTATTGGTTGTTTCAGCACACCGATTTTACACTAGAATTAAGCTAGTTCAATAAATGCTTATTGAAAACGTCCCCACCGTTTATTCTGTGTATCTCTCTGAGACGAAGTGAGCATGAGTGACTGAGCGAAAAGTACTGTACTGTTTTCACGATCCCTGATGGGACAGAGTTGTCATGTTCAATAGTTGCCAAGAACTATTCTCTCCTTGGTAAGAGGAGTTTACAGTGGCACTGTGAGCTAGCTGGTATACAGGCGTACATATCCGGTGGGTGTGTCTGGAATCAGTCTGGACACCAATCCCACAGTCTATGCTGTCTAAATGTGCAGATCCTATATGGGTTTATAGGAACTACACGACAAATGGACAACTAGTACCCAAGGCAGGGTCACAAACTCCAGGAACTTCAGAAGTACAGGGGCATCCAGTACACGAGGCAGGGTCACCAACTCCAGGAACCTCAGGTGTACAGGGCTATCTAGTACCCGAGGCAGGGTCACCGACTCCAGGAACCTATCTAGTACCCGAGGCAGGGTCGCAGACTCCAGGAAACTCAGGTGTACAGGGGCAATTTTGCCCAGGTATCAACTATTATATTAGTAAACACAAAAGGGGAGGCAGCAGCAGTGACAATACGCCAACGCCTGAGGGATTTCACTCCTTTACAACAGGAACGTGAATTACCTAAAATTATCCACGATCCCTGTGCCGAATCAGGTAGAGATAGTTTGGGAGCTAGAGCAACAAAACCTCAACTCATGGGTGGTCCTGATAAAGATAACACCAAGCAAGCACCTGATTCTTCCAAGAAGAAATGGGATAATAATAATAAAGAACAAAAGAATAGAGAAAATAGGTCACAATCCAGAGGTAGGTCTCCTCCACAGGAGCCCTCCGAAAGGGGAGGTACAACCTTAGGAATAGAGATAACATAAAAAAAACCTGACAGGTATCAGGATACTGATACACGTTCCTCTCGTTCCTTTCAGGGTTCATCAAAAAACTCTGAGAGGAAAGGACGGTCAGACAGACAAGAAGAGCGTACAAAGTCCAGGGCCGCGCAATGCGCTTCAGACTATACTTCCAAAAAGAAGAGAAACCAAAATCAAAACATCAATTTAAAAAGAACAAAGTTAGACATGCCCAGAATTCTGAAGACTCAACTTCTGAACGGGGAATGGGCTCTGACAATGCTAGATAGTGCAGCAGAAGTAACAATAGCTCGCCAGAACCTGATGGAATTTCTGGTGACAGCGGAGTTGAATGAACATATCACGGTGGAGACACCTGATACGAGGGTAAGTGTCCCACATAGGTTACATAAAATAACACTCCAAATGGAGGGGGACAAACGCAGAAAAATTAAAGGTCTCTTTGGGAAAACCTGACTTATGGATATGACATCCTTTTGGCTGAAAAGGATTGGCTGCCTGAAATCGTTATGAGGTGCCCAAAGGGAGAAACAATAATTTTACCGGCTTTCTCTGACCTCGTCCCAGTATACTTAAAACACTCATACAAGCAGGAGTGGCTGGAACACTTGCTACAGTGTTATATCGCAACCATAAAGAATATATTAAAAGTTTAGGGGTCTGGCTGGATCACAAGCTAGATTTTGGAGAACAAGCTCGGAAGGTGGCAGGCAGCTGTTTTGGGCTGCTGAGGATGTTACTGAAAAGTTCTCCCCTGATTCCTTTCCCGCCAGGAAAATGGTGGTTCAGGCCCTTATACTCTCTAGGCTCGACTACGCCAACGCCCTTTATCTTGGAGCTCCTGCCACCACCATCAGGAAACTTCAAACTGTGCAGAATTGTGCAGCCCGCATGCTGCTGAATATTCCCAGACGACAGTCAGCTAGGACCGCCCTGTGCATTCTGCACTGGCTGCCCATTCAGGAGAGAGTTCAGTTCAAAGCACTATGCATTGCACATAGGGTACTGCTAGGTAAGGGTCCGCCTATTCTTCATTCTATTGTCTCCCCGTATCACCCTAGCAGAGCCTTGCGGTCAAGCAATAAACAGATGGCGATTGTCCCTAAAATCAGGAAAGCACGGATTGGTGCTCGCCTCTTTTCGTATAATGCAGCTAGGTTGTGGAACACGCTTCCCCTGGACATTCGTCGCGAGCCCAATCATCTGGCCTTTCGGAAACGTTTAAAAACTTTTTTGTTTCCATAATGCTGGTACTTGGTCCCTGAGCTGCCGCCTCTAGCGCTGGGATGCCTCCGGGTAACCATGCGCTCTACAAATGCTTATTCAATTCAATTCAATATTGGGTGGGATGCTGAGTCACCTCATCATGTAATTCCAGTAAAAACTACTCCAACTCCACAGAGACAATACCACATTAAACAAGAAGCGAAGAAACAAGTCAGGCAGATCTTAGATCAACTTGAATACCAGGGTGTAATTGAAACTTGCACCCCTTCAATGAATAATCCTTTGTTTCCTGTAATAAAACCGGATAATTCATAAAGTCTAGTTTTAGACTACAGACATCTGAACACATGCACTAAAACATTTGCAGTACAGAATGCACACAGTGCCGCATTGATGAATAACATTGTGCAGAAAAAATACAAAACAACATTAGATATCTCAAATGGATTTTTCTGGCAGAATATAGCGCCTGAAAGCAGATTTTTGACAGCATTCTCAGCGCTCGGTTCTCATTGTCAATTCTTTCGACTCCCCTAGGGCAATTTGGACAAAGAGGCATTGTCCTATGTAGATGACATTTATCTAATGGATGATGATTTAATGGATCATTTGACCAAGGTGAACAACATAATTTTGGGGTTCGCCTCTGAGGGCTACAAATTCAATTTCCAAAAATTGAAAATAGCCCACCTCAATGTCCTATTTTTGAGATATGAGCTTTCAAATGAAGGGAAAAGCCTGGCAGCTAACTTTTTAGAAAGGGGTGCGCTGCTCCAACCTCCTAAATTGTTAAAAAAAAATTACAATCCATATTGGGATTCTTACATTTTGGCAGAACTTACATTTTAGATTACGTAGAAAAAGTGAAACCTTTCTACGACTTATTAGGATAATGTTACTTACCCAGTAAGCATCTGTTCTTGGCATGTAGAGCTGTAGATTCACATGCTTTGCATACTCCTGCCATCTAGTGTTGGGTCCGGATGTTTGCAAGTTGTTTTTCTTCGAAGAAGTCTTTCCAGTCACAAGCTAGGTGACTCCTCCTTTCGGTGATAGTGCGCATGGGCATCGACTCCATTGTTAGATTGTTTTCCCGCAGAAGGTGAGAATGGAGTTAGTAAAGGTAGAATAGAAATGTCCATGCATATGTATGTAAAGTGAGAAAACTGCAACAGGTATAGGTACCCGGTGAGGCGGGTGGGCGCATGTGAATCTTCAGCTCTACATGCCAAGAACAGATGCTTACTGGGTAAGTAAAATTATCCGTTCGAGGCATGTGAGCTGTAGATCACATGCTTTGCATAGACTATCCAGCAGTAAACTCCCAAAGCGGAGGCTAACCTGTAGCTGTTGCAGTTGTTTAAAAAAGTGTTTTAAGTACTGCCTGGCCTACATTAGCTTGTTGCCTCGCTAACACATCTACACAATAGTGTTTGGTGAATGTGTGCGTTGTAGACCATGTTGCTGCCTTACAGATGTCAACTAGGGGAATATTTCCTAAGAAAGCCATAGTAGCCCCTATTTTACACGTGGAATGCGCTCTAGGGGGTATTTTCAAGGTTCTTTTCGCTTTCAGATAACATGTTTGGATACATTTCAAGATCCATCTTCTAATGCCTGATTTAGAAATGGGATTGCCTTTGTGTGGTTGCGAAAAAGCAACAAAGAGCTGTTTTGTCTTACGAAAATCTTTTGTTCTTTCCACATAATATAGTAGAGCTCTTCTAACATTTAGTGTGTGTAGAGCTCGTTCTGCTACAGAATCAGGTTGAGGAAAGAACACGGGTAACTCAACTGATTGATTGATGGGAAAAGCAGAAACCACTTTAGGAAGAAATTTGGGATTGGTTCGAAGAACCACTTTGTCTTTGTGAAGTTGAAAGAATGGCTCTTGTATAGTTAGTGCCTGGAGTTCACCAACTCTCCGTAAGGAAGTGATTGCAATAAGAAAAGCAACCTTCCATGAGAGAAATTGCAGTTGACACTTGTGCATTGGTTCAAAAGGTGGACCCATTAGCCTTGTAAGGACTATGTTTAAGTTCCATACTGGTGCAGGTGGAGCTCTTGGTGGTATTACTCTTTTTAGTCTTTCCATAAAGGCTTTAATCACTGGTTCTCTGAATAGAGATAAGTGCTGTCTGTTTTGTAAGTATGCAGCTACTGCTGCTAAATGCCATCGAATGGATGTGTAGGCTAGTCCAGATTGCTGTGAGTGTAAGAGATAACAGATGATGTTTTGCACTGAAGCATCAAGAGGATTGATATTGTTATTGTTACAGTATAAAACAAACCGTTTCCACTTTGCTGCATAACATGCCCTAGTAGCAGCCGCGGTCCGTGCAGGTAACAGAGGTGGGGCGGTGGGGCCGCGTGAGGGGGGATTTCGAGAGACGATGCCGAGGGAAAATTAATTATTTATTAGCCCTACCGCTGTTACCTGCACGGACCGTGGCTGCCTATTAGTAGGTTTCCTAGCCTCCTTTAGGATATTCATACAGTCTGGTGGTAATTGTAAATAACCAAACTATATGACTTCAGGAGCCAGATCGCTAGGTTGAGTTCCTTGGGATTTGGATGCCTGATTTCTCCATGGCTCCGAGTGAGGAGACAGGAGTTGAGATGCAGCTTTTGGTGTGGAACTACTGAGAGCTCTAGCAGGGTGGTGAACCAAGGTTGAGGTGCCCATGTGGGAGCTATGAGAATGAGTTTGAGGGATGAATGTCTGAGCTTCTGAACTACCAGCGGAATGAGTGGGAGAGGCGGAAAAGCGTAGGCAAATATCCCTGACCAGTTCATCCATAGGGCATTGCCTTTGGAGAGCGGGTGTGGGAACATGGAGGCAAAGCTTGGGCGTTTTGAGCTTTGGCGAACAGGTCTATGTGAGGAAATCCCCATTCTTGAAAGTAGGGAAGAAGAATTTGGGGATGAAGTTCCCACTCGTGGATTTGCTGTCTCTGTCTGCTGAGAAGGTCTGCAATTTGATTGTTTACTCCTGGAAGATGTTCTGCTAGGAGATACATTTTGTGATGTATGGCCTATTTCCAAATGTCTTGTGCTAGGATTGACAGTTGGAGTGTGTCCCCCCCTGTTTTTGTATATAATAAATAGCTGTCATGTTGCCTGTGCGGACTAAGACAGTTTTGCCTAGTAGGTGAGTTTGAAAGGCTTTGAGCGCTAGAAACACTGTTAGTAGCTCTAGGTGATTGATATGGAGGCTCCTGTACTTTAGAGTCCATAATCCTCGGATTGTGTGACTTTGTAGGTGAGCGCCCCAACCAGTGAGCGATGAGTCTGCTGTTAGCACTGTCTGTGGAGCAGGGTCGAGAAAGGGCCGCCCTTTGGATACATTTTGTGAGTTCCACCACTGCAGAGAGTGATGGGTGAGGCCATCTACCAACACAAGTTCGGTCAACTGACCCTGCGACTGGTTCCACGGACTTGCTAAGCATTCTTGAAGGGGACGCATGTGAAGTCTTGCGTGGGGAACAATTATAATGCAAGACGCTATCATCCCTAACAGTTGCATGAATACTTTTGCTGGCAATGATTGGTTGGGCTGAAATTGAGTGAGAAGGGACTGAATACTGTGAATCCTGGCAGTATTGGGAGAGGCTAGAGCTTTGTGAGCGTCTATCGTGGCTCCCAGATAAGTTTGTGTGATGGAAGACTGTAGATGAGACTTCTACACATTCACAGTAAACCCTAGTTGGTGAAGTAAGTGAATAGTGGTTTGAGTGTGGTGGAGACACAGTTGGTGAGTGCTGGCTTTGATGGGCCAGTCGTCCAGGTATGGGAAGACATGGATGTGTTGTCTTCTCAGATGTGCTGCGACTACTGCCAGACATTTGGTGAATACCCTGGGAGCAGTGGTGACTCCAAAAGGTAGCACTTTGAATTGGTAATGATGACCCGCTATCAAGAATCAGAGGTATTTTGCGATGAGCGGGATGAATTGGAATGTGGAAATATGCGTCTTTCAAGTCTAGAGTAGACATAAAATCGCCCTGCTGTAGAAGTGGGAGCACTTGTTGAAGTGTCACCATGTGGAAATGCTCTGAAAGTATGTAGAGGTTTAGTTCTCTGAGGTCTAGAATAGGTCTCAAGGAGCCATTCTTTTTGGGGATGAGAAAGTACAGGGAGTAAACGCCTGTCCCTTGAACTTGTAATGGCACAGGATCTATGGCTCCTTTGGACAGGAGAGATTGGGCCTCTTGCTGAAGTAGATGTAAATGTTCTGGTGACATTTTGAGAACGTGGTGGAATGTTTGGAGGATTGTTGGTAAGCTCCAGACAATAACCATGTTGGATAATTCCTAACACTCATGTGTCTGTGGTGATAATTGCCAAATGGGGAGGAATTGTAGAAGACGTCACCCGACAGATGTTAAATGATCGGGGGGAAGTGTAGGCAAGTCACTGCTTGTTGGGTGAGGGGGAATTACGTGGTGTGGAACACCTGCCTAGACCTTTGTTGTTGTTGCCTCTGTATCCTCCTCTAAAGAAGTCCCTTGTAGAGGAAGATTGACTGTTGCCTTTGTAGGAGGCGACAGTATTGTCTGAGGACATGGTTTTTGACCCTCCAAGGTAGAAGGAGCGACAAAAGGAGCCCCGATTAGAGGGAGACTGCAAAGCTCCCAAAGACTTGGCTACTTCTGTGTCTTTTTTCATTTTTTCTAATGACTTATCTACTTCGGGCCCAAAGAGATGTTCCTTGTCAAAAGGAGTATTTCAAATAGACTGTTGTACTTCGGGTTTGAAACCAGAAATCCTCAACCATGCATGTCTCCTTAATAACACACTAGTGTTTATCTCGCTGTCTGCAGCATCTAAAGTGCATCTAATTGAGGAATTGGATATGAGCTTCCCTTCCTGGACTAAATCCTGGGCTTTTGCTTTGTGCTCATCTGGGACTAGTTGTAGCAACTGCTCCATTTCGTCCCAGTGTGCCCTATCACATCTGGCTAGCAGGGCCTGGGTGTTGGCAATGCGCCAATGATTTGCTGCTTGGGCGGCTACTCGTTTACCGGAGGCATCTAATAGTTTTGACTCTTTGTCTGGAGGAGGAGCATCCCCTGTAGTCTGTGAATTTGCCCGTTTACGGGCATTAGAGACCACCAAGGAGTCTAGTGGTAACTGTCCTTTAATAAAGACTGGATCTGAGACAGCAGACTTATATTTTTTATCAATTCTGGGGGTGAGAATGCGAGCACGCACTGGATCTTTAAAGATATCATCGTCATGTCTCATCATACCTTTAAGCATAGGGAGAGTGTGGCTAGCCCTTTGTGTGCTACTGAGCGTTTCAAATAGGAAATCTTCCTCTAGAGATTCCTTGTTTAACTGCACCCCATGATATTCTGCAGCTCTAGCAAGTAATTCTAGATATCCTACATTGTCATCAGGAGGGGAAGGCTTTGCAGGGTAAAGATCTGGGTCGTTATCTGTAGGTGAATCCATGTTATAATCCTTCCAGGGGTCTATCGGTAAAATATTGTCCCCCCCCCATCATCATCATCATCATCATCATCATCAGGTGGAAAGTTAGTTGGTGTAATCAGTAAATGATGCAAAGGTGAACAAGTTGGTGTAGGGGAACGTGGCGGAGGAGGGGAGGGGTTAGTGCCTACATTCATTCTCTTCAAAGGAATATAGTAAGGGGTGTCCTCTGACTCAGGTTTGCGTTTCTGAGGTGATTTAGTTAGAACACGTCATGAATCTGGATTTATATAAAGTTCCTTTTCTTTTGGGTCTGATTTGGGTGTTTGGGCGTCTGATTGTTTACTCCTGGAAGGTGTTCCGCTAGGAGATACATTTTGGGATGTATGGCCCATTTCCAGATGGTCTGTGCTAGCTGTGACAGCTGGAGAGAGTGTGTCCCCCCCTGTTTTTGTATGTAATACATCGCTGTCATGTTGTCTGTACGAATCAAGACAGTCTTGCGTACTAGATGAACTTGAAACGCTTTTAGCGCCAGAAAAATTGCTAGCAGCTCCAGGTGATTTATGTGAAGTTGTTTCTGCTGCAAACTCCACATGCCCTGAATTGTGTGGGTTTGGAGATGTGATCCCCAACCTGTCAGTGATGCGTCTGCTGTTAGTACTATCTGTGGAACCGGGTCGCTGAAGGGCCGCCTTTTTAAAAGGTTTTGTGTGTTCCACCACTGCAGAGAGTGATGGGTGCGGCCGTCTACCAACACTAGATCTGATAACAGACCCTGAGCCTGGTTCCACTGACGTGCTAAGCATTCCTGTATGGGACGCATTTGAAGCCTTGCGTAAGGGACTATTTGATTGCAAGACGCCATCATTCCTATTAACGGCATGAACACACGAGCTGGTAAAGAGTGTTGAGGCTGAAACTGAGACAGCAGGACTTGTATATTTCGGATCCTGGCTGGAGTTGGGTATGCTAGAGCTTTTTGTGTGTCTATAGTAGCTCCTAGATATGCTTGAGTGTTGGACGGTTAGAGATGGGATTTGGACAGATTTACTGTGAATCCTAGCTCGTGGAGCAATTGCACAGTCTTTTGTGTGTGGGGTAGACAGCTGTCGTGCGAGCTGGCCTTTATGAGCCAGTCGTCTAAGTATGGGAAGATGTGAACATGTTGTCTTCGTAGATGGGCTGCGACCACTCATAAGCATTTTGTGAAAACCTTGGGTGTGTTTGTTACTCCGAATGGGAGCACCTTGAATTGATAATGCTGGCCTGCTACCACGAACCTGAGGTATTTGCGGTGTGCAGGATGTATTGGGATATGAAAGTAAGCGTCCTTTAAATCCAGAGTGGAGAGAAAGTCGCCTTGCTGAAGGAGCGGAAGCACTTGTTGGAGTGTTACCACATGAAAGTGGTCCGACTGAATGTACAGATTTAGTTCTCTGAGGTCTAATATAGGCCTGAGAGAGCCGTCCTTTTGGGGAATTAGAAAGTAGAGGGAGTACACACCTGCCCCTTGGTATTGTAAAGGGACTGGTTCTATTGCACCTTTCTGCAACAAAGAGAGAACCTCTTGCTTTAGAAGGGTAAGATGTTCTTGTGACATGAGGTGTGACCTTGGAGGAATGTTTGGTGGAGTGTTTGCAAGCTCCAGGCAGTAACCATATTGGATAATTTGTAGAACCCATTTGTCTGATGTAATCGTATTCCAAATGGGTAGAAACTGGGAAAGACGTCCCCCGACAGGAGTGGAATGAACGGGGGATATGGCAAGGAAGTCACTGTTTGGTGTTTGCAGGGGAAGTGTGTGTTGAATTACCTCTGCCTCTTCCCTTTCCATTGTTTCCTCTATATGTACCTCTAAAGTAACCTCTTGAAGAGGGCGACTGATTGTTGCCTTTGTAAGAGGAGGAAGGATTTTCTGTAGATATATTTTTGGAGCCACCCCTGTAAAATGAGCGACGAAAGGATCCTCTGTTGGAAGGTGATTGTAAGGCCCCCATGGACTTTGCAACCTCGGTATCCTTTAGTTTACCCTCTTGATAAGGGCACTAGCTCTAGCCTTATGCTCATCAGGAAGAAATTCCACGAGCTTCTCGAGCTCATCATGATGAATCAATCCCTGTTATGGATTGGAGTTTTTTTAGATAGGATTGAAGGTCAGATACTACATAAAATATGTAATTTTAACACGTTAGTTCCAACGGCAGCAATTAGACTGGAATTTGGCTTGATAAGCTCCTATATCCAAGGTTTACCCAGGGTTTTACGCTGGGGATATCAGCAAAAAAATAGCGAGCCAGATTCATTAAGAGGTCTCATGTGTTATGAAATCTTCAATGTTAAGGCAGGTAATTACTCTTTTTATCGTGATTTCTCATTGGCACTAAAAATCTTTGGTATACATGAAGAATCAGTGTTCACACTTCCACCATTAGGATTCAAATCTCTCTTAAAGACCTTAAGTGGCAAAATCAGCTTTGATAGAGATACAAAATTTTGCAATTCTAAAGAGAGATTAAAACTAATAGCCAAGACAAACTCACCGAGAATTGCACAAAAATACTTATTTTGGAATTTGGAACACGGAACTCGACGTTTGCTCACTTTATGTCGTATGAATCTTTTACCTTTAAACGATTTAACAGCAAACTGGTCCCAGAATTTGAAAAATGGAAAAACTTGTAATTTGTGTAAGCTGAGCATTCAGACCTTGGACCATGTCTTGTTTGTCTGTCCAGCACTGGCTTCGAGCCGTCATCGTTGGCTTCGACAGATGTTTTTACAAAATTGTGTAAAAAATGTAGCATCAGCCCGAGACTATCTCGTTTGTCCAAAAAATGAAGCAGTGTGTGTAAAACTTTTTAATTATTTTAAGGAGTTTGTTTATATTTGAAATCTTTTACATATTCTTTTAATTGGATGGTTAACCCCCCTGTTTGTCATCTTCTTACGAAGTATTAGTATTTCGTCTGTAGTTAAATTGTATTTTGCACATTGATTGGCTGCTATTTACTGCTATGTTGCACAATAGGGATATGTTGCGTTCGTTTCCCACTATGTACTTGTTGTTAAATATAAAACCTAATTGAAGTGGGATTTTGGATCTATTTTGCACATGAACTGGCTGCTACTAAATTGCTTTTTGCACAGGTTAGGATTTGTTTCGTTATTCCTTTTTCATGTTGCTAATTCCAAAATGAACTTTTAGCTTGAAATTGAACTCTGGCCTTCTTTTTGCATATGAACTGGCTGCTACTTACTGCCCTTTGCACATTTTAGGATATGCTCTGTTATTCCTTTTTTCTTGCTGCTAATTTTAAATTGATCTTTTAGCTGTAGCTGAATTTTGAACTTTGTTTTGTATATGAACTGGCAGCTACTAAACGTCCTTTGTACATCATAGGATATGCTCTGCTACTTTAATCCTTATGCTGCTAATTCTAAATGCTATTTTCTGTCGAAATGGCTCTGTGCTGCTGCCCAAATCATTGAAAAATCTTCTCCAAGCACTGAGGTTTTGTATATTAATTTTTAACTTAAATATAACTGCAATTGACCAATACGGTTCTACAGTAGAGGTCTAGGGCTCTGTTTCTGTCGTGTGCTAAATGGTTTTATTGTTGAACTTCTTAAGTATTTTGCGTACTGAGACAACTGACAATATTGACTGATGTTATTTAAAGGAATTTTAGCCTTGCTAACACAGGTCTCTGATAATTTTATTATGGCCCGTGGATTGAGTTCTGTTATGTTTTTATTACTTGTAATAATATGCATGTACTTTTATGTGGACCTCTTAGGAGTTCCAAATCTTTAATAAAATATTGAATTGAATTGATGAGCTCTGTCATATCTCGCTAATAGTGCTTGAGCACTGGCAATGTGCCAATGATTAGCTGCTTGTGACCGCTACCCTTTTGCCTGAAGCATCAATTAATTTGGACTCTTTATCAGGAGGTGGGGCTTCACCTGTGGTTTGTGAATTAGCTCTCTTACGAGCGTTAGAAACTACAAGAGAGTCCAAAGGCAACTGTCCTTTAATATATACAGGGTCAGTAGGCGCAGATTTGTACTTTTTCTCTACCCTCGGAGTGATGATTCTTGCTCTTACAGGGTCTTTAAAGATGTCATCAGCATGTTTAAGCATACCTTTTAGCATTGGTAATGTTTGGGTAGCCCTCTGAGATGAACTTAGGGTTTCAAACAAAAAATCTTCTTCTAAAGCCTCTTTATGTAGCTCTACCCCATGATACTGTGCAGCTCTGTTAAGGAGCTCAATATATCCAATATTATCATCTGGAGGAGAAGGTCTGGATGGATATAAGTCTGGGTCATTATCTGCTTGAGGGTCAGTGTCATAATGATCCCATGGGTCAGTATCTTGTGGTGCATAGTCATCTGCATTCCCATCCCCTGTATCCTGTGGGTCAGGTGATGGTGGTGGTGGTGAATGTGTTGGTGTGATGAGCAAATTTGGATCAATGGGTGAAGAATGTGGAATATAAGGTGGAGAAGGGTTAGTACCCACATTTTTCTTTTTAAGAGGAATGTGGTTATCTTCTTGTAAGCTAATTTTCCTTTTCTCAGGTAGTTTGTCAAGAATATGTCCAGGTTGTGGATTAATCACAATTTCCTTTTGTTTTGGATCCGAAGGTGGAACATCGGTCCAATGCTCTTTTGTTTAACTTCTTTCTTTAGATGCCTGTTTCGGCGTCGAAAGTTTCGGCTCCGAGGTTTTCGGTTCCGAAGATTTAGCCTTAGTTAACGCTGGCACTGACACAAGAACGTGTTTCGACTTCGACGCTGAATGTTTCGGGTCGGCACCGGCGTGGGGACGGGTAGAGCCCAAGCCGGAAGGCTGTTGTTTGTGTCTCGGCGCCGAGCCCCAAGGCGGGGCGCTCAAAACTTTATCTCGGTGCCGACCTTGGCCCGAAGGCAGAGGAAGGACCAGAGCCTTTTTATGGTAGGGGAGGGAAGTCTCTGTACTCACGATCCGTTGCCCCGGTGTGAGGTCTTCGGCATCGGATTCCTGCGCGTGGGATTCTTCATGTTCGGAGTCGTCTCCGTCGAGATCCGGTGCGGAGCCGCTTTGTTGGTGCATTTCGTGACGTCGAGTCCGGTCACGGATCGTCTTCTTTGATCGAAACGATTGACACGCGTCGCGTCGCGTCGCAGTGTTTCTCGTCGTGTTCCAGGGATAGGCAAAGGTTGCACACTTTGTGCAAGTCGGTGCGCGGAAACTTAGCGCGACACCCTGGACAGAACTTGAATGGAGTTCGTTCCATCGACTGCTACCGACACCGGCGCGGGTAGGCCCAACGGCCTTCCACGAATCTTCCGCTTAAAGGCTTTCGAGTGTAGACGATACGCGGAGAATGGGAAACACGATCGATAACAATAACGTCGAGGGTAGTGGATTGCGCGTCGAAGGAGGCCCGAAGAACGGTGCTGAACCGGAGCGCAACAATTCACATCCGAACCCGATGGCGGAAAAAAACAATCTAACAATGGAGTCGATGCCCATGCGCACTATCACCGAAAGGAGGAGTCACCTACCTCGTGACTGGAAAGACTTCTTCGAAGAAAGACAAAGTGCAAACATCCGGACCCAACACTAGATGGCAATCTATGCATAGCATATGATCTACAGCTCATATGCCTCGAACACAAACTACCAAGAGCTCACGTGATACACACACTGAGTCATCAACGTGTTGGCGTTCACGTTGAAGGGAATTCATTGGCTGATGAAGCCGCAAAAGGGGCAGTACGAACTGCTGCCGTAGCTGCAATCACTCGTCCTAGAACGAGAATAGACGGAAACACAATGATAGCTGTCATTGCCACACGCAAAAACAGCACAGCCTTGCCGAAAGGTTTTCCACTCAAGTACTCCTACCAGTTAGATGCAAATAACATTCCGTATGCTCAAATTCCAGGAGTGGGGGATAGAGTAATACCAAACATGGATCACTGATTAGGCTTAATACTAGCTGCACACGAGGGTCTGGGTTCTGCACATGCAGAAGTTACCGCGACAGTTTCCTTACTGAAACAACGCTATTGGTGGCCAAGTTTAACTAAACAGACGAAGAATTTTGTCTTAAAGTACGATATCTGTCAGCAGATGAAGGGTTCCACCGTGGCACGTCCAGCACAGACACTATTACTAATATCAGACAGACAACTCGCTTGTGCCTATTTGGACCACTGCGGCCCCCTACAATCAGATGGGGCTTACAAGTATATCTTGGTGGCAGTGGATTCATGCTCTAGATTCCTGTGGGTTTGGCCTCAGCGCTCGGCTGACGCTCAAACTGTTATAAAAGATTTGTGAGTCTTCATAGTGACATACGCATTTGGCACATTACATTCTGACTGTTGCCCCGGGTTTAGCTCTAGGGCTTACAAGTAAGCTATGGGAAGTCTGGCTGTTGCAATGCGGTACTCCTCTCCGTACCATCCCAAGGGAAATTCGGACGTGGAGAGGAAAAACCGGGACTTAAAGCAATCTTTAACAGCGAGGGTATTAGGTTCGGGTGGTAGTTGGGTCAATCACCTATATGGGGTCCAGAGGTCACTCAACAATATGCAAAGAAGTTCCTTAGGAGGTGTCACTCCTTACGAAGTCCTATTTGGGTCGAGTATGTGGGTACCTGATCTCGATTATGAAAGTACAGTGGTGGATGAAAAACCATTTGACATGAATAAACGTTTGGCTGTTTTACAGGATCTCAATGAATTCCGGGGACTACAAAGCAAAGTGCAAGTAAAATGCACCGCCACTGGGGAAGTCAAATCAGTCACGGCACGACCTGCCTGATCCCAAAAGTCAGGGATCTGGTCAGAGAAAAGATTGTGGACAAGAAAGATTTTGGGCCATCATACAGAAAGCCTGTACCTGTCCTGGCTGTCGAAGGAACAAGAACAGTACTTCTTCCGCCTCTTGCTGGCAAAAAAGAAAAGAGATTTGTTTCCATCGATCTGATCAAAACACACTATGTGGTCGATACTGAATAGTAGGCCTCGTGGGCTCCTGGGTAGCCGCCGCTCTCTTCTCGCTACCATACAGGAAGTTCAGACAGAAAGACTCATAACATTTGAAGAGTCACCAATACAAAATAATGGACTTTCCAACAATGAAATGGAACTCGTTCCTACTGAGAGAGAACATCAAAACACAAATGAAAGACAAATATCAATTTGGCCTACCACCGATATCTACATAAATATGCCTCTACAAGAGACGTCTGTCAGTTCAACAAAACCTGCTGAGCTACCAAAGATAGACGAACTGCATCTGGCTACTTCATCGATTTTGATGCCTTTTCTCTTGATTCCAGTGAACCTGAATCACCGCCAGCTCCAGTTTCCCGTAAACAACAACGTCATGATTTCTACATTTTTCTGAAAAAGACTTACCTGGTCTCACCATGGCTACAGCTCTGGATAATAACTGGAATACTGTTTTTTCTATTCTGGATTGGCCTAGTGACTGTCTTTTGCTTACTCATGAATGGAAACTATCTCCCAGAACGCTCTGCAGTATCAAATGTGAACTTGGTCCTGAAACCTCATACATCATGTCCTTCGTGTTCCAATTCCTGTTGGTATAGTTTGGGACAGAGTTTCATATGATGTATTTGGTCCCACTGAACTTTGAAAATACCTCATGCATTTAAAATGTCTTTAAATGATATCATTACCTCCAGTACATTTTCTGATGATTGGGATTTTAAAACTGTAAATAATATGTTGTCTGATTTAGAACAATCTGCTGCATTTTCAAGCATTGGAATGTTAGAGGACACAACTGATTAAGACACAATGTACTGTTACCAACATTATGGTCATCACTTTTTACATAAATCCAGTATCCCACGTAATGTTTGTACATACCACCAATGGGAACATTGCCCAACACCACCGAAAGGTAGTTCATGAACGTTCGCACAAAAATGTTCTTATTTTTCAGGGTTTAACACTTCTGACCCGACCTCATATTATTACAAGGTTGCACCTACAACTGCACAGAAAAATGTGCAAACAAATACCAAACAGATTTACGCTGCATCCTTTATTTCCCAACTGTCTGAACAGGGTTTCGACTTATGGAAGGACACTATAGACATAAAATCAGTCTAGGGTTCAAAGGAATGGCAAGTTCAGGGAACAGAGGCGCTATTCCGAGCGTGTCTCATTCCACTGCAAATCATCTTTCTAAACGACACAGTGCAACAGACTTCTTGTCTTGGACTAGCCAGGAACAAAGATTTGAACACACCTCGAATTCCTTCACCATCACACTTTGAGGGGTGGCAAAACTTTACGACACATAGTAGGGATTCAGTAGATGACATCATACATACAATTTCATACGATTCGTCTGACCCAATTGGAAGGGATGGTTAGTTTGGCCTATCGACACAAATAGGTGTCAGTCAAGATTCAGGGGTACCACCGAAGGGTTTAGTATCCATAGGCCGGACCAACGCTATGTACAACGAGAACATCCGGGGGTGGTGACATCATACAGTGTTGGGAAGTTATGCCTCGATTGGCTAAAAACCTCAACACTATCCCAGGTGAAACAACACTTGTCCTTACTATCGGAAAACATGGATTTAAGGGACTTTTTATTGGGCACCCCCCTAAAGCCACATCAGAAACGTTTCTTATACGCTGTTTATAATGAAATCTGGAAAATCTCTCAACGGGAAGCTGCAGAGAGACTTTGTGAAATTGATAGAATTAACCTAGAAAAAGCCTTAGCGGTGGTTGATAATGGTATGACTACATTAACATCAGGATTTATTCACTGGGCAACACTGTATCTTCTGCTATTGATATACTAGAACAGGATTTGTCCATGCTACAGCACGGACAGTCTCAATTACGTTCTATTATGTTGTTAAGCTGGATGCTACAATCATTGCGTTCCGGTTATGTGCCTTGGCAATTTATCAACAGTACGTCCCTGTTCTCTGCATACAATCTAACTAAGAAGCAGATAACGATGGCACAAAGAGGAGCAAAGTATGCAATGCTGCGTATTGAAAAACTGGAGCAATTACCTTTCACTGTGGCAGAGTCACCATCCACAGAATGGTTAATTCATGGCCATATAACGTTACCGGTCACATCTTTCCAGTTTCAATATTGCCTAGGACAACAACAGGCAGCCAGATATGAAGCAATGGGTGAGGAATTCATCAAGGAATCTTGGGAATTGCCGTATAGATTTCGATGCAGGAGTGGAGACATGGAAGTGTTTCTAAGCGGTACAAACTGCGAGAACTATTTAAAAGTTGCTCTCGAATGGGAGTTACTTGATGCTAAATGATCAAGGTTGTTGTGGGATGCTTCTGGGAATTGCATATCTTGTCGCTGTAGGCTCCAGGGTTACTTTTTGTATGCAAGTATTGTTTCCACCGACCCACACAGTCAGGGAGGCACCGTTAAGGCCTTCGTTGAATGTTTCTTTTATACGGTTTGATACTCTGAGTCAAGCCATGCTTTTTCAGAAAACTGTGCCCTTAACCTCCGCCCGAGAGACTGTTGATCTTCAGGTCTCAAGGTCCTCAGCTGAGATACAGGCACTAGTACGAACAAACTGCCCTTTCCATTTCACAGAAATGGTACAACGTATCTTTAACATGTCTGATATGAAGGGTACAGTACACCTATTTAAGACCATAGGTTCTGGACTGTTAAGCACCTTTCAGACAGTCTTCGGTGTGATTCCAGCCTTCATACACTCCGTATCCTGAAGCATTTTTGGAGGACTTCCGCTAATCCGGTTACTAATAGCAGGTATCCTGATTGTAATTTTTCTGCTACGCAATGGACGTCCCAGTCACCAAGGAGATGGAAAAAAAGCTCTTGGAACGCCGATACCGTGATCGCATGGTACTTCATCTGGGCACACCTCGCCTTCAGAACTAAGCGAGTCTTGGTTCCTATCATTTAGACCAGTCTGGATCGACTGTGTTCTGCCTGTCCTCCGATGCCTGTTCTGCGGACAAGAATGTGTGTTGGATCTCTCTCTAACACTTCCATCGGTTGTGCCACCAGACGTGGATGCTTTACTGGACCCGATACCAGCCCATGTACTGCTGTGTCCTCAGCATATTCCCATGTTGATGTCTGCATTCTTAGAACCACCATGGGACGAGACCGGCTCCTCTACAGGCATCCAGGCCTTGGATGTCATACAAGCTTCCCCAGCATCGGCTGTGGGCAATACAGAAGATCATCTGTGCTCGATTGACAAGATCTGTGAGGTGTTGCAGGGACCGTCGTCTGCGATGGCAAGCAGCAGTGATGTTGCGTCTCCCGCACAGGACTCATAAAAATTTGGCTCATTGTGTGCAGGGAACAAATTTGGCCTTTTTAAAAAACAACCACACTAGGAATTTTAAAACAAAAACACTCTTTTTTTATGCTTCTCTTGCTGAACAGCATGGCTTTCAGACTCTCATAGTTGTTCTGATCGTATATACAAACATATTTTAATAGACTTCCACAGCTTATGCTAGAATTTTTGCATTTTTAAGCATTTTTATTTTTGGGGACGTATTAGTGGTCTACATATTTTAGCAGTACATTTAGTCTTTTGGTATGTCGTCCAGTCGGATGAGTAGTGGGTGTTATGTTTCATACAGGTACCCCGATATGGGCTCAGGTAGTAACCAGACATTTACCCTGCCATTACACTACATAACAGTTCTTGGTGTTGACCTTTTACCTAGTTACGGTACTGCTTAAATGACGTGGGGTTTTCTCCGAAAACTAGCCTCATTCATTATGCATGAGGATTCTTGGAATCTCAGCAGGACTACCATACCCGGCATAATAACTATGTATAAGGGTCATTCCTTCCGTCATCCTAGTCCGACACGACACAGCAAGGTAGACCCCCTGAGGGTACCACTTTGGGTATATAAACACCATATCTTTGCTGAGGCGGGAGAGGAGAAAAAGGACTTCCATGCTGACACACTGACGCACAACGCTGAGGTTCCTGCACGCAGACACTCCAGCTGGCAGTGGTCTGACATCCCTCGCGGGATGTCCATCTCGAGACCAAGAGGGAGTCCCACAGTCTCTTACTTCAGGTAATGGGGCTGGCTTTATCCTAGGGGGATTCTTGGCTCCACACCTACATACATGCTAGGTGCACTTAGGTACATCTAGTTAGGGTTGTATCGTAGGAGTACATATTATTACTGTCATGTATTTATATACCTGCCTGTATTCATTGTTTTAGTACTATGGTAGGAATCTACCATCCTTTTACTCTGTTGGTACTTACAATCATTAGGTCTCGCCTAGGCAGCGCGCATGCGCTGCTCTAGGAGATGACCTTTTGGAATTGGTCTGCCCTTTTCAAGCACTTGTGCTTGTGCTGGCATCCACCTTGCGGGAGCGAGCAGCGGCGCGCAGGGGCCATCTGTTTCGCATTAGCGTGGCCGCGCGTTTGTTGACATTGCTCTACTCTCTCTCCCCTGCCTGTCTCACCCTCGCCCTCCCTCTCCCCCGCCCTCGCCCGACGGCAAAACACGGACAAAGAAAAATGGAAATGCAAAAACAACAACAACATTGAAGTTGCTCGTGTGAAGTGGCCAGTGCATGTTTTTATTTTAATTGACTCCATCTTAGTTATTTTTAGAGCACTCAATACCATTTAGCAACTACATATAAATAACCAGGCGGCCAATGTTGTACTTATTTTGTAATTTACAGGAAATGTCCAGCATTGCAGCTGTATTCATCTTGAAATGTCTTTAGCAATATGTTGCATGAATCAACGAAATATAGCAAGAACATCTCCCTCACATTTGCATTGAAAGCGGAAAGTCACAAAAGTAGCTATATATTCGGTAAATTTGACACCACAATTTGGCTAAAGGCTGATATGTATTAACTTTTACAACTTTTGCTTTTCTCTGTTGTTGTGGATTTCTATTGTTTGGGTACTCGGAAACATTTTTCCGGGGTGGCTGCATGTAAAGGTGTCATGAGGGCCGTACTTTGAGCATCACTGATAGACTCTAGCCGAGGGAACACTCGGCCCCTGGTCCATAATAGCGAAATTTCAAAGCCAGCCTGCCTGGAAGACTACTCTTTTCTCTTGGCTCAACAAAAGGGTTAAAAGGAATCGAAACTGCAATTTTTATATTAACTACAATGAAATCACAACCAATATGAACGGATTAGTCACAATTGCAACCGTGTATGTTACAGATTTGGCCAATGTAAATGTGCATGTATAGCTTTCCTTTTTATTTGTTTTTATCAAAATTGGATACATTGGGCTCGACGGTTTGAATCACTGCCAGTCTTTTATTGTGCTCCTCACAACAATAAATTGACTTTATTGATTGGGAACAAAAACAAACTTTAAAAGTATATATGTCTCAAGTTTTAAGCTTCATTACAGTTTTTTTTAATGTTGCTTAATCTAAAAACAAAAATAAAGACTGGCGCAGTTCAACAAAAACCTAGCTTAGAAAAAACATCTCTTCTAATAGAAGTATGAAAAAGTAAGGGGTTGTTATATAAGCTCTTACACAAATAATATGTGCTTTGGAAATAGTGAAATTATTTATAAAAAATTTCAAACGGAACTCAGTACACCCGCTACCCCCCACCCAAAAAAACCATTTGTGCCATATTGTATTTATCCCAGGATAATATGCTGCATGGCTAAACACTTATAAGGTCTAAAAGGCGAGACCTATTGGCTGTGCCAATGCTTGTTTATATCTGTTTCTGTCTTATGGTTGTTTCAGCACACCTATTTTACACTAGATTGACGCTGGTTCAATAAATGCTTATTGAAAACGTCCCCACCGTTTATTCTGTGTATCTCTCTGAGACAAAGTGAGCACGAATGACTGAGTGAAAAGTACGGTCCTGTTTCCACGATCCCTCATGGGACAGAGTTGTCATGTTAGATAGTTGCAAAGAACTATTCTCTCCTTGGTAAGAGGAGTTTACAGTGGCACTGTGAGCTAGCTGGTATACAGGCGTACATATCCGGTGGGTGTGTCTGGAATCAGTCTGGACACCAATCCCACAGTCTATGCTGTCTAAATGTGCAGATCCTATATGGGTTTATAGGAACTACACGACAAATGGACAACTAGTACCCAAGGCAGGGTCACAAACTCCAGGAACTTCAGAAGTACAGGGGCATCCAGTACACGAGGCAGGGTCACCAACTCCAGGAACCTCAGGTGTACAGGGCTATCTAGTACCCGAGGCAGGGTCACCGACTCCAGGAACCTATCTAGTACCCGAGGCAGGGTCGCCGACTCCAGGAAACTCAGGTGTACAGGGGCAACCTGTATCCGAGGCAGGGTCACCGACTCCAGGAACCTCAGGTGTACAGGGACAACTAGTACCGGAGGCAGGGTCACTGACTGCAGGAACCTTAGGTGTACAGGGGCATCCTGTACCCGAGGCAGTGTCACAGACTCCAGGAACCTCAGAAGTACAGGGGCAACCGGTACCCAAGGCAGGGTCACAGAATCCAAAAACCCCAGGTGTACAGGGGCATCCAGTACCCGACGCAGGGTCACTGACTGCAGGAACCTTAGGTGTACTGGGGCATCCCGTACCCGAGGCAGGGGCAGCAGCTCTAAACTGGTCTGTAGAGCACATACTTCTAGTAGATACCTCAGTGGTGCAAGGAGCCCAATACTTTCTAAGTCAGGATCATGAGGGCATCCAGGATGATCAGTGGAGTAGCTTCTTCTGATAGGAACATCCAGTATGCAGGGGCATCCAGTACCCTAGGGCTGGGTTACAGGGACTCCTGGCTAGTTGGTGGAGTTCCTTCTGATAGGAACTCTGGTGTGCAGGGGCACCCAGTATCCGAGGGCAGGGTCACAGGGCATTCCAGGCTAGCTGGCCGAGTTTCTTCTTCTGCTAGAGCCCTCAGGGCTACAAGAGCACCTGACACCTGGAAGGAGGGTGCAGACTAATTTGTGAAGCAGCTTTTTCTAGTAAGAATCTCTTGTGAATAGGGGCACCTAGTATCAGAGGCAGGGTCAGAGGGGCCTCCAGGCTTGTCAGTGGAGCAGCTTCTTCTGCTAGAGACCCACAGGTCTGAAGGGCCGCCCTCTACCTTTAGTCAAGGCCATAAGGGCCTCCAGGCTGGTTGGTGGAGCAGTTTCTTTCAATAGGCATTTCAGGGGTACAAAGGCACATAGCACTGAAGCAAGGTTATTGGAGGTTTCAGGCTTGTCAGTGAAGCTTACCATTGCAATTTTCTAATTGGTTAATTCCCTCCAAGCAGCACACAGCAGATACATCCACTGCGGCGAGTAACTAGAGCGAATGTTAAAAGAAGGAGCAGAAGGAAAATGTTACTTACCCTGTAAGCATATGTGGCATAAGGCGCTGTAGATTCACATGGACTGTATACTCCTGCCCTCTAGTGTTGGGCTCAGACGTTTGCATGTTATTTTTCTTCAAAAAGCATTTCAAGTCTTGGGTGTGCTGTGACTCCTCCTTGGTGGACAATGCGCATAGGCACCGACTCCATGTTAGGTTCTTTTTTGCACACCAAGTGAGAGTCTGTATGGAGCGGATAGTAAACTTAGTATGGTGCACAATGTGTACTGTGCAGTGCCTACTAGGTAATAAGAAAAGAGATCTGCAGCAAATGTAGGATTCCAGGAAGGAGGGTGGGCGTGTTTGAGTCTGTAGCACTACCTGCCACAAACAGATGCTTATAGGGTAATTAACATTTTCCGTTCACACCATGTGTGGCTGTAGATGAACATGCTCTGCATAGACTGTAAAGCAATCCTCCTCCATAAGCAGTGGCTACTGTGTGGATGAGGCAGATGACTGAAACAGAGTTCTTAAGGTTGTATAGCCAACCGCTGCACGCCAGTGTTTGCTAAAAGTGTTTGTGGTTCACCAGGTGGCCACTCTGGAGATGTCAATTAGCAGGAGGTTACCCATGAAAGCCAGGTGCCTTGCGGGCAGTGTGCTCCCTGAGGGGAACAGGGAGGGCTTGTTTAGCTTTGTGATAGCAGATTTAGATGCATTTATCTACCTATCTAGCTATGCCAATCTTGGAGATAAGATGGTCTTCATGAGGTTTTGTAAAGGCTACAAAGAGCTGGTCAGATTTGCGGAAGGCTTGGTCCTGTAAGTATAATACATGAGAGCCCATTTAAAGTATGAAGTGTTCTTTCTGCAACGGTGTCTGGCTGGGTAAAGAAGACTGCAAACTCCATGGTCTGACTGAGGTGAAAAGGGGATACTACCTTGGGGAGGACCCGAGGATGCCCCTGTATACCGGAATGAAAGGCTCTTGAAGGGTGAGCTCCTTCAGCTCACTAATGAATCTCAGAGAGGTTATGGCTATTAATAAAGCCACTTTCCACAACAATGTAAGGGTTCAAGTGGTGGAACCATATGTGTGGTGAGGACCACAATAAGGTTCCATACGGGGGCGGGTGGTACGCTGGAAGGAATGAGCCTCTTGAAACCCTCCATGAACACTTGACTACTGGAATCCTAAATAAGGAAGAAGGATAAGTAACTTACCTGTAATACTAGTTCTCTTCCAGGGGTATACTCATCAAAATCATAAGCACTGAATAGTCCCGCCCACGCGCGGGGACCTTGGAGCACATACAAAATACACATATATATATGTATGTATGTATGTGTATGTATGTGTGTGTATTATCTACTGGCGGTCGCCAGTAGATAGTTATAGTTACAACCTATTTTCCATAGGAAATCCGCGACATTCTATTTGAAATAACTCTCTTGCCGGTTGACGTATCTTCGCAAAATTTTCAAACTTTGTGGGTCGCTCCGGTCCGCTCCTACCCTGAAAGTCTCGGGGGGATTCGTCAAGCGGGGGCCGAGAAAAAAGGGGGGTCCCAAAACGCGTTTTCCCTATTCATTTTTCCATAGGAAACTTTAGACACGGCTACAGCCCGAACTGCTGAACGGAATTACACCAAATTTGGCAAAGAGGTAGTTCTTGGTTCAGAAAGAACCCTTTTTGTTAAATGGTGTAAATCCGTTCAGTAGTTGCTGAGAAAATCAAAAGTAAAAGTACATATATATCTATGGCCGCGTCGGATTCGCGCACCCTCCCGATCACGAGCTGCATGCTAATTGGCTGTCAACACTCCAAATCAGGAAGTGTTGGCAGCCATTTTGTCCTCGGTAGAACCGAGGGACAGAAACAAGTGCGCAAAGCGCACAAAGGGGGCAGGGTAGAAACACCTTGACCCCCTAGGTCTGCTCAGGGGGTCCCACAAGGACCCCCTGGGCAAAAAAAAAATGTATTTTTATTTTTAAAAATCGGCAGGATGCGCTCAGGGTGCGCAAATCCTGCCGAAAAAAAAAAAAATCGAAGCGCGGTCTCCCGCGCTTCGATTGCATTTGCCCCCGGTGGCCCAAGTCCCGGGGGCATGGTGGGGGTGTTCAATTTATGTATGGGGGCCTCAAAGGGCCCCCAAGCCCCGGGGACCGCCACCCCCGGGGCTTTCTTTTACAAATGGTGCGGGAGGGCTCTGAGCCCTCCCGCAGCCCCGGAGACCACCACCTCCCCGGGGCTTCTTTTTTAAATTAAAAAACCTGTGTGGGGGGCTCCAGCCCTCCCACACGCCCGAGACCGCCACCTCCCCGGGGCACTAAACATTTAAATATGGGGGTCCGTTACGGACCCCAAGCCCAGGGACCACCACCTGTGCACTGAATGGGAGGGGGCCGCGCGGCCCCCTCCTGGAGCCCTTGATGGCCCTGGGGACCACCACCCCCAGGGCCGGCTCCTGCAGTGTCCCGGGGTGCCTACCCCCGGGACACTGCTGTTTGCTATGACAGGACGGGAGCCTCGCGGCTCCCGTCCTGTCATAGCAAACTTGGTTTGCATTTTGAAAGAGAGAGCAGGAAACCTGCTCTCGCTTCCAATATCCAAACCAATTGCTTTTCCACATGGGGAGCAGCATGTTAGCTGCTCCCCATGTGGAAAAGAAATGCCGGCTTCCGCAGGAGGCGGGGAGCCGGCTGGGACTGTGGGGGGATTGGGGACCCCCCCACAGTCTCCAACGTGAGGCCAGGCCCCGGGGGATGGGGTCCCCGGGGCCATAAGTGGCCCGGGAGGGGGCCACGCAGCCCCCCTCCCCAAAGTAAAAAAAAAAAAAAATAAGGTCAAGGCCGGCCCCGGGGATGGGGTCCCCGGGGCCTTAAATGGCCTGAGGAGGGGGCCACGAAGCCCCCTCCAAATAAAAATATAAAAAATCGAGGCCATGCCCCGGGGATGGGGTCCCCGGGGCCAATACAGGCCCAGGGAAGGGGGGCCACGCGGCCCCCTTCCCGTTTTTTATTTTTATTTTAATTAAAAAAAGGGGTAAGGCCCTGGGGGATGGGGTCTCCAGGGCCTAAAAATAGGAAAAAGGAAGGGGGGCCACACAGCCCCCCTTCAGGAAAAAAAAAACAACAAAAAAAAAAAACGATCGGGCCGCAGGCCCCGCCCCTTCCTTCACCACTCTGCAAACGCGCCCCCTGGCGCGTTTGCAGATGGGAAGTAATTCCCCTTCAATACTGGGGGTCCCTGGGGGCCAACTAGCCCACCAGGAACCTCCAGTATGCGCCAGGGAGCTGCCTTGCAGAGAGGTGTACAGAGGCCACGCCCCTTTTACACCTCTGCAACGCAGCTCTGTGGCGCTTAATGGAGGTAGCTGGTGGGCTAGTTGCACCCCAGGGACCCTCAGGATTCAAGGGGAGTTAATCCCCCGACTTAAAACGCGCCACGGGCGCGTTTGCACAGTGGTGAAGGGAGGGGCGGGGCTTCAGGTGACATGTGTGCAAACAGGCCCTGTGGCGCGTTTTAAGATGGGGAATTAAATCCCCTTCAATCCTGAGGGTCCCTGGGGGCCAACTAGCCCAACAGGTACATCCAGAAAGCGCCACAGAGCTTCGTTGCAGAGAGGTGTAAAAAGGGGCGTGGCCTCTCTACACATCTCTACAACTCAGCCCCCTGGCGCATACTGGAGGTTCCTGGTGGGCTAGTTGGCCCGTAGGGACCCTCATGATTCAAGGGGACTTAATCCCCCAACTTAAAACGCGCCACGGGGCGCGTTTGCACAGATGTCACCTCAGGCCCCGCCCCTCCCTTCACCATTGTGCAAATATTCCTCTAAAATCTGCCGAACTACAAATTCCGATTTACTCACCTGTTATCAGGAGAGACCTCAGTGCTGTATCTTTCAGCCCAGTACTGGTCCTGAAAAGTAATTTTAACCGTACTTACCAGTAACTTGAATTTCCTTCCATAGGCTAACATTGACTGGTTTCACTTGGAAATTCTTCTAAGTGTGGAGTTTTGGAACTTTAAAATATTCCTCTAAAATCAGCCGAAATACGAATTCCTTTTTACTCACCTGTTATCAGGAGAGACCTCGGTGCTGCATCTTTCAGCCCAGTACTGATCCTCAAAAGTAATTTTAACCGTACTTACCAGTAACTTGAATTTCCTTCCATAGGATATCATTGCCTGCTTTTTGCTGAAAAAGTTTCTAAGTGTTGATTTTTGAAACATACAAATATTCCTCTAAAATCAGCCGAAATACGAATTCCGATTTACTCACCTGTTATAAGGAGAGACCTCAGTGCTGTATCTTTCAGCCCAGTACTGGTCCTGAAAAGTAATTTTAACCGTACTTACCAGTAACTTATATTTTCTTCCATAGGAATCCATTGTCTGGTTTTCAGCAGAAAAGTTTGTGTCGATTTTCACAAACTACAAATATTCCTTAAAAATCGCCTGTATGACTTAAACGCATTCTTTCAACTGTTTACAGGCGATGCACCAGTGCTGGATCCAGGATCCAACACTGAGTAAGAAAAAGTAACGATAACAGTTTTTACCTGCTAAGTGAATTTCCTTCCATAGGATAACATTGGTGATTCTATGAGAAAAAGTTTCTAAGTGTCAACTTTTAAAATACAATAATATTCCTTAAAAATCACGACTGTAACCAAAACGCTTTTACTCAACTGTTTACAGGAGATGTACCAGGACTGAATCTAGGATCCAGTCCTGTGGTTAGAAAAGTAATCCATAAAGTAACTAATTGCATTTAACTAGAAATTCACATTGAGCTGAATGTTGCATTGTGTTTGAAAATGTGTTGCCCATTGCAACAACTGTAACTACTGTACTTAAAAGTCTATTGCCTATGTGCAAAGTATTTAAACTAAAGTAATTCATTCTGAGAAAGTATTTTTTGTAATGTAATGTATAATGTAATTACAATGTAATTTAAAAAATAAAATATGTAAAAAAAAAAATCTAAAAATGTAATAAATCAGTATGAAAAAAATTAATATAACAATTAATACATTTAAAAATTGTCATTTACAAAACCTTTGAAATTCACTGAAAAAACCGTAGGTTTCAGACATGTTATAGTTAGGAATTAGCATTTTAAAAACCTTTGAAATTCACTGAAAAAACCATAGGTTTCAGATATGTTATAGTTAGAAATTAGCATTTAAAAAACCTTTGAAATTCACTGAAAAAACCATAGGTTTTAGGGACAGTTATAGTTAGTTGGACATTGCACTCGTACAAAACCCGTGAAATTCCCCCGTTATAGTTAGTTCAGCTAACTATAACTCGCGCCCGCAATGCACTGCTGATGACGTCACATATTACATCACTCATGACATGGTCAGTGACATCACTGATGACATCACTGATGACATCACTGATGACATCATCCACGTGATAATCTGATGCAGCTCCTCACACCCTAATATAACCTTTGATACACCCAATCTAAATTACAGACTGCCATTCGCAAAACCATAGACACTCCAACACCAATAACTACATACCCACTCACTGTTTCTTAGGTCTACACACACACATCCACTCACTCACCCGTACAGTCACTCATACTTATGGTCACTCAGTACAGGACTATCATATGCACTCTTACTCCTATATAGACACTCAAACACCGCCACTCATCCATAGAGGTACTCACACTCCTAGTCAGTCATGCAAATAATTAAACACACTGCCATTTACTCACCTATACAGTTATACACACACCAGCTCACTTAATCATACAAATACTAGCACATTGTTACGCTCCTATACAATCACTGATACAAGCACACACTCATCCATACAGCCACTATCACAATCACTCACTCTCGCTTATAGCTATTTATATACTCCAACACACATATATACTGCCTTTTACATATGTAGTTACTCACACATGTACCACTGGGACATACATTCACTCACTAACACACTCTTACACACACTTACCCACCCATACAGTCTATCACAGATGCACTCTTGAAACCATCCACCCAGTGAATTACCCACTCACACATCTATGCACAGAGTCGCACACACCCCTCCCACACAAACACTCAGGCACCCATACAGATACTCAGACAACCATTCAATAACTCATATAGACACTCATGTAGCTATTCACAAACACATGCAGCCACTTACACAGCAACAGACAGACGGATACAGACATTCACCCAGTTTAGTCACTAACCCATGCATTCAGTAAGATACGTTAAATCACTCACTTATAGAGTCAGTCACGCACCTACTAAATCATCCATTCAGACACTTATACACCCACTCATTCTTCAATACGCCTTTCCCTATATTTATTAAAAATATTTAAACTTTACAGAAACACACAGTCACTGGATGATGTCATCAGTGATGTCATTTGAGATGTCATCAGTGATGTCATCAGTGATGTCACTGACCATGTCATGAGTGATGTAATATGTGACGTCATCAGCAGTGCATTGCGGGGGCGCGAGTTATAGTTAGCTGAACTAACTATAACGGGGGAATTTCACGGGTTTTGTACGAGTGCAATGTCCAACTAACTATAACTGTCCCTAAAACCTATGGTTTTTTCAGTGAATATATATATATATATATATGTATGTTTAGGAACTTAAAAGTACGAAGTACCCTCAAACATACATATATGTATAAAAACATACATATGCATGCATCCTAAACTACTAAATACGCTAAAATGCCAAAATTGCATTGGGAATTTTCATTTAAAATAAATACATATAATAAAACTAGTGCCGTGCCTCTAAGACCTCCATGCTCCCATCATGCCCCACTGATGACAGTTAGGTCATGTCTTTTTACGGCGTATCATCATCTGTAGTGATAGTAAGGAAGAAGAGCGCTTCTTCACCAGGCCTGTGGACATCCAAGACACCCGAAGGCATCTCCCTTAGAGTGAAGGAGTCACTCCCCTGCACCTGCAGGCACCGCAACGCAGCTGACCCGTCTGCTGATCCTGGGCTCTCACAGACTCCGAAAGGCTCAGCAACACAGGTGGTGGTTCTGCAACTCCCTCGAGGTCTGCACTGTCTTCATACCGAGTTTGAGGCCAGTATCCCTCGTCTGAACCGCTGGAACAGAACCCCTTCGTACCGTGTCAACTTGCCATTGCCAAGGCTTGTTGACTCTCACCTCCAGAGATCTTCGGGCTACAAGAAGCTCCAACCTCAAGCAACCCTGCAGCCAAGATCTTCACCCTCACTGCTTCCTTTGCATCGTGGGCCTTCTTCATTGGTGAGCTGCTCGAGGTCCTCCTACGACTCCTGTGCCTTCAGTCCGTGGGTCCTCTTGAGAGTCTTCTTTGGTTTCAGTGGGCTCCCCTGCTTGCTCGGGCCTGCTCTGACTTACCTGGCCGTGGTGAATCACTTGGACCTTGCTGTTCCCGACACTTCACCTTCTTAGTCGAGTATGTTGTTTGCCGCTGCCAAGGCTTGTTGGTGTCCCTGCCGGACACTGACTCCTTGGCCCTTGACAGCCGACGTGGGACAGCTCGTGAATGGCTCCTAGTCTTCTACAGCGTCGCCTGGTCCGGTTAGCTGCAACTTCAAGGGCACCGTCAACCTCACCTGCATCTCCGACATCGGTGGGCATTCGTCTTCCGTGCCTCCTGGTCACTCCTGAGTGGCATAGACTCTGTCCCCTCCGATTGCAGGTACCTCTCATCTTGAATCCACCTTTGGGTTCCATCGGACTCCTTCGTCTTCTCCAGTGGCATCTTTCCTGAAGTCCTCCATTGTGGTAACGGCGGTTTCCGATGTCACTTGACACCTATGTACCCGGCTTCCCTGGTGCAGGTATCCTGGTTCCTGGGGTATCCACGGGTGGGGTGGCTCTTCAACCTTCCACGGGGTTTCTTGGGGGTCCGCTGGGAAGGGTCCTTCTTTAAAATTGCAACCGCGACTTACCTAGTGACTAGCATTGACCACGCGGTCGTGTTTCCACTCTGAACACGACCTCTGTGGGGTTCCTAGATACTCACCTTGGGTGGTACTTTGGTTCCCCGGCTCTTCTATGTCTTCTGGGTCCATTCTTGACTTGAGTCGTGGTTCACATTCCACTATTTTAGTATATGGTTTGGCCTCCCTCTGGAGACCACTGTGTATTTGTGCTACTTACGTGTTCTATTTCCTAATTATGATGTGTATTGTGTTTATTATCTCCGGGTATGAGATATTGCAATGTGTTAGTGAGTGTTTGTAATAAAATACATATTTTTATAACTACGCTATGTGATTCTTTTTTCACTTAAACTATACCATAAGATTAAGTACTGGTAAAACAAGCTGCTTTACACTCATTCTGGACTAATCCTGAAGGCTGCTCTCCACAGGTACCACTTAGAGAGCTTTCTAAGGTTGTATATGGTGCTTACATAAGTGAGCACCATATACTAAGCCAGCCTCCTACATTGATGGCAGCGGTGGGATTCAAACCTGCATTGTTTTATCAGCTAATCTAGGTGTGGATTAATTGAAAAATCATCACTAGCATTAGGTACATATAATATTTAGATAGACTAAGTAAGTTTTACTGAACGTATAGATTGGTTGACAAGGGTCTAGCACAGCCCTTGCTCCAATCTTAGAAAGTTTAGTTTCCACTAGGGTAGGTAGGTACAACACCACACTACACCTAGACATGTCTTTAATAGTGGACCCAAATGGGACCCAGTCTTCAGTGGTCTTAAGTTCCAGGAACTAAGGACCCTGTGTACCTCTAGGAAGTTAAAGACAGGTAGCAATCCAACCACTAAGCATCTCTTAGAGCGCTTATCCTAGATGATCTTCAGAACCCTGACCAGTCAGGGGATCAGGACAAAGTGGGTGGGGATGCTCCAGAAGAGGGGTAACCCCCAGTGGCCCTAATTCTGAGCATGATCAAGAGGAGTCTGAGGACTCCACCTTGACAAACTCTGATCCAGGGGATAGTGCAGATGGCACAGAGGGTGTCCCTAGAAGTAGGTCCCCCTTTATTCCTCCTGGGAGGGTTCAGAACAGGCAGAGGAGATCTAGATCTCCTTCTGCTGAGTCCAATGCTTCAGGACATTCCATAGGGACCTCAATCTCTAGCCAGAGAGAGCACTCATTGGAAAGGGAATACCACCTGATCAAACTTGAGAGAGTTAGACTCAAGCTCAGGCGAGACAAGTTGGCCCCTGACCAGGAGGCCCTGGAAGTCCAAAAAGCTAGGAAAAATCTGGGATAAGATTCCCATGGTGGCAGCCCAAGTGTACCTAGAATCAGGGAACCATCCTTTGACACTAGGAACCTGAGCAGGCTAGTCCCTCCTTACCAGGAAGGTGATGACATTCAGAAATGGATGTCTGCCTTAGAGAGTGCCTGTAAATTTCAGAAGGTCCTTCAAGGGCAATGGGCAGCTATCCTGTGGCTCTCCTTTGCTAACAAAGGTAGAGATAAGCTCCTCACTGTTAGAGAAGAGGATGCTGACAATTATTCAGTTCTTAAGAGTGCACTCATTGATGGGTTTGGCTTAACCACTGAACAGTACAGTATTAAGTTCAGAGACACCCAGAAAGCACACACCCAGGACTGGGAAAGACTTAATTGATAGTGCTATTGAGGCTCTGGAAGGGTGGCTTCATGGAAGCAAGGTACAGGACTATGAAGGATTGTACAATTTGATAATGAGGGAGCACATCCTTAATAACTGTCAGAACCAACTTTTGCACCAGTACCTGGTGGACTCTTATCTGACCTCTCCAAGAATTGGGAAAGGGAGACAAATGGGTCCGCACCAGGGTCAAGCAGAAAAACATGGTGGTGGAGGTGACCAGAAGAAGCAGGATTCTTCTAAACCCTAGGAGAAGGGTGTGGAAAAGGGCAAAGACAAAAAGCAGTCTTCTCAAGGTCCCCAAAATCCTGCCTCTGGGAGTGAGTCCCAAAACTCCAAGAAAGGCAAAAATAAACCTTGGTGTTATTTATGTAAAGTAAAGACCCATTGGACAAGAGATGCTCATTGTCCAAAGGCCAAGGAACCTACTACCACTGCCCCTAAGGCAACTGCGCCCCCTAGCACCTGTACAAGTGGTAGTACAGGAACCAAGGGATTAGTTGGGTTAACCTTGGCTTCTGAGTTGGGTTAAGGCCTAGTCAGGACTCCAGCTCAGGTTGTTCTAGTCTGTGATGGTGGCATTGATCCTGCCATTTTACTGGTAAGTCCCACTATCTTGGGCAATTACAGGCAACAGCCTTTGATAAATGGAAAGGTAGCAATAGCTTTCAGGGACACAGGAGCCAGTGTTGCCATGGTGACAGAGAAACTTGTGTCCCCTGAGCAAATCATACTTGGACAAATGTACCAACTCACCAACACTAGCAATGTCAGGACTGATCATTCCTTGGCAGTTGTAAATCTCAGCTGGGGAGGGGTAACTGGACCTAAAAGAGTTGTGGTATCTCCAGTACTACCTGTAGATTGTTTGTTGGGCAGTGATTTAGAAACTTCAGCCTGGTCTGAAGTAGAGCTCAGGACTCATGCAGAAATGATGGGCATTTCTGCCAGTGTCTTTGCTGTAACCAAGGCTCAGGCCCAACAGCTCAGCACTGAAGGAGCACTGGATCCTGGAACAATGGACCAGATGACTCCTAAGAGAAGGAGCAGGAAGGGTAAGGAATTATCCTCCTCCCAAACTCCCAGTGAGGATCAGTCTTCTGAGGGGGATGATCTCAGTCCCTGTGAAGGAACTGTCCCAGAGGAACTTGGACCTGAACAGGCAGAGTTCTTGGGGGCAGGGGGCTCTTCCAGGGCAGACTTGAGTTTGGAGCAGCAAACCTGTCCCACTCTTGAACCCCGCAGACAGCAAGCTGCTACTGAGGAAGCAGGGAATGTCAGTGGGTCCCATAGGATCTACTGGGAAGATGGCCTTCTATATTCTGAAGGTAGAAACCCCAAGCCTGGTGCCACCAGGAGGTTGGTAATACCTCAGACGTTCAGGGGATTTCTTCTCTCCCTAGCACGACGTTCACCTTGCAGGACACCTTGGGCAAAGTAAGACTTGGGACAGGATTGTCCCTTATTTTCACTGGCCCCATATGGCAGACGACACCAAGGAGTTTTGTCTCTCCTGTGTCACTTGCCAAGCCAGTGGTGAGTCAGGTGGCACTATAAAGGCCCCCTTAATTCCACTTCCAGTGGTTGGGGTACCCTTTGAGAGGGTAGGGATTGACAATGTTGGTCCCTTGAACCCTCCAACTGCATCTGGACACATTTACATCCTAGTGGTGGTGGACCATGCCACTAGGTATCCAGAAGCAATTCCCCTTAGAACCACTATAGCTCCTGTAGTGGCCAGGGCTCTCCTGGGAATCTTTTCCAGGGTGGGCTTCCCTAAGGAGGTCTTAACAGACAGAGGTACCAACTTCATGTCTAGTTACATAACTGCAATGTGGAAAGAGTGTAGAGTAAACTATAAGTTTACCACACCCTACTATCCACAGTGTAATGGGCTTGTTGAAAGGTTCAACAAGACCCTCAAGGGTATGATCATGGGACTCCCAGAAAAGCTTAGGCGAAAATGGGATGTCTAACTACCCTGCCTTCTCTTTGCCTACAGAGAGGTTCCTCAGAAGGGGATTGGCTACAGCCCATTTAAACTTCTATTTGGACATCCAGTTAGGGGTCCCTTGTGTCTAGTTAAGGAAGGCTGGCAGCAACCTCTCAAACCTCCTAAACAGGATATTGTGGACTATGTCCTTGGCCTGAATTTTCGTATAGCTGAGTACATGAAGAAGGCCAGTAAAAACCTGGAAGCCAGCCAAGAGTTCAGAAAGCGTGGCATGACCAAAAGGCTATCCTGACTGTTTACCAACCAGGCCAGAAGGTGTGGGTGTTGGAGCCTGTGGCCCCGGCAGCTCTCCAAGACAAGTGGAGTGGCCCACACACAATCCTTGAACAGAAAGGTGAGGTCACCTACTTGGTGGACCTAGGCACTCTAAGAAGTCCCCTCAGGGTACTTCATGTAAACTGCCTGAAACCTTTTGTAGACAGGGTTGACATGAGCTTGCTCATGGCCACTGATGAGTGACAAGAGGAAGAGAGTGACCCTCTCCCTGATCTCTCTGAGAACCCTGCTGGTGGGTCAGTGGATGGAGTAGCCTTGCCAGGCAGCCTCACAGACCAGCAGCAAGCTGATTGCAGGAATGTCCTCAATCAGTACACACATATGTTCTTTCTGACACCCAGTCAAACCACCTGGTGTACCCATGAAATGGACACAAGTGACAGTCTGCCAGTGAAGAACAAAATTTACAGACAGCCTGACCATGCCAGAGATTGCATCAGGACAGAGGTCCAAAAGATGCTGAAATTGGGGGGGGGGGGGTCATTAAGCCTTCAGATAGCCTCTGGGCTAGTCCAGTAGTCCTGGTACCAAAACCTCACATCAAGGGTGGAAAAAGAGAGATGAGGTTGTGTGTGGACTACAGAGGCCTCAATGCAGTCACTATGACTGATTCCCATCCTATTCCTAGAGCAGATGAGCTCATAGATACTTTGGCCTCAGCCAAGTTTCTGAGTACAGTTGACCTGACTGCTGGCTACTGGCAAATCAGCCTAGCTGAGGATGCCAAGCCAAAAACAGCATTTTCAACCCCCAGTGGGCATTATCAATTTATTGTGATGCCCTTTGGTCTGAAAAATGCACCTGCCACATTTCAGAGGCTGGTGAACAAACTCCTAACAGGTCTGGAAGCCTCTAGTACAGCATATCTAGATGATATAGCTGGCTTTAGCTCCACCTGTGAGGATCACCTGGTCCACCTCAAGAATGTTCTCGAGGCCCTGCAAAAGGCAGGCCTCACAAGGCCACTAACTGCCAGATAGGGCAGAGCAAGGTTGTATACTTGGGCCACCTGCTGGGTGGAGGCCAGGTTCAACCATTAGAGAGCAAAATCCAGACCATCATGGACTGGGTTGCTCCAACCACCCAGACTCAGGTCAGAGCTTTCTTGGGCCTGACTGGGTACTATAGGAGGTTTGTGAAAGGGTATGGATCCATAGTGACCCCTTGGAATGACTTAACCTCCAAGAGAATGCCAAAGAAAGTTCAGTGGACAGTTAGCTGTCAAAAGGCATTTGATAACCTGAAGCAGGCCATGTGCACTGCTCCCATTCTGCAAAGTCCTGACTATTCCAAAACCTTCATTGTCCAAACACATGCATCTGAGATAGGGGTAGGAGATGTTTTGTCAAAACTAAATGCAGAGGGCCAGGACCAACCAGTAGCTTTTATACGCAGAAGTTTGACCCCCAGGGAGAAACATTGGTCAGCTATAGAGAGGCAGGCCTTTGCTGTGGCCTGGGTCTTGAAGAAGTTGAGACCATACCTGTTTGGTACTCACTTCATTGTTCAGAAAGACCATAAGCCCCTCTTATTGCTTAAACAAATGAAGGGTGAAAATCCAAAATTTTTGAGGTGGTCCATTTCTCTACAGGGGATGGACTATTCAGTGGAACATAGGCTTGGGAGTAACCATGCCAACGCAGATGAACTCTCCAGATATTTCCACTTAGAAATTGAAGACTCAACTGGGCAAGGTTAGTCTTATCTCCTTCCGTTTGGGGGGGAAGTGAGGGGGTGTAGGAAAGTAGGACCTGCTCTCATGGTCACCCCCACTTTTTGCTGGTGTCATTATGTTTTCCTGACTAGTCTGACTGGGATCTTGCTAATCTGGACCCCAGTCTCTGTGCTTCTTCCCTAAATTGGACATGGTGAGTACCTAGGTACCCTCCAGATTGGCTACTGATGTAACCTTGTAAGTCCCTAGTATATGATACTAAGGTACCCAGGGCATAGGTACACCAGGGGTCTCCCATGGGCTGCAGCATGTATTATGCCACCCATGGAAGCCCACTCAAATCGTGACTACAGGCCTGCCATTGCAGCCTGTGTAACCTGGTGCTAGCACCACTTACGACAGATATAAGTTTCCTTATATCTGAGGTCACTGCACTTAAAACCTATGTCACCCCTAAGGCAGGCCTTTCAATCCTGAAGACAGGGTACTCAGTTCTAAGTGTGATGGTGCCTCTGCATGAGCTGGACACCCCTACAACCTTTGGAGTCCATTCTCCCGGGTTGTAAGTGCATCAGCCATTTAGATACATAGAGTGGCCATGCGTCAATACGCGATGGCTATCTCTTAACCGGCTGTAAAGAACCTTGTCGTGTTTGGTATCAAACATGTTGGAATCATACCCCCAGTGGTTGGTATCATTCCATGACCTGTAAAGCTCCTCCGGGAGGCCCACAGTGCTCCTGGTACCAGTCTTCTAACCCCGGCCAGCAAACTATGGCTGCTGCCGACCAGAGACAAAATTCTGCCCTCCTGCTGCTGAGCCAAGCTCGAGCAAGGGAAGGCAGGACAATAGGTTTCCTGTCACAGGGAGGTGTGACCACCTTCCAGGCAGGACTTAGTGTTTTGGGACAGGGTGGGGGCGCTTGCCAGCGCCACTAGACTGCTTTGATGGGCACATTTGGTGCCCTCTTTGCATACTCCCGTTCAAACCAGTTAAGGGAGCCGTTGACTGCCACTCTGGCGCGTAACTGGACAAAGGACATGGGAGTAACCTCCCCACTGTCCAGCCTTTCCTCTGGAAAATTCCCCTGAATCGTCCCAACCCTTTCCTAAAGGTACTCAAGGGCTTACCAGTGGATGGGTCCCTAGATTCGTCGTGGGGAAAGATTCATATCACATACCACTTCAACTTCGACCGTCTGGACACTCTGGACTTCGCTTTGGGAACAGAGACTGCACCGGGGAAGATTCCTGCTGCTCCTGGTCTCGTCATCCTGCTGGTCTTCTGCAACGTCTGTGCCTGTGCTCCATACAGGTTCTTCACCAAACCTGTGGACATCCAAAACACCCAAAGGAATCTCCCTTGGAGTGAAGGAGTCACTCCCCTGCAGGCACTGCAACGCAGCTGACCGGTCTGCTGATCCTGGGCTCCCACGGACTCCGAAAGGCTCAGCAACACAGGTAGTGGTTCTGCAACCCCTGCGAGGCCTGCACTGTCTTCATACCGAGCTTGAGGCCAGTATCCCTCGTCGGAACCGCTGGAACAGAACTCCTGTACACCTAGTCGACTTGCTGTTGCCAAGGCTTGTTGACTCTCCTCCAGAGATCTTCGGGCTCCAAGAAGCTGCAACCTCAAGCAACTCCTGCAGCCAAGATCTTCGCCCTCACCGCTTCTTCTGCACCGTGGGCCTTCTTCATTGGTGAGCTGCTCGAGGTACTCTTACGACTGCTGTGCCTTCGGCCCGTGGGTCCTCTTGAGGGTCTTCTTTGGCTTTAGTGGGCTCCCCTGCTTGCTTGGGGCCTGCTCTGACTTACCTGGCCATGGTGAGTTACTTGGACCTTGCTGGTCCAGACACTGCACCTTCTTCGTCGACTACATTGTTTGCCGCTGCCAAGGCTTGTTTTTGCCCCTGCTGGACACTGACCCCTTGGCCCTCGACATCCAACGTGGGACAGCTCGTGAACGGCTCCTGGTCTTCTAAATAGTCGCCTGGACCACACAGCTGCAACTTCAAGGGCACCGTCAACCTCACCTGTATCTGACATCGGTGGGCATTCGTCTTCCGCGCCTCCTGGTCACTTCAGAGTGGCATAGACTCTGTCTCCTCTGCTTGCAGGTACCTCTCATCTTGAATCCACCTTTGGGTTCCACCGAACTCCTTCGTCTTCTTCTCCAGCAGCATCTTTACTAAAGTCCTCCATTGTGGTCTACGGTGGTTTCCGATGTCACTTGACACCTATGCACCCGGCTTCCCTGGTGTAGGTATCCTGGTTCCTGGGGTATTCACGGGTGGGGTGGCTCTCCAACCTTCCATCTTCCACAGGGTTTCTTCAGGGTCTGCTGGGAAGGGTCCTACTTTTTAAAATTGCAACTGCGACTTAAATACTGACTAACATTGAGCACGCAGTAGTGTTCCTACTCTGCACATGACCTCCGTGGGGTTCCTAGATACCTACCTTTGGTGGTTCCTTGGGTCCCCGGCTCTTCTACGTCTTCCGGGTCCATTCTTGACTTGAGTCGTGGTTCGCATTCCACTATTTTAGTATATAGTTTGGTCTCCCCCTGGAGACCACTGTGTATTTGTGCTACTTACGTGCTCTATTTCCTAAGTATTGTGTGAGTTGTGTTTCTATCTCCGAGTAGGAGATAGTACAATTGTGTTAGTGTGTGTTTGTAATAAAATACATATTTTTATAACTACACTGTGTGATTCTTTTTCACTTAACCTGTACCATGAGATTAAGTACTGGTAAAACAAGCTGCTTTACACTACTTCTGGACTAAGCCTGAAGGCTGCTCTTCTCAGCTACCACTTAGAGAGCTTTCTAAGGTTGTCTAAGACCACTAAAATCACCATAAGGGTTGTCTGGATTAGTGCAGGGTGCTACACTTCCATAAGTGAGCACCACATACTAAGCCAGCCTCTTACACACTGGCAACTCATATATGCCGAAGAGGTATTGCACATCCTTTTTACTCTCCTTCTCGTGGAACTGAAGAGAAGGAAGCTCCTGGATGTGCCTTTCTGGCCGATGCCACTATGACTGAATCTGGTGGTGGATCCGCTCTTAAAAAAACAGGGTCCTGATCTGGTGCTTTAATTTTTTTGAGTGATGGTGCTGACCCTACTGCGGCTGGTGTTAAAAATGTTTGCAGAGCTGGTTCAAGTAGACCACGGACCAGTGGCAGCATAGGTCTTGCAGAAGACCTGTGATGCAGTGTCTCGAATATAACAGATGCCAATGTTGTTGGTGTCGGCATCTCAATGTTCAATTTAATGGCACCTCTACTCAGAACCTCATTGAAGGGGACAATTGAATCCACTGGTGACACACTGGCTGGAGGAGTCACCGACAAAGTAGGTGAATAGTCAGGAACAGATGATCTAGATGTGTCTGTGGAGCAAGAGGGCGATCTACGCCTGTGCCTTTTGAGATCTGGACGAATAATAGTGGCGAGAATGAGAAGAACCTCTGAGAGGTTTTCTGGAACGCAATCTTGTAGAAGGAGACCTTGGTCTCCTAGCAGACCTTTGAGGATACCTAGTAACAGCTGTCGTTGGAGGAGGTGTACCAGCTGAGACTCTAGAAGAAGAGTAGGTCTGTGAGAAATCCGTTCCTGGACTTCTCTGCGGAGCCCTACACTCCTTGATGCTTTGCAGCCAGAGTGGTGAAAGATTAACTGGTGGCGTTTATCTTTCTGGAACTGGAGATCCCTCCGGCGTGATCTGAACAATCCTGATTCCTGGGGAGGATGATGTCTCTCTCAACGTCTATCTGCGTCCTCCGATCACTTGTACTGCTGTCGACGGCGATGGGGGCTTTGACATCGTAATGACTCTGGATGCCGTAGGGCCTCTCGACGGCGAACCAGCACCCGCTGTCTCTTTGTCAGTGGTGAGAGGTGCAGAGACATAAGCCTCGACGTCGGGTCTCTCAACGTTGAGCATCTTTGTCTCGATGTCGGCGATACCGACTGTGATGCTCTTGAAGCCAACTGTTTATATCTTGACGTCGGAGTTCTCGACGTCGACAATCTACGTCCGGACAACGGCGAGGATCTCAACACCAAACATCCATGCTCCGAAGTCGGCTGTCGCTGCACCTGGGTTGTCGCCGACTGGCATGCCGGAGAAGCTCTCGACACTGACCCAATCCTGATTTCTGACGTAGACTTACGTTTCGCCGCTTGAAGTGAAGATCTGTGAACTTCTGCACCTGGCACCACATTATTCAGTCTCTTCGTCAACGGAGGTGGCGCTGATTGTCCCGACGGCGACTTCTCCTTCGACGTCGCCGCATGCTGCAGAGACCTTTCCAACGTCGATCTTGACGACGACGGGAAGCAGACCGGTATTTGTCGTGACGACGACCTCCTTTCCGTCGACGGCGAAGCAGATCGAAGCTTCCTTTTCTCTGCCCCTTAGCTCAGATCTTTTATGAGAGGAGGGCTCCTTGAAAGGTTGATGGGTGCTTCCAAGACCACTCGTGGATCTCACCTTTCCTCTCTCCTGCAAGGCATGCAGCTTAATTCTCTGTCACGCAGATTAATTGGAAAATTGCTGGCAGTAATAACACTTGTCTGGCTTGTGGGAAGATGGCATAACACAATACAGACCGAATGTGGGTCAGATTTAGCCATGTTTTTTTCCGCACGAAGGACAGTTGTTGAATAATGCTGGCATTTCTGCCAAAACTTGTTTTACCAAATAGTCTAGCCAGCAGATAAAGTCGAATGAAGCCAAGAAAAAACTTCTAGATAACAATTCTTGAGAGAAAAGTAAAAAACTGACGAACTCAATGCTCCAGGATCCTCGCAGAAAGAGCCAGAAAAAAGAACTGACCTAACTGTCACCTGTGGGGCATGATGGGAGCATGGAGGTCTTAAAGGCACGGCGTCAGTTTTATTCTGTATGGTTTCTCTATGCAGCCTATGAGCTAACATATCTTCTATTACTTTGCCTTTTTCTTTGAAAATAAAGGCTTTGTTTAAACAGTGAAAGTGTGCATGTTCTATGTAACATAAATGCTAAATAGATATGTGTTTATTTTAAATGAAATATCCAATATAATTTTGGCATTTTAGCCTATTTGGTGGTTTACGCTGCATGTATATGTATGTTTATATACATGCATATGTATGTTTGAGGGTACTTCGTACTGTTAAGTTTTTAAACATATATATGTATTGTGTATGTGCTCCGGCGTCTCGGCGCGTGGGTGGGACTATTCAGTGCTTATGACTGTTGATGAGTATCCCCTGGAAGAGAATGTTCCCTGTTTTGCATGTAGGCTGTAATTTAGGCTAGGTATAACAGTATGGACATGTAGGCAAGGCCTGAAATCTGCAGAGGCAAGGGGTAGCAAATGATGTCCTGAAGGATGTGTTTTAGAGGGTCCAGGTGCTTCTAACTGCAATAGTGGTCAAACCTTTTCCACTTTGCGACATAGAAAGCCTGTGTGGTAGGCCTGCCTGCTTTGCATAGGATAGTCAAGCATTCCTGTGGGAGATGAAGACAGCCAAACTCTAAGACCTCAGGTGCCAGATCGCTAGGTTGAGTTTTGTGGTGTTAAAAGGTCAATCCTGATTGGGAGCTTCTCATGGGGGCCAATGGACATTTTGAAAAGCATCAAGTACCAAGGCTGTGTGGCCCAGGTGGAGGCCAGCAAGATGAGTGTGAAGTATGTTTGCCTCATCTTCCTTACCATGTATTGAAGGAGTGGGAGAGATTCCTGACCAATTCATCCCTAATGCATTGACTATGGACCATGCGTGTAGACATTTTGCATTTTTGGGAATGGCAAACATGTCTATCTGGAGGGTTGCCGAAGGTCAGAAGTAGCCGTGTTGGACTTGCAGGTGGTGTTCCTACTCGTGGACTTGTAGACGCATTCTGCCGAACACATGTTGTCCAACCCTGGAAGGTATTCCACTTCCAGTGCCAGTGCCGACAGCAGAGAAAGAGTATGTGCAGCTTTGTTTCTGAAGGTCACACATGGTGGTCATGTTATCTGTTTGAATGAGAACAACCTTGACTGAAAGGACTCTTTGAGAGCTAGAAATATGGGCAGCAGCTCAAAGCAGTCGATATGGTGCCCCTGCTGTTGGACGTACTTCCTGGATAGTCATATTGGAGATATGCGTCCCCTCAACCTGCGAGAGAGGTGTCTTTGGTAATGGTCAAATGCAGGACAGGGTTTTAGAAAGGCCTGCCCTGCAACAGGTTGTTTCTGTTCTACCACTGCAAAGAGTGATGAGTGCTGGCCTTAACCATTTACTAGATCTTCTCAGTGACCCTCCACATGTGACTACTGAGACATTATTCAAACTCCCGCACGTAGGAAAGTGCCCCTTTTGTGCATGGTTACCCCCCACTTTTTCCTGACATCTAATGCCACCTGACTTGATGTGCCCTGGGTCCCTGCCAATCAGGTTCACAGGGCCTGTGTTCTCTTCCAAAACTGTACCTTTGTATCCACAATTCGCACATCCCTGGCCACAGGTAGGCCCCTTGTAAAAGGTACCATGGGTACCAAGGGCACTGTGACCAGGGAAGGCCTCTAAGGGCTGCAGCACCTTTTGTGCCACCCTTAGAGGCCCTTCACCTTAACACACACTGCCACTGCATGCTGCATGTTTTAGTGCAGAGAAAAGTGAAGAGTCGACATGGCCCACATCCCTGTGTGCCATGCCTGCAATTCACTGCCCAAGGCCTAGGTAACTCACCCCTCTAGCAGGGTGTACTAGACCTAAGGTGAGGGTACAGAGGCAGGAGCCCTGTACCCCTAAAGTGTCTAATTTCATTCTTAGACATTGTAAGTGTAGTAAAGCCATAAAGAGTATATGGTCTGGGAGTTGGTCATTACGAACTCCACCGCTCCATAATGGCTTTACTAAAAACTGGGAAGTTTGGTACCAAACTTCTCAGCACATTACACCTACACTGATGTCAGTGTGGGATTTAATGTAAAATGCACTCAGAGGGCATCTTAGAGATGCCCACTGAAAAGTGACCAGCTTTGGTGTGGTTCCTGCACGGCTGCCTGCCATTTGCCACCCCCAGACAGGTTTCTGGACCCCTGGGTAGAGAGCGTTTGCTCTCTGGGTACAGAAACAAAGCCATCCTGGGCAGAGGTGTCATGCCTCATTCGCCATGATGGGTTGGGTCCATGAAAGGGGACGCTTCAAAGGCCTGCCGCCTTTGAACGCTGTCTCTGCCTTTTGCTGCCCCCAGCAACTGGCTCCCACTGGTTCTGACCCCCAATCTGGGTGGGAGAATCGGTGGGAAAATCAAGCTAGGAGGAGAGGTGTGCCCACCTTTGCCAACCCCCACCCCTCAGGTGGGGGAGGAGAGGTGAAGCACGCATCTTAGTCTCCTCCATCTTGGAGATGAGGGGGCCCAACCAATCAGGAAGAGGCTCATGCCCCCCTTCTACTGGAGGGTGGCATAATAGGGGATTTACTCACCCCAAGGAAGGGACCCATTGGTCCTGACCTGCACACCCCTGTAACGCCCCTAAATTTAGTATTTAGGGGCAACCCTGAACCTTGTCTCCTCAGATTTGAGGAAGAAAGAAGAAGGACTGAAGAGCCATGCTGACCAAGGAAGAAGAGGACACCTACTGCTTTGGTCCCAGCCCTACCGGCCTGTCCGACTCTAACCTGCCTACAGTGAAGAACCCGGCGTGTCCAGCAGCCCCCGGAGGACCTGCCCTGCACTCACCTTACACACTCTGTCTCCAATGAGCACCGGATTTGTTCAGCCAAGACTCCAAGACCAGAACCCAAACCCTGATGGCTCCGGGATTCTGCACCACACTGCACCCAACGCCCACGGCCCGAGTTTGAGTGGCCCAACACCACAAGGAGATCTCCCTAGCAATCCTGACCTGGGATCTGGTGATCCCCAACCTTACTCAAGCTTCAAGACGACGCCTGCAGCCTCAACCTGAAGGGTCCCCCCGACCGCGACCAGAGTTGGTAAGAAGACCGGACGCCAAAAGCCACCCCTGCACCCGACGCCCCATGGCTTTGGGTGGCCCAACCGACTGTGTCGAGGCGTCCCCCAAGAATCCAATTTACCTCTCCAGCCAGTGGTCGCCTTCAGAAGCCTCCCTGCAGCCTCTTTGCTGACCCAGAGGTCTCCATTGGAATCCACAAGGTCCCCGACGTCTTCTTGGCACACTGCACCAGGCCGCCCCTATGCCGCTGGTGGTGCAGCTCCTGTGTTGATTGTTGGCCCCTGCAGTGCTGACCTTAGCCCCAGGAGCTTTGCTCCCACATCCGAGTGGCCTGCTCGTCAGCAGTCCCTAACCAAAGGCCCCCTTAGCCCCACTGGCTAACATTGGGCCCCTGCACTCTGTAACCCAGCCGCCCCAGTGCCGCTGGTGGTGCAATTTGAGTGCCCATCTAGACCTTGGGGAATCTTGGTCCTACCCCCCAAAACTCCCACTCGTAAGACATTTACTTATCTTTGAAACCGATAACCAATTTTCTCTCATAGGAACCAATGTTATGTATTTTTGTTCCTAAAATGTTTTGTGTTGAGCTGATGTTTTGTATGGAGAAAAAGTAACTACACAGCAAATCCTAAAAAGTCTTACTTACCTTGTATTGTGAGATCCCCGGTGTGGTATCTAGGCATACAACCCCAAGTAGTCGATGTAATTCAAAAGTAATCGAAAAGTAATTACTGTGTAATTTTAACCGTTTTGAAAGCCAATACAAACCTGTAATGATTGCAAATTCAACCACAACTGCACTTCCTTGTAAAGTCTTGCATTTGAGAGTATATTTTACTTACCTGTGCCAAGTCCTGCTTGGTTCTAAAAAATAAAACATAAGTATATCTTTTTTATACTTACCTAATTGGTCTGGATTCAGTCTCTGAGTGTGTGCTATCAGTCTTGAGTGAGTGAATACAATAAATGTTTAACACACTCTCTGGATAAGCCTAACTGCTCGCCCACACTACCAAAAAGAGAGCTGTTAGTACTTACCTAATTTAGCCTCTGCTATACCACTGGAGAATCCCTGGACTCTGTGCACACTATACCTTACTTTGGTATAGTATATACAGAGCCAGCTTCCAACAACAAACCACTGCTAAACACCCTTATCTGATTTGATTTCCTCCCAGAGGGAAAGAAAATCTTATAATCTCCCCCCAAAAGGTGATGTGTGATTGGGGGAGGCGGGGCAAGTCAGTGCTTAGAGGCGCAGTCCCCTTTATGGAGCTGCCTCTAACCCTGCCCTTGTTGTTGCTACCCCTGTAGATACCCCTGATGGGAATCCGCTGGTGTAAGGACTGCTGCTATCTTGACTGTGGCTGATCGGGCAAAGTGGCCTTGACTCCTTCCCTTTGTCTCTAGAGGCTGGAGCCTTGGGGGCACTCATAGATTGTGCAATTTCAGAGTCCTTCTTGAATTTTTCTCAGCATATCATCAACCTGTGGTCTAAAGAGGTGTTCCCCATTGAATGGGAGATTGAGGAGGTAGAGTAGATGCCGCTGGACCTGGCGTCCAAGATGGATGCTAGTGTTGATGCCTCGAGAGGCTGTCTGTGACATCGATAGCACAATGAATCTTTTCTGAGGTACCAGTCAGAAGCTAAACATTCCATGAATCTGCTTCTAGGTACCAGCTACAGCTGGACGTCCCATGCATCTGCTCCTAGGTACTAATAGACAGCTGGACTTCCAACACATCTCCTGCCAGGTGTAAGTTGGCAATGGACATCCAATACATCTACTGCAAGTTGGCAGTTGGACTTCCCATTCATCTACACCAAGGTAACCCTCATCGGCTGGACATCTCACACACAGGTATGGGGGAAAGGAGGCTTGCTGGGTCAAGTGTTGGCATAGATAAGAGGGGGTCAAGCCAAGCTTTCTGTGCTACCCAATTGCTGTAAGGTCCATGCATCTGGTCCAAGGTATTGGCAGCTGCACAATCCACACACTGAAGGACTGAGTCATCAGAATAGTGTTTGTAAGTCTTCCTCAAAGCAGAGAGCGTTGCTTAAAGCAGGAAGGCCGTAACATCCTAGTGAAGTGCCTGGGTGTTGGTGGGGTGTAGAATTCACAAACAAAATTGGATTCTCTATTCCTTTTCAATCTGGTGGGACCTACTCAAATGGTGTCTCTAAATCCATCTACCCGTTTGCTTTTGTTATTTTTTAGTTTTGTGTGGTATGTGAAGGTTGTGAAACTGATGATCAGGGGCTGCCCAGGCTCCTTTTCCTTCAGGGCTGAAGGCTCTCAGTCGAGGACTGTTAGCAGATCTTCTAACAGGCCTAAAGGTTTCTTAGCATCCGTCTTGGACTAGGATTCACTGAGCTAATGTTCATGCTGATACCCGGCCTCAGTGGTCCATAGTGGCTCACTCTGCTTTCTCTTTTTCCCTCCATCAGGTGTCATTTGGAGTGGCCTGTCCCGTCTCTGTTCTTCCACCGTGGATCCATTGGACATGAGCTCACGCAGTGTTCTCCTCCACCAATGCTACATCACCAGCTCTGTGGAGCAGTTCATCATCTACAGCGTCAACATGCTGGCCTTGGCCATGTCCCTCGAGCAGGAGCATCTCCGCCTCATTCCGATACTGGCTGGGCTCTTCTCTGTGGGAAGGTGAGTTTAGAAACAAGGGAAGGCTGAGAGAGGAGGGCACAGGTCTTACAAGTGAAGGCTTGGAGTGCTTGAGGGATTGCCATCCATGTCTACGTTGAGCCTGGAACTCTTTGCTTGGGATGAATCACAAAACAAGCCTGGGATGGAGGTCATGAAGAGGGAGGAAAAACTAGCAGAGCTGGTAGATGTGTCAGCAAAGAGGACGGATTAGAGCTGTGGTATCGTGAGCGAGGCTACAATGAGTGTAATACAATCATGGAGAGGGAGAGATCATGGGGTATTTTGGAAAGAGGGAGAAGGACAGGTAGAATAGGGCCTATGTTCTTTGAAAGGAATGGTTGGCCAAAGCTCAGCACGCAGTTGATCAGTTAACCAGGTAACTCGACATGAAAAATAATCCCATATCAAGAGGGAGGGTGCAGCTCACCGTTTAGTATCAGCAAAGTGGCACGCATCGCTATTGGAAAACATTATCTAAGGGAAAGTTTACTTGCTTATAATCCTTGGTTTGCATCCTACAGTGCTGTGCTTTCACCAATTGTGCAGTAATCTGGTCAGTGGTGAGGCAGGAGTGTTGCATGACCAAAACGGTAAACTGCAAACTGAGTGTTGGAGTTAAGTAACATTTTCTGTTTGAAACACGTGGTATTGTACATCATATGGTATTCAGACTGTAGAGCAAAACCTTCCACACTTAAGGTTGTGGCTGACGGAAAGTAGTAGAAGTAGTAATAGCCGTTACCTTCATATGACCCACCTGCACTTCATTTGTACCCGACACGTAAACAGTGTGGTGCATAGAAAATGTATGCACTCCATTCCATGCAGCATCTTTGTGTAGACCGACCCTGCAGTTTACAAACTAGTATTTGTTTAGTTTTAGTATAGCATACCTGGATAAATCAGACAATTCCAGATTCTGAGGCAGCTTTCGTCTATTTGGGTTGTGAAGAAGCTACACACAACTGTTTCGTTTCCCTAATTTACCTAGTTCTGGCACTATAATAAATTACTCCACACCCAACATCAAGTATATGCAAAGTTTCTTACAATTTCTCATTGTGGATTTTCAAAAAATGCTGTCTACTCACTTGCTTGGTTAATGTGAATCAAATACACTAATGTCATCAGTGTCACACCACTGTCCTTATGTGCCTGAAAATAGGGTTCTACCACTGACCAAGAGTGTAGTTCGCTGACCCTGCGTAATGTAGTGACTGCCAAGAAAACTACCTTCTACGTTGGAGCTTGTGGAGGCCCTGAATATAGTGGGCCAAAAGGTACACATGTAACCTTGTAAGGAATTGTCCCACAAAGAAGGCTATAGAGTTCTCGGTGGGGTAACACTTTGAGTCCCTCCGGGAAATCCTTAAAGATAAGTAGTTTAAAGGCGGGACCAGTTGTCTATTTTGTTAATATGGAGTAATTGCCAATAAGTGACTCCTCTGTACGTACTCGTCAGTTAACCTAGATTGTTGTAATCTTGGAGAGTAACTTGTTATGGATTACATGCATAAATGTACAGTAATCGCTAAATATTTCTGATTTTACAGCATACCTTACTCGAGAGGTTGAGTGTCCAAACACTCGTAAGGTAACTGCAAGTAACAAACGTCTAGGATATCAAGAGGCCACATTTCCAGATTGATTACTTGTGGGTTTGTGTGTAATATCTGAACGCCCGTTGGCTTATTAAGTCTGTAAGACACAGTAGCTGTGGACATCCTCAGAAGTTTAGAGCACCATGTTTCCATGCCCACGTGAGGGCAAGAAGAATCAATGTCATCGGCACCTCGCATAGTGAGCGAGTGGAAGAAGTGGAAACATGGAAGCGCATATCCTTAAGCAGTCTATCCACTGAGCAACTCCCTGCGAAGGGCTGTGGATACCTAGAGGCTGCATGGACTAACACAACTTCGTTATGGAGCTCTCTGAGAACAACCTTAGAAGCTAGAGACACTGCTTTAATTTCCAACACATTCATATTTGGTTTTGCCTCGAGGGCTGACCACTTGTCTTGAATCGTTAGGTCTAACATGAGAGCCCCAAGCTGTCAATGTGGCATCCGCTGTCACTGATTTGTGGCTGTGGGTCTGCAAAAGGTCTACCCAGCTACAAATGGTCCTTGTTCTACTACCTCAGTCATGTACCCTGGGTGACAATACTAGTCTCTCCTAGAACCCAGTCCCTCGAAACCATTGTCACTCTTGAAGGGGACTCACCTGCAGCTGTGCATTGGGGAGTAACACCATGCAAGAAGCCATCTTTCCTATTGCATTGTCAGAGACTGATGTGTGTTGAAGAACCGCTGTATGAATGCCACTACTCATTCTGCTGTGGGCTTAGGTTTTTCTATGATCGAATTTTGCGTTGAACACAAGAAACTCTGTATTTGTTTTGGCTCACACAAAATCTGATTGAGAATCCCAGCTTGTGCAGCAACGTCAGGGTGTGCTGAATGCAGGATCGGCATTTCTGACTTGGTATCCATCTTTCAAACCTGGTAGTTAGGGTGCAACATAAGAGATAATCTACTTACCTTTAACTACAGTTCTTCGGCGTAGGCAAATTTGGTGGTAACATGCTCACATTATTCCCCAAAATCAGACTGGGAACTCTCAGTAGTGCATGTAACACAGGAGTATACGAACACAGCAACTAACATCGATGCGGCACTCCTGCAAACAGCATCACTCGAGCTGCCATGTGCTCCCACCTGAGACATAGCGCTAGTCAGACTTCCATAGAGCACTTCTGTTTACATGAATTCTGAGCATCGCTTGAGTCCATGTGTGCAATGCTCTCACTGCCTGGGTGACAGCTGGGCAGAGAATGTTGGAACAAAGTGTGCATTTGTGCCCACATTGATTTTGGAAACTTAAACCATGATCTCAGCATTTCCCAGACTCATCTGGCGGAGGTTATCAAGAGAAGGAGGCAATCATGAAAGCATCTGCAAGGACCACTTGTGAATAGGCTCAAACGGGTCTCTCATGAGGGCCCTTAAATGGAGCTCAACTCCAAGCAGGCAGTTGTTTGGTTCGCAGAAGATGAAGTCTGAATAAAACTTATAAATTATTTAATAATTCTAGAGAGTACAACAGCAAAGGTTTAGAAGGTGAAATGTACAAATCTGGACATGGCAGTTAAGCGCACAAATACTGAAGAATACGTGAGGTGCGACTGGGTGAAATGAAGCAAATATAGTAGGAAATCTTTAGGCTTTATTTGAGGTCGATTTAAATGATGTTCTCTCGCCCAAATGCAGAATCTCTACCACCTCGGTTTTATTTGTGAAATCGGCTCTAACACCCTTCAGGACTCAAAGACCTACCCAAAGAGTTCAAGTGGAGGTAAGTTGCGTTGTCTTTCTCAGGAGGATCAGACTGGCCTGAACACAGATAGATATGCAGATCCATGGACCAGAAATGCCTGGCCCATGCCGGAACTACAAGGATAAGAAGTCCTGGGGATCAATAGGATCAGCTGAAAGACATAGGCAAACCATCCAGACCATGAGCGATAACCCGGACACCGCCCTGACTGCGAAGAGTTGGCATCTCTGGTTCTGCGGGATTACAAAGAGATCCCAGAATAGATTTCACCCCATCTTCAACATCAGATGCAGCTGAGTGGAATGTATTTCAGCTTCCTGCCGAGTCTGTCGGCCTATACATTAGGATGCTCAACTGCCAACTTGACTCCACGCCTCAGAACCCAAAGCCACACTTCTGCTGCTTCTATGCGCTGTAATTAGCAAGGGTTCTTTCTGTAAGCAACAGTCCTCAGAAGGGTATTAAAGGGTGCTGGGATGGGGAGCTGGAAGCAGATACTGGGTGAGTTTGCGGTAGCCTCTTTATGGTGGAGCTCGAGTGGATCAGAAACAAAAGGGACTGAGTTTAATTTGAGTACGTGCGGGAATAATCAGGCTCTAGAAGAAGGCATTTTGTCACTAGCTTTGAGTTTTAAAATGCACTGTCAATCCAGTAAGGCAACATGCCTAAGACTGATGTTAAAGAAAATTAAAACGGGTAAAACCACTGATTTGGAAAAAAGACTGCAATTAAAAAATCACAGCCTTATAATTTTAAAAAGTCCTACCCGTCCTTAAAGTGCAGTGTGTGATCTTGCTATCAAATGCCGTGCAGCATCGTCTCCTTTACACTGTCTCTGTCATCTCATGGTGCTTTCACTCACTTCGGGGTCTTCCCACTTCCAGAATCTGTTTACTCTCATCTTAGGATCTCCTTTCCCTGTAGGATCTCCTCTCCTTGCAGGATCTCCTCTGATTGTAGGATCTTTTCGTTGTAAGATCTCCTCTTCTTTCACGATCTCCTTTTCTTGTTAGATCTCTTTACCTTGTTAGATTTCCTTTCCCTGTTGGATCCCCCTTCCTTAATGGATCTCCTCTCCTTGTTGGATCTCCTTTCCTTGTTCAATCAATCAGGGGATTGTAAGCGCGCTACTCACCTGTGAGGGTCTCAAGGCGCTGGGGGGGGAGGGGGTGCGCCACTCCGTTCAGCCGAAGAGCTAGGTCTTGAGCGTCTTCCTGAAGGTGTTCAGGGAGGGGGAGAGTCTGATGTCTGCAGGTAGCTCGTTCCAGGTCTTGGCTGCAATGTGAGAGAACGATCTTCCGCCTGCTCTGGCTCTGTGGATGCGCGGGGTTTCAGCCAGTGCGAGGTTGGATGATCGCAGGTTTCTTTTGGGTACGTGGAAGTTTATTCTGTCGTTGAGGTATTTGGGTCCGTTGTTGTGCAGGCATTTGTAGGTGTTAGTGAGGATTTTGAAGGCGACTCTCTTCTCCACGGGGAGCCAGTGGAGTCGCCACAGGTGTTGGCTGATGTGTTCGCGCCGGGGGATGCCGAGGACGAGTCTGGCCGCGGTGTTCTGTATTGTTTGCAGTTTGCAGAGTAGGGACTTGTTGATGCCGGCGTAGAGTGCGGTGCCATAGTCGAGTTTGCTGGTGATGAGTGCGTGGGTGACTGTTTTCCTCGACTCGGGGGGGGATCCATTTGAAGGTCTTGCGGAGGATGCGGAAAGTGTTGAAGCAGCTGGAGGTGACGGCGTTGACCTGACGGTTCATGGTGAGTGATGAATCGAGTACGATGCCGAGGTTCTTGGTGTGGTCTGAGGGGGTAGGGGGGCTTCCGAGGGCGGTGGGCCACCAGGTGTTGTCCCAGGCTGAAGGGGTGGTTCCTAGGACGAGGACTTCAGTCTTCTCAGCGTTGAGTTTTAGGCAGCTGTTGGTCATCCAGACTGCGACTTCTTGCATTCCTCTTTGGAAGTTGAGTTTTGCGGTGGTGGGGTCTTTGGTGAAGGAGAGGATGAGCTGGGTGTCGTCTGCGTAGGATACGATGTTAAGGCCATGTTGTCGGACGATGTCTGCGAGGAGGGCCATGTAGATGTTGAAGAGGGTCAGGCTCAGAGATGACCACTGTGGGACTCCGCAGGTGATTTCCGTGGGGGCGGAGAGGAAAGGCGGTAGTCTGATCCTTTGGCTTATTCCGGTGAGGAATGAGCGGATCCAGTCTAGGGCAGTTCCTTGTATGCCAGCGTCGTGTAGTCTAGCGGCTAGTGTGCGGGGAGAGACGGTGTCGAAGGCTGCAGACAGGTCGAGGAGGATGAGGGCTGCGGAGTGGCCTTGGTCCAGGAGGGTGCGGATGTCGTCTGTGGCGGCAAGTAGGGCGGTCTCGGTGCTGTGGTGGGCTCGGAATCCGGATTGGGACGGGTCGAGGACGGCATGCTCTTCGATGAATCGTGTCAGTTCCCTGTTGACTGTTTTCTCTGCCACTTTGGTTGCGAAGGGGAGAAGCGAGATGGGCCGGTAGTTTTTGAGGTCGGTGGGGTCGGCCGTGGGCTTCTTGAGCAGGGGCCTGACTTCGGCGCGCTTCCAGTCGTCTGGGAAAGTGCCTGTTTTGAAGGTGGTGTTGATGGTGTGTTGCAGCTGGGGCGCGATGGTGTCTGCGGCTCTATGGTAGATGTGTGGGGGCAGGGGTTGGTGGGGGCCCCTGAGTGGATGCCTTTCATGGCCGCAGCGGTGTCCATGGTCCTGATAGGTGTCCAGTTGGAGATGGTGGGCTGGCTGGTGTCTTGGGGAGGCGGGGGGCTGGCTGAGGTGTCTTGTGGGTGGTCGATGAAGTTGTCGTAGAGTGTTCTGATCTTGAGGTGGAAGTAGGTTCCGAGCTTGTCGCAGAGATCTTGGGACAGGGTGATGTATGTGGATCCGCTGCGTGGTTGGTGAATTCCTTAATGACATTGAAGAGTTCTTTGGAGTTGGTGAAGTTGGTGAGGATTTTGCTGTGGATGAAGTTCCTTTTGGTTGTTCTGATTTGGTTGTAGGTGGAGTAGTTTTCGGTTGACTTGGTGTTCCTCCAGTTCTTTCCCAGGCGTCTGCAGGTGCGCCTAGCTTCTTGGAGGTCGGTGGTGAACCAGGCGGCTTTTCTGAGGCGTTGTTTGCCGGGGTTGCGTAGCGGGGCGAGCTCGTCTGCGCAGTTGGAGATCCACGTGTGTAGTTCTCTGGCTGCGGTGTTCGCGTCGGATGCCCAGGTGTGGTTGTCTCGGGAGAGTGTGGAGTTCAGTTGCTCGTCGGTGACCTTGCTCCAGTTCCTTCATGGCGGGCGGGGGGCTGGTTTGGGTGCTTTGGGTTTATCGACGGTGAAGTGGACGCAGTGGTGGTCGGTCCAGGGTGGCCGCGTTGTGTGGCTGAAGTGGACGCTGTTTCCTGCAGCGAAGATGGGGTCGAGGGTGTGTCCTGCTCTGTGTGTCGGTGTGTTGACGAGTTGGTTGAGTCCGATGTTGGCGAGGTTGTCACGGAGGGTGGTGGAGTTCAGGTCACTGGGGTTGTCGAGGTGGAAGTTGAGGTCTCCAATGAGTATGTAGTTCATTGATGCGATGGCGTGGGGTGCCATGAAGTCGGTGATGGTGGTGGCGAAAGGTGTCCGATGGCCGGGGGATCTGTAGATGAGTGTTCCACGGAGTGTGGTCTTAGGGCTGGTGTGGAACTGGAAATGCAGGTGTTCGGCGGCGGGGAAGGTTTCGCTGGAGGCGGAGGGTGCTTTTGTGGACTACGGCGAGGCCTCCTCCCGGGTGGTTGGGGCGGTCCTTCCTCTGGATCTTGTAAACGTCTGGGATGGCGGTGCTGATGTCGGGGCGGAGGCGACGTTGGTCCAGGTCTCTGTGAAGAAGGCGATGTCGGGCGAGAGAGTCGAGTAGGTTCCAGATTTCCATGCCGTGTTTGTGTACGGAGCGCATGTTGAGGAGGACCCCCTTTCCTTAATGGTTCTCCTCTCCTTGTTGGATCTCCTTTCCTTGTTGGATCCCCTTTCCTTAATGGATCTCCTCTTTGTTGGATCTCCTTTCCTGGTTGTCTCTCCTCTCCTTGTTGGATCTCCTTTACTTTTTGGATATCCTCTCGTTGTAGGATCTCCTCTTGTTGGATTTCCTTTCCTTGTCGGATCTCCTCTTCTTGTTAGATTTCCTTTCCTTGTTGAATCTCCTTTCTTGGTTGGATCTCCTTTACTTGTTTGATCTCCTCTCCTTGTTGGATCTCCTTTCCTTGTTTGACCTCCTCTCCTTGTTGGATCTCCTTTCGTTGTTGGATATCCTCTCGCTGTCGGATCTCCTTTCCTTGTTGGATCTCATCTTCTTGTTGGATGTCCTCTCTTTATTGGATCTCCTTTTCTTGTTGGATATCCTTTCATTGTAGGATCTTGTCAACTTCTTAGATCTCTTCTTGTTGGATCTCCTTTCCTTGTTGGATCTTCTCTCCTTGCAGATCTCCTTATTGTCGGATCTCTTCTCGTTGTAAGCTCTCCTCTTCTTTCACGATCTCCTTTTCTTGTTGGATCTCTTTTCCTTGTTGGATCCCCTTTCCTTAATGGATCTCCTTTCCTTGTTGGACCCCCTTTCCTTACTGGATCTCCTCTCCTTGTTGGATCTCCTTTCCTTGTTGGATCCCCTTTCCTTAATGGATCTCCTCTCCTTGTTGGATCTCCTTTCCTGGTTGTCTCTCCTCTCCTTGTTGGATCTCCTTTACTTTTTGGATATCCTCTCGTTGTAGGATCTCCTCTTGTTGGATCTCCTTTCCTTGTCGGATCTCCTCTTCTTGTTAGATCTCCTTTCCTTGTTGAATCTCCTTTCTTGGTTGGATCTCCTTTCCTTGTTTGATCTCCTCTCCTTGTTGGATCTCCTTTCCTTGTTTGATCTCCTCTCCTTGTTGGATCTCCTTTCCTTGTTGGATATCCTCTCGTTGTAGGATCTCCTTTCCTTGTTGGATATCCTCTCATTGTAGGATCTCCTTTCCTTGTCGGATTTCCTCTCCTTGTTGGAGCTCCTTTTCTTGTAGGATCACCATTTCTTGTTGGTTCTCCACTTTTAGTTGAATCTCCTTTCCTGGTTGAATCTCCTCCCCTTGTTGGATCTCCCCTTCTTGTCAGATCTCCTCTCTGTGTTAGATCTCCTTTTCTTGTTGGATCTACTTTCCTTTTTTGATCTCCTCTCTTTATCCGATCTCCTTTCCTTGTTGGATCTCATCTTCTTGTTGGATGTCCTCTCTTTATTGGATCTCCTTTTCTTGTTGGATATCCTCTCCTTGCAGGATCTCCTCTTATTGTCGGATCTCTTCTCTTTGTAAGCTCTCCTCTTCTTTCATGATCTCCTTTTCTTGTTAGATCTCTTTTCTTTGTTGGATCTCCTTTCCATGTTGGATCCCCTTTCCTTAATGGATCTCCTCGTTGGATCTCCTTTCCTTGTTGGACCCCCTTTCCTTAATGGATCTCCTCGTTGGATCTCCTTTCCTTGTTGGATCCCCTTTCCTTAATGGATCTCCTCTCCTTGTTGGATCTCCTTTCCTGGTTGGATCTCCTTTCCTGGTTGTCTCTCCTCTCCTTGTTGGATCTCCTTTACTTTTTGGATATCCTCTCGTTGTAGGATCTCCTCTTGTTGGATTTCCTTTCCTTGTCGGATCTCCTTTCTTGGTTGGATCTCCTTTCCTTGTTTGATCTCCTCTCCTTGTTGGATCTCCTTTCCTTGTTGGATCTCCTCTCCTTGTTGGATCTCCTCTCCTTGTTGGATCTCCTCTCCTTGTTGGATATCCTCTCATTGTAGGATCTCCTTTTCTTGTTGGATCTCCTCTCCTTGCAGGATCTCCTCTATTGTCGGATTTCCTCTCCTTGTTGGAGCTCCTTTTCTTGTAGGATCACCTTTTATTGTTGGATCTCCACTTTTAGTTGAATCTCCTTTCTTGGTTGGATCTCCTCCCTTTGTTGGATCTCCCCTTCTTGTCAGATCTCCTTTCTGTGTTAGATCTCCTTTCCTGGTTAGATCTCCTTTCCTGGTTGGATCTACTTTCCTTGTTGGATCGTCTTTCCTTTTTTGATCTCCTCTCTTTGTCAGATCTCCTTTCCGTGTTGGATATCCTCTCGCTGTAGGATCTCCTTTCCTTGTTGGATCTCATCTTCTTGTTGGATGTCCTCTCTTTATTGGATCTCCTTTTCTTGTTCGATATCCTGTCGTTGTAGGATCTTGTCGTTTTCTTAGATCCCTTCTTGTTGGATGTCATTTCCTTGTTGGATCTCCTCTTCTTGTTGGATCTTCTTTCCTTGTAGGGTCTCCTCACTGTGTAGGTCATGTTTTCACAGTTTCTACCACCTTCTTTCCCTCAGGAGCCGGTGCTCGTACCCTGGGGTCTACTTTCCCTCACTGTTCTCTCTCCGCCCTCCTGTTTTACCTCTATTCCTTAGCCCCTCCTCCTTCCCCTCACCCCAAGGGCATTTGTGCCCTCTTTCTTTTCACTGTTACCCTTAAGTGCTGCTGTTCTTCACTATCACCTCTCTATTCTGCAGATGCAGCTGTGCTTGTTCTCAGCACTCTCCTTACCTGGGTGCTATTATCACTCACTCTCTGCCTTCTGCAGGTGCTGTTGTTGCTTTCTCTCAGCACTCTTTGCCTTGGTGCTGTTTTCACTCATTCTCTGCTCCTTCTCCCTTGTCTCCAGCAGGCTGCTCTCTCCCACACCTCTCTTTTCTCAGGATCTGTTTTGCCTTCACTATAAGGTCTCTTCCCACTACACGGGTGCTATTAATGCTCACTCCACTCTCTGTCCCCTGGGTATTCTGTACCCGGGAGCTGTTTTCACTCATTCTCTGCCTCCCACAGGTGCAGCTGTCTTTCTTTTCCAGATTCTGATACGTTCACTATAAGGTCTCTTCCCACTACAGCAGTGGTATTAATGCTCACTCCGCTCTCTCTGTCCCCTATGTGTTCTGTCCCAATGGTGCTGTTTTCACTCACTCTGCCTCCCACAGGTGCTGCTGTCTCTCTGTTCTAGGTTCTGTTACGTTCATTATTAGGTCTCTCCCCATTGTTACTATTGATGCTTACTTCGCTTTTTCTGTCCCTCAAGTGCTGAGTTCACTCATCTTTAACTCTCTCCCCAGGTGTTGCTACTGGATCGCTCTGAGGGTTGGACGCTCCTACAGTGGCTTCGGGTTTGGCCTGACCTTCTTCCCAGCTCTTGCAATGACTGGCTACAACCTTTACTGCTTCTACAAGTTGGGGTTCGACTTCAACTTCAGGGAGTATCAAGGAGAAAGCACTGGCCATAGAGGGACCACCCACTGGCCAGAGCTCGGCAGCCTCAGCCAAGTAAGGACCTGAAAAGGGTAACCACAACTCTCTGAGACAATGGGACCACAATCGTGCCAGTATCACGTTCATCAGACGTCACAATTAAACCATGAGCCTGCATACTTTCTTGATCGGGCCAGTATCACGTCCATCAAACGTCACAATTAAACCATGAGCCTGCATACTTTCTTGATCGGCCCAGTATCACGTCCATCAGACGTCACAATTAAACCATGAGCCTGCATACTTTCTTGCCAGGCTATCAAATGTGTCATACATTTAAAGCAGCATTATACCTTTGGGCATCCAGGAGCATCCTGACTGGCTCATGAACACGAAGTCCACGACACGGGCCGTCTTCGTACACGGGTATCATTTCCAGTTTGTGTTATTGCCAGTTGTTAAGTATTATATTAATAAAAACATTTTGTAATAAGATTTTTCCTCTAAGACCTTTCAAAGCAAACATTATTGGCTTGTTATTGGACGAATTATGTACCTTCAGTAATGCTCTTCCAGGTGCGTGCTCTCTTTCCTCAATGGTTAATCAGTTTTCAGGCTTCTTTCAAGGCATCAGGCTGGAACCGGAAAAACATTTTCAGCACTGACTCACAGCAGTAGTGGCACTAGAAAGCATCATCTGCATATCCACTGGATGCGACCCACCGTTCCACAAAGGTGCCTCTTTTGGCCCAAGTGTCATTGCCATCGAATGAAGGCTCTGTGCACAAAAAGGAATATGTTACTTACCCTGTAATCATTTGTTCATGGCATGTAGTGCTGTAGATTCACATGCTCTGCATACTCCTGCCATCTAGTGTTGGGTCCAGAGTTGTGCAAGTTGTTTTTCTTCGAAGAAGTCTTTCGAGTCACAAGGTTGAGTTACTCCTCCTCTCGGTGGTAATACGCATGGACATCGACTCCATTGTTACATTGTATTCCCACATGCGGGTGAGAAAGGAGTGTAAAGTATGTGTAAGTAAAGAGATGACCATGCTGAATGTATAAATATTGAAAACTAGTAAATGTGAGGAACTGCAATGGCCATGGGTGTCCAGGGAGGAGGGTGGGGGCATGTGAATCTACAGCACTACATGCCACAACCAGATGCTTACAGGGTAAGTAACACATTCCGTTCGATGGCATGTATTGTATTGTATTTATATAGTGCTTACTACCCCTAAAAAGGCGTTGAAGCACTTTTCGGTGAGTAGCACGCTACTCCGGAACCCAAAAAGGATTAGCGGTTGTTTAGTTTTGTGAAATTTTAGTTAATTTGAGTGGTGGACATGTGACTCTGTTAATTGGATTGAAAAGGATAATGGGGGAATGGCGTGTATAGAAGAGGGAAGAGTCTAGAAAGTGTTTATTGGGAGATCATAGTAGTAAGATGAGGTATGGGATGAGTATAAGGAGAGATGGAGAGATGAATCTCTAGAAAAGGATTAGGGAGATCATAGTAGTAAAATGAGTTTTGGGATGAGTCGAAGGAAGGATAGGCGAGGGAAGAATTTAGAAGGGTTGTTTGGGAGATCATAGTATTAAAATGAGGTTTGGGGTTATCCAAGTAGGATAGAAGAGGGAACAGTCAAGAAAGGATTATTTTGGAGATCACCAACCACCTGCGGAGTCCCCCAGGGGTCCTCCCTCAGCCCTACGCTCTTCAAAGTCTACATGGCTCCGCTTGCCCCCATCGTCAGAACCTACGGACTCAACATTGTGTCATACGCAGACGACACCCAACTCATCCTCTCCCTATCCAACGAACCCAATACCGCCACACAACTTTCGAGAAGGCATGGAAGCCGTCGCCAAATGGATGAAAAACAGCTGCCTACAACTAAACACCAACAAAACAGAAGTAATCATCATGGGCCCAAACCCCGAAGCCTGGAACGACACCTGGTGGCCCCCCGCCCTCGGAAAAACGCCCACCCACCCCTACGGACCACGCACGCAACCTGGGAATCATCCTGGACTCTGAGCTCAAAATGGACCGCCAGATCAACTCCGTCTTGTCCTCCTGCTTCCACACCCTCCGCCTCCTACGTAAGACCTTCAAATGGATCCCCCTCGAACACAGAAAGACCGTCACTCACGCCCTGGTCACCAGCAGACTCGACTACGGCAACACACTCTACGCCGGAATAAACAAAAACCTCACCCGCAAGCTACAGAACATCCAGAACGCCGCCGCAAGACTGGTCCTCGTCCTGACAAGACACTGCCACATCTCCCAGCACCTGCGCACACTCCACTGGCTCGCCATCAAAGCTAGAATCACCTTTAAGATGCTCACCCACGCTCACAAGGCCCTCCACGACACCGGACCAGCATACCTGAACAGCTGACTCAAATTCCACGCACCCCAGAGGACCCTACGATCAGCCCAGCTCTCCTACGCCGTGGTCCCCCGCACCAGAAAGACCAGATCGGGAGGCCGCTCTTTCTCCTTCCTCGCGGCCAGTGCCTGGAACACCCTTCCGCTCCACCTCAGACAGACAACATCGCTCCCCATCTTCGCAAGAAACCTCAAAACCTGGCTCTTCGACAGACCCCCCCCTTGATGGACTGGAACCTGCTAGCTAGTATTGACTTGTCTGATGTCATGGATTGCTATACGGGTAGGTAATTGTGAATTCTGCCCCCGACACGTGTTTTGTGATCGGGGGAAGAATAGGGTAGTCGCTTTTTGGCAGAGGATGTTGCTCAATGGGGGGGGGAGAATCACCCTCACCTCCACCCCTTAGAGTAGGAGCCCTGACTTTGATGTTTTTTGTTGGGAGCTGGAATCCTCAGAAGGATTATATTACTTACCCTGTAAGCAACTGTTCTTGGCATGTAGAGCTGTAGATTCACATGCTTTGCATACTCCTGCCATCTAGTGTTGGGTCCGATGTTTGCAAGTTGTTTTTCTTTGAAGAAGTCTTTTCCAGTCACGAGGTAAGGTGACTCCTCCTTTCGGTGATAATGCGCATGGACACCAACTCCATTGTTAGATTGTTTTCCCGCAAGAGGGTGAGAATGGAGTAAGATGTACATGCATGTATAATCTGAGTAATAACTGCAACGACCATTGGTATCCGGGAAAGAGGGAGGGTGCATGTGAATCTACAGCTCTATATGCCAAGAACAGATGCTTACCAGGTAAGTAACATAATCAGTTTGAGGCATGTGTGCTGTAGATACACACGCTTTGCAGACTGTATAGCAGTACTCTCCCAAAGCAGTGGCTAACCAGTGGGCGTTGAAGTTGTCTGAAAAAGTGTTCTTAGGACTGCCTGTCCTACATTAACTTGTTGACGTACTAATACATCCACACAATAATGTTTGGTAAATGTGTGTGGTGTGGACCATGTAGCTGCTTTACAAATGTCAGCTATGGGAATGTTACCTAAAAAGGCCATAGATGTTCCTATTTTAGGAGTAGAATGTGCTCTAGGAGGTATAGACAAAGTTCTTTTGGCTTTAATATAGCATGTTTGGATACATTTAACGATCCATCTAGAAATTCCAGATTTATTGATAAGTTTCCCTTTATGAGGTGGAGCAAAGGCAACAAAAAGTTGTTTTGTCTTGCGAAAATCGTTTGTTCTATCAATATAATACAATGATGCTCTTTTGACATCTAATGTATGTAAAGCTCTTTCTGCTACAGAATCAGGTTGAGGGAAGAACACAGGTAACTCAACCGATTGGTTAATACGAAAAGCAGAAACTACTTTTGGAAGGAACTTTGGGTTAGTGCGAAGAACCACTCTGTCTTGATGGAGTTGGAAAAATGGTTCTTCTAAGGTTAATGCCTGAATCTCACTGACACGTCTTAGTGAAGTGTTAGCAATCAAGAAAGCAACCTTCCAAGAAAGGAATTGCAGTGGGAAATTGTTCAATGGTTCAAAAGGTGGACATATAAGTCTTGTTGGAACAATATTAAGGTTCCATGCAGGTGGAAGTTTTGGAGGTATCACTCTTTTAAGGCCTTCCATAAAGGCTTTAATTACTGGTACTTTGAATAGGGATAAATGTTGTCTGTTTTGAAGATATGCAGCCACGGCTGCAAGGTGTAGTCTTATGGATGTGTATGCAAGGCCAGCACATTGCAGATGCATTAGATAACAAATGATTTGTTGTATAGAAGCATCTAGTGGTTCAAAGGTTAGATTATCACAATATATAACAAACCTTTTCCACTTTGCTGCATAGCCTGCTCTAGAGGTAGGTTTTCTTGCTTCTTAAAGAATTGTCATGCAATCTGATGGTAGATTTAGGTATTCAAATTCTATGACTTCAGGAGCCAAATCGCTAGGTTGAGCTCCTTGGGGTTTGGATGTCTGATTTCTACATAGTTTTGAGTGAGAAGGTTTGAGGTGAAGCTTCTAGTGTGGAACTACTGAAAGTTCCAGTAGTGTGGTGAACCAAGGTTGATGAGCCCATGTGGAAGATATCAAAATGAGGGTGAGAGATGTTTGTCTGAGCTTCCAAACCAGAAAAGGAAGAAGAGGGAGAGGCAGAAAAGCATAAGCAAGTATCTCTGACCAGTTCGTCCATAGGGCATTGCCTTTGGATAGAGGGTGTGGGAACCTGGAGGCGAAGTTTGGGCATTTTGAGTTCTGAGCTGTTGCAAAGAGATCTATTTGTGGAAATCTCCATTTGTGGAAGTATGGGAGGAGGGCGTGTTGGTGCATCCTGCGGAGGAGGTCAGAAATTTGCTGTCCGTCCCTGGAAGGTGTTCTGCTAGCAGTTGGAATTTGTGATGTATTGCCCAATGCCAAATGGTCTGAGAGAGGCGTGATAATTGTAGACAGTGCCCCCCGTTTTTGTACATAGTACATATCATATTGTCCGTCCGGACTAGAACAACTTTCGCTATTAAGAGAGGTAGAAATGGTTTTAGCGCTAAGTGAACAGCTAGAAGCTCTAGTTAGTTGATGTGGAGACTCTTTGGTTTGATGTCCCATAGACCCTGAACTGTTAGATGTTGTAGATGGGCACCCCACCCTGTAAGAGATGAGTCCGCTGTGAGCATGACCTGTGGAACAGGGTCGATAAAAGGCCGCCCTTTTGATAAGTTTTGGGTGTTCCACCACTGCAGAGAGCGATGGGTGGACTGTCTGTGATTCATTCCATTGACGTACTAAGCATTCCTGTAGAGGACGCATGTTTAATCTTGCATGAGGTACTATGGCAATGCATGATGCCATCATCCCTAAAAGTTGCATGAAAGTTGTCACTGTGAGATACTGGTTGCTTTGAAATTGTAGCAGCAGTGTTTGGAAATGGTGAATTCTGACTGCATTTGGATAGGCTAAACCTGTTTGAGTTTTTAGATTAGCTCCTAGATTTTTGTGCATTGACTGTGAATCCCAATTGATGAAGAAGACTTATTGTAACTTGAGTGTGTTGCAAACACTTGAGATGTGTGTTGGCTTTGATGAGCAAATCGTCTAGATATGAGAAGACATGAATTTGTTGTCTTCTTAGATGAGCTTCTACTACTGCTAGACATTTGGAGAATACTCTGCGTGCAGTAGTTACTCCGAATTGGAGTACTTTGAATTGACAGTGCTTTCCTGCTATCACAAATCTGTGGGGCGAAAAGATCTATTTGAGGAAACCCCCAATATTGAAAGTACAGGAGTAGAACCTGAGGGTGGTGCTCCCACTCGTGGGTTTGCTGCCTCTGTCTGCTTAGAATGTCGGCAATCTGATTGTTTACTCCCGGAAGTGGTTCTGCTAGGAGATACATTTTGTGATGTATGGCCCATTTCCAAATGTCTTCAGCTAGGTGAGACAGTTAGAGAGAGTTCCCCCCCGTTTTTGTATATAGTACATAGCTGTCATGTTGTCGGTGCGGAATAGGACAGCTTTGTGTAGAAGGTGAACTTGAACAGCTTTGAGCGCTAGAAACACTGCTAGCAGCTCCAGATGATTTATGTGGAGAGCCTTTTGGTTGTGACTTCACAAGCCTTGAATTGTGTGATTCTGGAGATGAGCTCCCCAACCAGTGAGTGACGAGTCTGCTGTTAGTACTGTCTATGGAATGGGGTCTATGAAGGGCCGCCCTTTTGATACATTTTGTGGGTTCCACCACTGCAGAGAGCGATGGGTGCGGCCGTTTACCAACACTAGATCGGTCAAATGACCCTGCGACTGGTTCCACTGACTTGCTAAGCATTCCTGGAGGGGACGCATATGAAGCCTTGCATGGGGGACAATCATGATGCAAGAGGCCATCATTCCCAGCAGATGCATATACGCCCGAGCTGGTAGTGAGTGTGTGGGCTGAAACTGAGCGATTAGAGCCTGAATATTGCGAATTCTGGCTGCATTGAAAAAGGCCAGAGCTTTTTGAGTATCTAAAGTGGCTCCTAGAGATAGGTCTGTGTGTTGGAAGGTTGGAGATGAGACTTTAACACATTGACTAAATCCTAGTTGATTCAGTAACTGTAGTGTTATGTGAGTGTGCTGGAGACACTTTCTGTAAGTGTTGGCTTTGATGAGCCAGTCGTCTAAGTACGGGAAGACATGAATATGTTGTCTTCGCAGGTGAGCAGCGACCACTGGCAGGCATTTGGTAAATACTCTGGGGGCCGTGGTGACTCTGAATGGAAGCACTTTGAACTGGTAATGCTGCCCCGCTACCACAAATCTGAGATATTTGCGATGAGCGTGATGTATTGGAATATGGAAATATGCGTCCTTTAAGTCTAGAGTAGACATAAAGTTGCCTTGCTGTAGAAGTGGGAGCACTTGCTGAAGTGTCACCATGTGAAAATGATCTGACTGTATGTAGTGATTTAACTCTCTGAGGTCTAGGATGCGTCTGAGAGAGCCGTCCTTTTTAGGTATTAGAAAGTACAGGGAGTATACGCCGCACCCTTGATATTGTAGTGGTACGGGCTCTATGGCTCCCTTTAAAAGGAGAGACTGAACCTCCTGTTTGAGGAGGTGTAGATGATCTGGTGACATTTTGTGTAAACGCGGGGAATGTTTGGAGGATTAATGGTAAGCTCCAGGCAATAACCAGAACGGATAATTCCTAACACCCATTTGTCTGTAGTTATTGATTGCCAGACTGGGAGGAATTATGAAAGACGTCCCCCGACAGGTGTTGAATGATTGGGGGGAATCGTAGGCAAGTCACTGTTTGGTATTTGAGGGGGAGGTACATGTTGTAGAACCCCTACCTCTATCCTTGCCATTGTTGCCTCTGTAGCCTCCTCTAAAGAAACCTCTTGAGGAAGAGAGTTGATAGTTGCTCTTGTATGATGTAGAGGAAGTGTCTGAAGAGATATTTTTGGACCCCCCACGATAGAAGGTGCACCGAAAGGACCCACGGTTGGAAGGGGACTGAAGGGCTCCCAAAGATTTATCCACGTCTGTGTCCTTTTTAATTTTTTCTAAGGACGTGTCTACTGCAGGACCAAAGAGATGTTGTTTGTCGAATGCTGTGTTAAGAATGGAAGCCTGAACTTCGGGTTTAAAACCCGAAATCCTTAACCATGCATGTCTTCTTAGCAACACACTGGTATTGATGGCTCTAGCCGCAGTATCGGCTGCATCTAATGCACACCTGATTGAAGAATTAGAGATGAGCTTCCCCTCTTGCACTAAGTCTTGGGCTTTGTGTTCATCTGGTAGAGACTGGAGCAATTGTTCTATTTCATCCCAGTGCACTCTATCGTACCTGGCTAAAAGGGCCTTGGTATTAGCGATTCGCCAATAATTTGCAGCTTCGGAGGCTACTCTTTTCCCGGAGGCGTCTATGAGCTTTGACTCATTGTCTGGAGGTGGAGCATCCCCTGATGTCTGTGAATTGGCCCGTTTACGGGCATTAGGCACCACTAAAGAGTCTAAAGGTAACTGACCCTTAATGAAAGCTGGATCTTATGGTGCAGGTTTATACTTTTTATCTATCCTGGGGGTAAGAATGCATGCACGAACAGGGTAGTTAAATATGTCGTCCACATGCCTTAATATAACTTTACGGTACAGTAGGAAATGATCCCAATATACAATACTTCAACATAAAAACAGTTTAAATAGATATTTGCCAACAATCATATAAACCACAAAATACACGAGTGAAAAGGAACAATGTTATTTAATCACACTGTCACCTTACTTTGTATATACATCATAACATATATTCACATTGATAAGCAAGTGCCCAAAGAAAGGGAGAAGTGAAGGGTGAATAAGGTGAAAATAATGTGATAAAAAGGGATAGGGTTAATGTATAAAGAACATATTCATTATTGAACAGTACAAAACAGTTATTCCTTATTTTTGCTCAAAATCGCCAAATTCCTACATCAATCCTTTCGCCATGCATATAGAACAAAAAACACAGTAACACAATCACTGTTGTTTAATATGCTAGCCCTAAACAAGTAGTGTCGACGTTTCGACCCCGGAGATCTGTAGGTTCATTAGCACCTTACGATGGGGTCTTCCTCAGGACAGGAAGAGGGAAGTGGGCACCTACGAATAAGTATGATAATGGCATTAACCTCATAGGAAGTGATAGAAGACATTAAAAATCCAATATGGGCCAAAAATCCCTATATTTACCATGGAAAGCCTTAATACACAGGCCGGTCTTGATAACAAGTTGGGCATGAAGCTCCAAAGTCACGAGAGCAGATTAACTGCACCTGCAAAAGTAAGGTGTAGTTTAACAATGGCCCGCCCAAATAACATGAGCATCGGGCCCGTGTTTGAATCAGAAATAAAACCTCAGTCAAAAATAGTAAACAGCGTAGAATTGAACTTACGCTCATTTTATTAGTCCGATATCGCATTTAATTTTATTAAGCGATCCAACCCATGTTAATCCGTTAAATGATTCAATCCTAAAAATGAGAAAAAACAAAAACTGTATCTAAACCTAACCAGGACCTTTGAATTAAAATCTGTCCACCACCTGGCCCCACAGCTATAGCAATGATTACCTGCCAGTGCCACAATAAATGCGGTATATCAGAGGGCTTGGAATCTGGAGGAGAAAACAAAGAAAGGGCGGGAGATAAGGTATAAATCACAAAAACCCCTGCTTAGAGACTCAACAGCTCCAAACCACTAGAATATTGATCCACTCACCGCTATTCTATACGATACCGACCCTCCAGCCCAGCGCGCCAGCGTCTAGGATCAAAGGAGATAATGTTTCAGCCAAAGAAACAGAAAGCCGAATGCGCTCATAAGAGTCACAGAATTAATAACATTGTAACGAGCGGAGAAGGCTTACCGCTCGACACCCGACTGAATCTACAGCTGGGTTTATTTCTGATTCAAACACGGGCCCGATGCTCATGTTATTTGGGCGGGCCATTGTTAAACTACACCTTACTTTTGCAGGTGCAGTTAATCTGCTCTCGTGACTTTGGAGCTTCATGCCCAACTTGTTATCAAGACCGGCCTGTGTATTAAGGCTTTCCATGGTAAATATAGGGATTTTTGGCCCATATTGGATTTTTAATGTCTTCTATCACTTCCTATGAGGTTAATGCCATTATCATACTTATTCGTAGGTGCCCACTTCCCTCTTCCTGTCCTGAGGAAGACCCCATCGTAAGGTGCTAATGAACCTACAGATCTCCGGGGTCGAAACGTCGACACTACTTGTTTAGGGCTAGCATATTAAACAACAGTGATTGTGTTACTGTGTTTTTGTTCTATATGCATGGCGAAAGGATTGATGTAGGAATTTGGCGATTTTGAGCAAAAATAAGGAATAACTGTTTTGTACTGTTCAATAATGAATATGTTCTTTATACATTAACCCTATCCCTTTTTATCACATTATTTTCACCTTATTCACCCTTCACTTCTCCCTTTCTTTGGGCACTTGCTTATCAATGTGAATATATGTTATGATGTATATACAAAGTAAGGTGACAGTGTGATTAAATAACATTGTTCCTTTTCACTCGTGTATTTTGTGGTTTATATGATTGTTGGCAAATATCTATTTAAACTGTTTTTATGTTGAAGTATTGTATATTGGGATCATTTCCTACTGTACCGTTTACTACCCAGATCCCAGTATCGGTGGGTTTACCCTTTTGTAATGTTAATATAACTTTAAGCATAGGGAGTGTGTGTGTGGTTCTTTGGGAACTATTAAGGGTTTCAAAGAGGAAATCCTCCTCTAGGGATTCCTTATGTAACTGTACCCCATGATATTCAGCAGCCATGCTTAGCAGCTCTATGTAGCCTACATTATCGTCTGGTGGAGAAGGCTTGGTAGGATAAAGATCAGGGTCATTATCCATGGGAGAGTCTGTATTATAATCCTTCCAGGGGTCTGCAGGTGAAGGATCATTGCCCCCATCCCCATCATCCTGATCATCATGTGTTTGTGGCGAATTAGAGGGAGTAATTAGTAAATGCTGTGTTTGTGGGGAAGGAGGTGATGGAGGAGGAGGAGAAGAAGGGTTAGTACCAACATGTTTCCTTGTAAAAGGAATGTGGTAAGTGTCCTCTGAGTCAGATTTGCGTATATGTGGCAATTTGGTTGCAATATGTCCAGTTTTTGGATTAATATACAGTTCTTTTTGTTTCGGGTCCGGTTTTGAAGGCGGGGCGTCGAAACAGGGCTCCTGTGATGTTTGCGGAGCATCTTTGTGCTTCGGTGACGAAGATTTTAGTGTCGTTGTCTTCGGTGCCGAAGACTTCGGATCCAAAGACGGTTTCGGTGTCGAAGGAGTTGGGCCTGATACTGGTTTTGGACCGGACGGTTTCGGCTCAATGCCCGAGTGTGGACTCGATCCCGAACCGGAAGGCTTTAACGTGAGTTTCGGTGCCGAACCGGAAGGCGGGGCGTTGGAAACTTTTTGTCGGTGCCGACCATGGCCCGAAGGCAGAGGTGGGACTGGAGCCTTTTTCTTAGTCTGAGTGGGACGACTTTGGGGCAAGGGAGGTTCTGTATTCACGATACGAGTCGATAAAAAATATAAACCCTCCCCAACAGATCCGGTATTTATTAAGGGCCAGTTACCACTAGACTCACTGGTAGTGTCCAATGCTCGCAAACGAGCTAATTCCCAAACATCTGGGGACGCTCCTCCCCCGGATAAAGAATCGAAGCTAATAGACGCTTCTGGCACACGCATAGCTGCTCAAGCTGCCAATCGCTGGCGCATTGCAAACACGCAGGGCCTGTTAGCCAGATATGACAGGGTGCACTGGGATGAAACGGATCAATTGCTCCAATATCTCCCAGATGAGCATAAAGCAAAAGCACAAGATTTGGTACATAAAGGAAAGCTCATTTCAAATTTTTCATTAAGATGTGCTCTAGATGCTGCTGACACCGCAGCTAGAGAGGTCAACACTAGCATCCTACTCAGAAGGCATGCTTGATTAAAGATTTCCGGGTTGAAGCCCGAAGTCCAACAATTTATTTTAAATACACCCTTTGACAAAGAACATCTCTTTGGTCCGGAGGTCGATCAGGCGCTTGAGAAAATGAAAAAGGACACAGAAGTGGCAAAGTCCATGGGAGCGCTCCAGTTTCCTTCAAACAGAGGCTCCTTTCTACGCTCCTTTTACCGAGCAGGGTCGAAAAACACACCCTTAGACCAGAATGCTTCTTCTTACAAAGGTAATAACCAGTCCTCTTCCTCAAGAGGCTTTTTTAGAGGAGGATATAGAGAAAATAACTCCAAAGGCAGGGGTAAGGGCACCACACCCCATAACTCCCCTTCCCCTAATAAGCAGTGACTTCCCCATGCTTCCCTCCGACCATTCCACACCTGTCGGGGGAAGACTTCACCAGTTTCTCCCCATTTGGCAATCTATAACAACCGACAAATGGGTGATCGGAATTATCCAACATGGTTATTGCCTGGAACTTACCGCCAATCCTCCAAACATTCCACCTCGCTTTCACAAGTTGTCACCAGACCACTTGCAGTTGCTCGAACAAGAAGTGCAATCTCTTACTAAAGGGAGCCATAGAACCAGTTCCATTACAGTACAAAGGTGCAGGGGTTTACTCTCTCTACTTTCTGATCCCCAAAAAGGACGGCTCCTTAAGACCTATTCTGGATCTCAGAGAATTAAACCAATATATACTGTCAGAGCACTTTCACATGGTAACCCTTCAACAGGTATTTCCACTTTTACAGAAGGGAGATTTTATGTCTACTCTAGACTTAAAAGACGCTTATATTCACGTTCCAATTCATCCAGCTCATCGCAAATACCTCAGATTTGTAATAGCAGGCAAACATTACCAATTCAAAGTACTCCCGTTTGGAGTGACTACTGCTCCCACAGTATATACCAAATGTCTGGCAGTAGTCGCAGCTCAACTCAGAAGACGACATATTCACGTCTTCCCCTACCTAGACGACTGGCTCATCAAAGCCAGCACTTACCAAAACTGTCTATGACATACTCACACCACAACAGACCTACCTCATCAACTGGGCTTCACGGTCAATGCACAGAAATCTCACCTGCATCCTTCACAGATGCAGTCTTATCTAGGGGCCACTCTCGACACTCTCAAAGCTCTAGCCTCTCCCAATGTAGCCAGAATTCACAACATTCAGTCTGATACTACAGTTTCAATCCAACCAAACATTACCAGCCAGAGTGTTCATGCAACTGCTGGGAATAATGGCGTCTTGCATTGCAACTGTACCTCATGCAAGACTACACATGCGTCCCCTACAAGAACTTAGCATGTCAGTGGAATGAGTCCAAGGGTCAATTAACCGATCTAGTGTTGCCGCACCCATCGCTCTCTGCAGTGGTGGAACCCACAAAAGTTATCAAAAGGGCAGCCTTTCATCGACCCTATTCCATAAATCGTGCTCACAGCAGACGCATCTCTGGCAGTTTGGGGGGCCCATCTCCAAGATTACACAATTCAGGGTCTTTGGGACGACAAACACAAATGTCTACACATCAACTATCTAGAGCTTCTAGTAGTATTTCTAGCGCTCAAAGCTTTTCAAACTCACCTCATAGGCAAAGTTGTCCAGGTCCGGACAGACACCATGACAGCAAGGTACTATGTGCAAAAACAGGGGGGGGGGGAACACTACACTCTCCAACTGTCACGCCTCTCTCAAGCCATTTGGAATTGGGCAATCCATCACAGGATTTATCTTCTGGCTGAACACCTTCCAGGGGTAAACAATCATATTGCCGACCTCCTCAGCAGAAAGAGGCAGTAAATTCACGAATGGAAACTTCATCCCCAAAATCTCCTTCCATACTTCCAACAATGGGGATTCCTACAAATAGACTTCTTCGCCACAATCGACAACACAAAATACCCAAACTTCGGCTCTAGGTTCCCACACCCACTCTCAAAAGGCAATGCCCTATGGATAAACTAGTCAGGGATATTTGCCTACGCTTTTCCGCCTCTCCCACTCATTCCGTGTTTGGTTCGGAAGCTCTTGACAAACATCCCTCACACTAATTCTGGTAGCTCCCACATGGGCCCGTCATCCATGGTACACCACCCGGTTGGAGCTGTCAGTAGTTCCACATCAAAAGCTGCATCTCACCTCCAGGCTCCTCTAGCAGAACCATGGTGAAATCAGGCATCCAAATCCCAAAGAACTAAACTTAGCGATCTGGCTCCTGAAGTCATAGAGTTTGGTTATTTAAATCTACCACCAGACTGTATGAATATTCTAAAGGAAGCAAGAAAGCCTACTACCAGAGCTTGTTATGCAGCAAAGTGGAAAGGATTTGTCGTCTATTCCAATAACAACAAAATCAATCCTCTAGACGCTTCTATGCAAAATATTATCTGTTACCTGTTGCACTTACAGCATACTGGACTGGCGTATACATCTATTCGTTTGCACCTTGCAGCGGTAGCTGCGTATTTGCAAAACAGACAGCATTTATCATTATTCAAAGTTCCAGTAATCAAAGCCTAGAGCGCATTCCACTCGCAAAATAGGGGCTACTTTGGCCTTTTTAGGTAACATCCCTCTAGCTGATATATGTAAGGCAGCTACATGGTCTACACCACACACATTTACCAAACACTATTGTGTAGATCTGTTACCACGCCAACAAGCTAATGTAGGCCAAGCAGTGCTTAAAACACTTTTTCAAACAACTGCAACATCTACAGGTTAGCCACCGCTTTGGGAGTACACTGCTTTATAGTCTATGCAAAGCATGTGTATCTACAGCACACATGCCTCGAACGGATTATGTTACTTACCCAGTAAGCATCTGTTCTTGGCATGTAGAGCTGTAGATTCATATGCGCCCACCTGCCTCCCCGGGCACCTACAGTTGTTGCAGTTCTTACTTATACATTCATACGCATGGACATCTCTACTACTCTTACTAACTCCATTATCACCCTCTGCGGGAAAACAATCTAACAATGGAGTTGATGCCCATGCGCACTATCACCGAAAGAAGGAGTCACCTTACCTCGTGACTGGAAAGACTTCTTCGAAGAAAAACAACTTGCAAACATCCGGACCCAACACTAGATGGCAGGAGTATGCAAAGCATGTGTATCTACAGCACACATGCCTCGAACAAGAGTGTCTTTTTGTTTAGGTGCCAAGCTGGATTTTTGTTTTTTTTCTTTCGATCTGAGATATTTCGGATCCGACGGAGTGTCATCTCGGCTCGGGCCTGAGCCTCGACGTGGTGTATCAGTGCCGAGCTGGAAGGCGGGGCGTTTAAATCAGAGTCTCGGTGCTGATCATGGCCAGTTGGCAGTGGTGGCCCAATAGCCTTTTGTTTTGTTGGAGTACGTTTGGTGGGCAAAGTGGCTTTGGTACTCATGGCACCCAGTCCAGCAGGAACGCCTTGGGACTCTAGTTAGATCTCCAACTCGGAATCGGAGTCCTGGGGAGAGAAGGCCTCTTCTTCTTCTGCTGTCATTTCTTCCTGCTCAATATCTTCACCGAAGATATCAGGCGTGTCCTCGATACCTTGTCTCTGATAGTCTCTCTGTCGAGCCCGACGTCCTGTAGTCTTCTTCGATCGGAACAACCGACACGTGTCGCAGTCTTCCTCCTTATGTTCTGGGGAGAGACAAAGGTTGCAGACCTTACGCTGGTCGGTGCGCGGATATTTGGAAAGGCATTGAGAACAGAATTGAAACAGTGTCCGTTCCATCGACAGAAGGCAGTAGAAGCCGACCGAGGAAAGAGGTGGGCCCGAAGGCAGCGATTAGAGTTTTTTCGATGATCTAGATGAAGTTTTCATAAATTTTGACACGAAAAGGTAGAAGACGCGATCGTAAACAATAATGACATGGGTAGAGTGAATTGCGCACCGAAGGGATCCCGATTGACGGTTTCGAATCGGAGCGCAGCAATACATGTCCGAACCCGATGGCAGAAAGAAAACAAATTTAACAATGGAGTCGATGCCCATGCGCAATACCACCGAAAGTAGGAGTCACCTTACCTTGTGACTGGAAAAGACTTCTTCGAAGATAAACAACTTGCAAACATCCGGACCCAACACTAGATGGCAGGAGTATGCAAAGCATGTGTACCTACAGCACACATGCCTCAAACACGGAATAATGCCCAATAGAGTGAAAAGGTTAACAAAGGAAGCAGAGCTCCAGAGCATCCCCTTCCTCCAGATGTGCATTAGAAAATCGAACAGCTGGAGTCTCTAAGTTGATCTCACTGTCCCTACAGACTGGCCAGAAATCGAATTACATAATGAGGTGGATTGACTTCACACAATCCACTACTGATTTCAATGTTTTTGAGTGTACAAAATTAAACTGTTATGTTAAGATTCTTTACTGAGGTCCCCAGCCTGACAATACAAAATAATCAAAGCCTGTTAATCTATGAACTATCAAGTTCCACAGAACAGTAACTTTGTCCATGGGTGTTCGCTGTCATTAGATTGTTCTGCCTGTGTAGTTGCCAATGCCAAATGAATGCAGGTTTTCTGCATAATGTAACCAACATCTCGGAATCCTTTCTAGAGAGGCAAAAGATGTGGAATCAACATTCCCCAGTTTCGCTCTACCTACCATCACTAAAAGTCCTTTTATGTCCGGGGCAGGCACACAGCCTTCCCAAGGGTGCTCCTTAGATATAATAATCTTCACATTATCTGTTGGTAACTTCCACCATAAGATTTTTTCCCCAAATTCCACAGATGGATTCTAACACTCTTTACTTGCGCACCTCAAGAACATGGTTACCTAGTTGTGGTCCAAATGTAAAGCCAGCACCTGCTGCTTTTTCAAAGGTATTTTTGAGTATCAGGATTGGGTTTAACCTGGTCACAGGAACACATTTATTTATGTAATAGAAAGGCTGAGGCGTACCCCGGAGTGCTGCTGGTGTCACGTCCTCTACTGTGCTCCTCTATTCCTGACCTTTGCCAATGTCAAAAATTGTACTGACTGGCCAGCATTGGCATCTGGGACAGTGTCCTTGAATCAATTCCATCTTTCTTCGTCAGTCGTTGGCCTGCTTTCCTTTGCCATCGTTATGCCATGTGCACATACTTGCCAGGCTCATGCATTTGTTCAGTTTATCTGCTCGCAAAAACCCGATTAGTCTACGGTCAGATGAATATCTGAGCATCACTGTTCCCTGCTACTGCTATCAAGGGCTGGATAAGCAATACAACACACTAACCCTTAATGCATGACCCTCACAAAAAGAAGGGAGAGGACCCCAATTTTATGGACAGGATAGACCTTTGTGGGAGAGAGCCAGTAGACAGACGCCTCACAAGTATACAAGTAAAAATCCCTGGTAACCTGCACAACTGTCACTCGGCCACCACTGCCAATCGCCACATGGCCTAGATTCAGGAGGAGTATTCACCCTTATTTAGGAGGAGTGCACACTCTGTGTGTCCTCCCACTCAGAGTCCATCTCTAATTACAACAAAATTAAGATGGCCGCAGCCTGAGCGAGCTCCGGAGACCGCCCGTAATATCCTTAAAGAATTGCCTGCATCCAGGCACTGTAACACACGGCATGCAGAGCTAAAGGTGTCGCTAAGTGGCAATAGCCAATCCTGCGAGACCGGTGGCCCTACGAGGCCCCCACACACAGCGCCGTCGAAAAGAAAATTGCAGCCTACCTGTGGGTGACGGAGGCGGGCTGCGCAGAGGAGGCGTCGCTACTGCTACGCAGGGCCTGGATCCCAGAATGACTGTCCCGGTGTGCGCGTAAGAGGACATCGGGCGCCGGGCCTCGGAGTGTGACGCTGCAGTGCGGCGTCAATTTACCATGACCGCGGACTGCATGGACCGGAGGTTTCCGGGGCCGGCGCACAGGATTGCTGCGGTGCGCTGGTGAGTCAGCGGCGAAACACAGCAGGGAATCGGCCCCAGCAACGATCGACGTCGGCCCAGCGGGCAGTCTGCGAGAAACATTGTGCGAGTGCCGTTGCCCGGCCGGAGACAAGTGGTCCCCCCCTGACGCCAGGACTCGGCCAGCCATGCGGTGGCGCGGGCGGGCTGACTTTATAGTGGGCCCGGCCCGTCGGGGCTCGAGTGAAGATCGGGCCACGTGAGGTGCGTGCAGGCCTCCAAAGATCAGGTAAGTGAGCAGAAGGCTGATGCAGCACCTCCAAATAACGGCGAAAGTGGGGCCTGACGTAGTGTGAGCCCCAGTTGTGGCTCTGGGCTGGCAGTTTTCAAAAGCAAACGTGGCCATCATCACAGCAGAAGCGTACCTCAGTGGTGGGGCACTAACATAACGAAATGGTTACTTACCAGTAGGAGTAGTTTTGCAGCTTGAAGAATTTTCTGGATTCATATGCTGTGCATTACTCCGCCATCTAGTGGTTGGGTCCAGAATTGTCTTTTTTTTTTTGGTCGCTGTCGACCACCATTTGGTGCTAGGTACGTCCCCTGTGTGACGTCAGACGGTATCCTGGAGGTCGACCGGCGTGGTAGCCATCTTCGGATTCTTTTGTCTGTTTTTATTAGTCTTTTGTAGTCCTTGAGATGGTTGTTAAATAACTGGTTTAATAATTTGCTTCCCCACCTGTTCGTTTTACTTGTAGGGGAGTAAACCATTTTGTTTTGCAGCGTGAATCCTTTTCTGGATTCACATGCTGTGCATTAGATTATGTAGCGGTTTCTCCCGTGTTTGGGAGGCTGTGGTGAAAGAAAGACTTTGCAAACAGGTGTTGAAGCATCCTTTGTCCAATTTGAGCTTCCTTACTCATCTGAATGTCCACACAGTAATGCTTTGTAAACGTGTGTGGTGATGCCCATGTTGCTGCTGCACAAATAGAGTCAATGGGTAAATTTGCCATGAAAGCCAAGGTTGCTCCTTTCTTTCTTGTGGAGTGAGCTGTTGGCTGAATTGTTAGTTCTTTTTTGGCATTGGCATAACATGATTGGATGGTTTGTACTATCAATCTTGCAATGGTTGCCTTTGTGACTGGTGATCCTGTGTTGGTATGTGAGTAGGTGACAAACAATTGCTTTGTTTTCCTGATTTGTTCTGTTTTTTGCAAATAATACAGTAACGCTCTCCTTACATCCAGGGTATGGAGGCTTCTTTATCCTTTGTTTTTGGGTTTTTAAAGAAAACTGGTAGGATGAAATTTTGATCTACATGATATTTAGATACCACCTTTGGTAAGAAGTGTGGGTTCGTCTTTAGGATTATTTTATCCTTATGTATTTGTAAATATGGTTCCTGTATTGTTAGAGCTTGCAGCTCACTTACTCTTCGCAGCGATGTGATAGCGATGAGAAAGACTGTCTTTAGAGTAATGTGTTTGAGGTCCGCTGTATGCATGGGCTCAAAGGGTTTCGTCATAAGTTGTGATAGTACTGTATTTAGGCTCCATGTAGGTACTGGTGCTGCTCTCGGTGGAGCAATTCTTTTTGCCCCTTCTAGAAACCTTTTAATCACAGGCCTTGTGAAAAAACTTTTACAATTTTTTTCCTCTTGTGTATGCTACTATGGCCGCCAGGTCTACCTTTATGCTTCAGTAGTTGATGTTACTATCTAGGAGGTAAGTCAAGTATGTGATTACTGTTTCTTGAGAGTCTATTGAACCAATCTTATTGTTAGCGGTGCACCAGGTGGTATATCGCTCCCATTTTGCTGTATAGCATTTTCTTGTGGACTGCTTTCTTGCCTCTTTTAGAATTTCCATTGTTCGTAAAGGCAGGTTGAGGTGGCCAAATTCTATGTATTCAGGTGCCAGGCTGCCAGATGCAGCGTTGCTGGTTCTGGGTGAAAGATTTGGCCTTGTTGCATTGTTAGCAGGTCTTTGTCTGCTTTGATCTTGAACCTCTCCCCTTTGGATAGTTCTAGGAGGGTTGAGTACCATGTTTGTCTTGGCCATTGAGGGGCAATGAGGATCATGTCTGTTCCTGGATTTTTTGTTTTTTCTAACACTCTTTGCATCAGGGGTATTGGTGGAAAAGCGTAAGTAAATGTCCGTGACCAGTTAAGTGAAAGTGCATTTCCCTCTGACTGGTGGTGTGGAAACCTTGAGGCAAAGTACTGGCATTTCTTGTTGTGCACTGTTGCAAACAGATCTATTACTGGTGTCCCCCAGAGTTTCAAAAGGTACTGTACTGTCTGTTGTTTCAACTCCCATTGGTGAGAGCAGTTGTTCTGTCTGCTCAGCTGATCCGCTGTAATGTTGTCTACTCCTGGTAGATGTACAGTTTGTAGATTGATGTTGTGGGCTTCTGCCAACTGCCAGATCTCCTGCGCCAATTTGCTGAGGGGAAAGGACTTTGTACCTCCTTGTTTGTTCAAATAGAACATTGTTGTTGTATTGTCTGTTTGTATCAGGATAGTCTTCCCCTGAATGTGCCTTTGGAATGATTTCAATGCCAGGAAGACCGTTTTCATCTCGAAGAAGTTGATGTGTTTTATGGAATCTTGTTTGTTCCATTGTCCCCGTACCTTCAGCTGGTTGCAGTGTGCTCCCCAACCATTGAGGGATGCGTCTGTGGTAATAGTCACGGATGGAGTTGGGTTCCTGAAAGGTCTCCCCTGTGCTATGTTGTTAGATGCCCACCATTGTATCTCTGCTTGCACCTTTTGTGTTACAACCACTAGATCTTCCCAATCTCATGTGGCTTGAGACCAGCTGTTGGTTAGCCATTCTTGGAATGGGCGCATGTGTAAGCGTGCATGGGGGATAAGTGGGATGCATGAGGCCATCATGCCCATTGGTTTCATGACCTTCCTCACTGTCGGAGATTGACCCTTCTGGTAGAGTGTTGTCTCCTGATGGATCGCTTGTATCCTGTTTTGTGTGAGATACGCTTTTGCCTTTGTTGAGTTCAATATGGCTCCCAGGAATTTCTTTTCCCTTTCTGGTCTTGTTGATGATTTTTTGTGGTTTATTGAAAATCCCAGTTTCTTTAGCGTTTGGATCGCTACTTGAACATGTTTGTAACATGTTTGTTTCGAATGTGCTCTTATGAGCCAGTCGTCCAGATAAGGGTAGATGTGGATTCCCTCTCTTCTGAGGTGCGCTGCTACTGCGGCTAGGCATTTTGTGAATACCTGTGGAGCTGATTTTGTTCCGAAAGGCAGGACCTTGAATTGGTAATGTGTTCCGTTGTGCAGGAATCTCAAGTACTTTTTGTGTCCTTTGTTCATAGGGATATGTAAGTAGGCATCTTTGAGATCTATTGTTGCCATATAGTCTCCTCTTTGGAATTGTGGTATTATTTCCTGAAGAGTATACATTTTGAAACGGTGTGTTAGTATAAATTTGTTTATGGACCTTAAGTCCATGATTGGCCTTAGAGTTAAGTCTTGTTTGGGTTTTAGGAAATACGGGGAGTAGTTTCCTTTGAACCATTCTTGTTTCGGTACCAATTCTATTGCTTGTTTTTGGTATAGTTCTTTGATTTCTGCCTCTATCAGTATGCACTCTGATGTAAGGAATCTTCTTGTTTTGGGTGGGTTTGCAGGTGGTTTTCTTGTCGGCTCTATGCAATACCCGTATTTTACCAAATTTAAAATCCAATTGTCTGTTGTGATATTTTGCCATTGTTTGAGAAGTAAGGATATTCTTCCTCCCACTGGTGTTTTGTGTGGATCCTTGCTTGTGAGTGAGTCAGTTGGATCCATTTCCTCTTTCTCTAGAGGGTTTTCCTCTTTCTCTGCCATTGCCTCTTGACCGAAAAGGCTGCTTCTGTTGTTGCCACCCTTGGTAGCTTGACTGCTGACCCATTTGTTGACCTGGGTTCTGCCCTTGAGGTTGCTGTGACATTTGTTGTCCTTGTCCAAAGGTGCCTCTACCTGAGGGCTTTCTGTTATTCAATCCCCCCCTTTTAAAGGAACCTCTCTGCTGTAGGGCACCCATTGCCCTTGCTGTCTTATTGTCCTTTTTTAGGTCTTGCAGACCTAGCCCTGGAGCGCGCATGCGCTCCTCGCTCTGCGAGGCTTATTGTGATCGATACACTTTTAGAAGGGGACTTGAAGCCCCGCCCATGATTCCTATTGGCTTGCGTCATAGTGCATGGTAAACGCTGGCTTCTCATTGTAAAGGAGGCTTCTTAGTCCCTCCTGGTTACCGCCCTGTCCACTTTTGGCCCCGCCCACCCGGACTGGATCGTTTACTGGCGGAGTTACACGGTCTCCTTTGTAAGTCTGTTGGCACTCTTTTATTTTCATTTTCTGCGCGGTCCGCTTCGGATGCGCTTGTTGTTTCTATTTTCGCGTCCGTCCATTACCATTTGGGAGCTTAAAGAGGGCTTTGCGCCGGACACGCCGTCTAGACACGATGTCCAGTCATGCCGGGGTCGTCGTCGTGCCGTCTTTGTCCGTCTGGGTTATTAAGGTGAGTCAGGGTTGAGTGTGTCGTCCCTGTCTCTTGCTCGGTGTACCTTCAGCTGTGGTGGCTTTAGGCTGCACCATGTATTAGCCGTGGTGGCGTGGCGCGAGAGGCCCCGGTAGTGACCCCGATATTATGGGGGACTTTCGAGTAGTTGTGCGTTGTCGGCGTGCGGGTGAATTTCTTCCAAGACGGAAACCCGATGCAGCAGCACGTTGTGGTGGTCTGCTCTCTCGTCTCGAGTCCCAGTGGGTTTGTGTGTCCAGGAACCATTCAGGCGGTTTGCGTGGCTCGTTTCCTTACCGCGGGCATCAAGTGTGTTGGGCCTGCCCTGGCCGTTTTAGGGGCACGGCGTGGAGGGGGGGACAGTGAGGCGTTCCATCATTATTTCGCTTTGCCCGTGAAACTTATTATGTGGAGCAGCTTGGGAGCTGCAGGAGCAGGCTTTGAAGCGCTGATAACCGAAAACAATACAATATTGAAAATAATGTGCTGCAATGCCCGTGATTTTGCGTTCGTAGCGGTTGCCTGTGGGGTTTGTTGTTATGGAGGTCCTGTAGCGCGTTTTTCCGCGGATGTGTTGTGTGGGTAAATTTGTTGTGCGTACCCCCCCCGTCCGCATTTCTGTGTCCAGGTTCACGTCCGCATTTGGGTTTGCCGCCACTCGGGTGTCCAGTTCGTGACGCACGGCCTGTTTCACAGCAGATAAAGTAGCAGCCACAAACTCCTGTGAACTTCCGCCGTAATCTTGCCGCCGGATAGCCCCACCACTGTATGCCCTGCATGATGGACAATTGCTTGGATGTCACCCAGTGTTTGAGTCAACCCAGATCCCACAGGAACATGACGGCTGTGGGGGGTTTTTCCCCCGTTGCATTCCTACCATGTATACAAATTTTGATGTCAAGATCAAGGAGTAAATCGTTCTCCGGCGGGGCACATTTACTACAGTAGGAAACATACTATGTAGCAGACTAGGGCCTTTTTCACGTAGGAGACACATTCTTGTAATACCAGTTCCGCGGTTGGTCCGGGCCCTGTTAGAGGTTGCCCTCCTTCCACGAGACTCTGTTTTGGGGCTGGACCCACGCTAAGTTAAGGAGATGGGTGTACCATGTGTTGAGTGGTGACGGGAGCCGGTGGCGAGCGGCCCTCAGTTGGTATTGGTGCACGCGAACGCTGTTGCGTCGGCTTATTTAGAAGGGGGCAAGTAGTGAGTCGTCGTCGCATTTCCTTCGGTCCTTCGCTCTCAGCAGTGTGCAGGCAGTATGGTGATGATGTGGGCATGGTAACAGAGCCCACAAGGTTATTACATATCGCCAGGGTTGCGGGTTTGACCCGGGCAGGCCGTTAAGTGCCGTAAAAGCAGGGCCTGCAATGGGCGGAAACCGGGCACAGCAACGGAGTGTCTGTGATGCGCAGTTGTAGGGTAACTCGGGTGGAGCTTCTTCCCACGTTACTGCAGCCCGGGTTCGCTCTCAGTAACACTGTGTATCTGCTGCTTTCTGTGCTCCAGTCTAAGGGTCAAGGCCCCCATTGTCTAACTTTCGGGTACTGCACGGAAGTCTAAATAGGCAGTAGTGGAGTTCACCGCGTGGGAGTGATAAAGAATGGGCGCGAGTGGTTGGACTTTGCACCGCAGCAGGGGATAGGACCCGGTTTGCCGGTGGCTGATGTCTGTTTTGCCAGGCACCGCATGCTCCACGACCGATTGGATGTGAGGAGAGTGGGGACTGCTTCGAGGCAGAGTGCCAATGGGGGGCTTCAGGCCCTGCCCGCATGGGATGACCTCTGCTGGGGAAGATTAGCTGTTCATTTCCAGGAGGCTGCGGTGTATGCTCTTGGGCCATATGTTGCATAGTTTATAAGGAGACGGCTCGGCGGGGGTAAACAGCTAGTTTACCATCACTGCATATTAATTAGTTGGTTCTAAATCACGTCGCATTGTACGTTTAAGAATGATGGGAAAGGAATGCTTCCGCTGGTTTATTATGTGTTCCAGGGAAAGCACGGACCTATCATATTCTTTCACCTTCTATGGTGCCATAGGTGTTTAGGCAACCCTTTGGCACTGCTTTCAGTTTTTCCTTCACCATTCGAGTTTGTGATGTGCGATTTGGGCCGGTTATTCGGGCCCCGGGCATTTTGACATGCCTAGTCGGGCGTCCATGGGGAACAAGGCGAGCGTCGGGGCCCGGGAACTGCGCCCCGGGCTAGGGTTTACGCTTTTCAGGCACCGCCCTGAGATCACTACTTTGCAGACAAAGAGGCACTCACTACACACCACATACACTCCATAACACATTGATAAAAGACATTGTCATTTACAACGCCATTTACAACGCCAATAGCTCTAACATAAGCAAATGCAAGACCTATTGCATTTCCAATGCTTATCTGTTGAAGGGATTCATCTACCTCCTTTCCAAATAGTGCTTCTCCATTGAATGGTCTATTAATGATGGAGGTTTGAACTTCCTGTTTGAACCCAGATATTCTGAGCCAGGCATGCCTTCTCAAGATGGTACCTGTGCACATTTGCCTACTAGCAGTATCTGCTGCATCCAAAGCCGACTTAAGGCAGGTGTTTGCCACGCCTTTTCCCTCCTGAACAATAGATCTTGCCCTTTTCTTGTCCTCCTCAGGGAGTTTGTTAAGAATTTCCTCTATTTCATCCCACTGTTGATGGCCATATCGATTTAGTAGGGCATTTGAATTTGCAATACGCCACTGTGTTGCTGCCTCCTTTTTCATTCTTCTCCCCACCATGTCCATCCTCTTACTCTCCGTCTCTGGTGGAGGTCCGGTGTTGGAGACTGCATTAGCTCTCCTTCTGGCTGTGGTGACAATAATTGAGGCAGGTACTGTATTTCCCTGAATATATTTAGGGTCTTTTGAGGAGGCCTTATACTTCTTTTCCACTCTGGGGGTCATCCCCTTGTTTGAAGCTGGTTCCTTGAAAGCTTCCTTGCCTTGGTCCAGAATACTTGGCAGCATAGGAAGGTACTGAGTTCCTTTTGTCGCTGGTGCCAGGATTTCTAGTAAGAAACATGTCTAGTAAGTACATGGTGCCAGGATTTCTAGTAAGAAACATGTGTCCCCTTTCTCTTCCTCTAGGGCTACTCCAAATTGATGTGCTGCCCTTTTAACGAGGTCATTGTAGAAAGCTATGTCATCTGGAGGCGAAGCTTTCGAAGGGTAACTGCAGATCTCTTCTTCCGGGCTTTCGGTGTCGAGATCGTTCCACGTACCGTCAAAATTTTCAGAGTTTTCATCTTCTTCAGGTACGTCTCCGTATTCCTCTGGTTCTTCGTCTCGAGGTTCAGGTGTTGGAGGGGAGTCGAAGATCCCTTCTTCTTCTCCCTCGGCGTCTTCTGGCTCTTCGGGGTCGACGTTCTCCTGTTCGGCAACCGGTGCCTTTGAGATGCGAAAATCTTTCAGCGAGGCGTCAAACTCCTTTTTCTTCTGTAGGAGCGTCGCCATTTCTTCCTCGAGTCTTCTCCTTTCGACTTCGAGGGCCCTCTCGGCGTCGGAGGCCGGAGATTTTCTCCTTTTCACAGCGTCGACGTTAGTCTTTGACGGTGTTGTGCCCTCGACCCTTGTTTTCAGCGTTTTTGTCGATTTTCCCTACTCGGTAACCTTTGGTTGGGTTCCGTGGGGTTCTTTTAATCGCGGCTGATCCTCGATCGCCTTTTTGCTCGGCGTTGGGGCTGCCTTGGGCGCCTTGTGTTCGTGGCCCTTCGGTTCCGACGGATATTTATGGTGTCTTACCTTCTCCATCTTCTTTTTCGGATCACTCGCCTTTTTCTCGGCGTGGATTTTTTCGGAGTCCCCTTCTTGGATCTCGACGTCCGATCCCTCGTGCGTCGACTCCGCTGGTGCTCCATGTTCTTCCTCGTCACTAGAGAAACCCAGGTCTCTGAGAGAAGTTTTCTTTGTTGTCTTCGACATTGTGGCGTAGTGGTCCTGTCTTTGCTTTCGGCGTCTCCTCAGTGTCTTGGACAGGAATGCCACGAAGGCCTCACAGTCCTTGTCCTGATGATCTTCGGGCAGGCAGAGGTTGCAGACGTCATGTGGGTCGCATAGAGCGTACTATTTGTGGCACTTGGGGCAGAACTTGAAGGGGGGTATTCTCCATGACCCCTACCTCGCCATTTGTGGACCGAAGTGCTCCTCTGTGGTGTTAACACCGAAGCTCTGCTCTTGTCTCCGGTTACGACGTCGATGACTGATGATATTTCTCGGCAATCTTCTTCTTTTTTGAAGTTTTTTTGGGAAAATTTGAAAAATTCTTCAGAGCTTCCCGTCTTGCTTCCAGACCCAGCGACGGAAAAAAGAATCTGAAGATGGCTACCACGCACGTCGACCTCCAGGATACCGTCTGACATCACACAGGGGACGTACCTGGCACCAAATGGTGGTCGACAGTGACCAAAACCAAAAAAAAAAGACAATTCTGGACCCAACCACTAGATAGCGGAATAATGCACAGCATGTGAATCCAGAAAAGGATTCACGCTGCAAAACCAAGGGGCCTACGGCTGTGCAATAGCGCTTGGCATCGCCTGCATTGGACAGATCTTATAATCAGGCAATTGCTGGATGTTCAACGGTCGCTAGAACTATCACTATGGGGAAGGTCGACAAGACGCAGCTCAAGATTCACTTCGACGAACGTAAGGCAGCCAGAGGTAGAGAAGAGGACCTAGCCCCATGCCCGCTGAACAGGGGAGTGAGACAGCCGAATCAGGGGACGATATACGCCACATCCTATCAGCTATGCAGCAGAGCCTGGCCTCAAATGACGGTAAGATAGACTCATTGTCATACCAACTGGATCGTATGTCAGAACGCGTAGACAAACATGCCGAAAGGCTAGACATGGTGGAGCGCAGGATGTCAGAGGCGGAAGATGCGCAAGTTGAGACAGGGGCTGCTCAGAAACAAATGGGTAAACTAATGTCAGCACTACGTGACAAAGCTGAGGACTTAGAGGCGTGCTCCATGCGCAATAATGTGCGCATTTTGGGCCTTCCGGAAACCACAGTGACTGGGAACATGGAGCTATTCACAGAGCAACTCCTGGTGATATTACTGGGATGTGAAATATTCTCGTCGGTGTTTATCGTGGAGCGTGCTCTTCGCTCGCTAGGCCCAAAACCGTCCCCAGGTGCGCCCCCTCGCCCACTGATTGCGAGAATACTGAACTACAGGGTTAGGGACGCTGCATTAAGACGCGCCAGAGAGTTAAAAGTGCTCAAATATGAGGGGTCTGAACTGGCTCTCTTCCCGGACTTTACCCCGCAGGTGCAGGAGGCGCGCAAGCAATTTGGGCCCATGAAAGGCAAACTAAGAGAGCTTCAATACGCAATGCTCTACCCAGCGAGGCTCTGGGTGAACTTCGATGGCAGGACAAAAATATATAATGACCCTAAACAATTGCAGCAAGATCTTAAAAAGCACAGCAAAGATAAACTGCAGAAACCTGCGCAGGAGCCTACGGCAGCAGCGCTCAAGAAGCGCCAGAACAACAGGTCTGATAAAAAGCTGTGTACCTTAACCCACTAAGCGACAGATATGTTACAAACAGACATAACAATTATAGCGGACAATCAATCCAGCAGGTGCTTGCACAACTCATGGCTGATGTGCGGAGCACTCTACTCAATGTCTAATAAAATGAACAAGTACTGCATTCTTTATATTGAACTGGGAAATCATTTGCCTGGACAAAAATTCACCTTATGGTCGGTCATAGGCCATTAGATAACACCGTTAGTCCGGTAACCGCAGCCCCCAAGTGTATCACACATTGTGTAGTAAGTTTTGGGTAGGTTTTTTTTTGGGGGGGGGTGTTGTTATTGAAGGGAGGGGGGCTAATTTCGATGTTACAGGTGTGCCATGTCGTAATGTTTGGGATATGGCGTGGGAGGGTGGGTAGAGCTATTTTAGTTCAGCAGTCAGCAAGCAGCAATTGTATTACCGCGCAGAACTGTGCACGACATGTTACTCGGTCACACATTATAAATATCATGCACCACTATGTACATGCGAATTGTACTCACGAAGAAGGCCGCTAATGCTAATGCCCACATAAACTTCATGTCTTGGAACAGGAGGGGCCTCAATGACCACAGTAAAATTCGTAAGGTAGTGGCCTATTTGCATAGACATCACGTGGATGTGGCCGTGCTTCAGGAAACTCACCTAACCCTACCCTCCGGGCTGCTGACCCCTAAAAGAATGAAAGGTGTGTGTGGCAGCAGGGATCTCTTCACATGCCAGAGGAGTATTGATTTGGGTACACAAAAATTCAAGGCTGCAGCTACATGAGGTGGAGGTGGACACAGGGACTAGGTACGTGTTAGCCAGATGTCGCAAAGACAGTTTTAATGTGTTGCTGGTCGGTGTGTGCGGGCCTAATCACGATGACCCGCAATTTTATCATGCGCTACATGACAAGATTATGAGACACTCACATATGTCAATACTCTGGGGGGGTGACTTTAATTGTATACAGAATCCAGATTTAGACAGATCGAAAGGGGCCCCTAGACGACCGTCACAGGCTGCTAGAGCCATAGCTTGTATTACAGAAGCGGAGGGTCTCACTGACTTCTGGCGACACTGTTCTCCCCTGGGCAGAGAATATACACATTATTCTTCAGTACACGATACACATACTAGAATAGACTATTGGTTTGCATCACATGTGCTGCTGCCCTTCATAGGGGACTGCGTACACATGGCGCGCACGCTATAAGATCACTCACCGGTCATGATGAGTATATCACTCAGTAACATGCATCGTAGAGAACACACATGGCGATTCCTGCAATACTCATTGCTAGACCCAGTCTTTCGGGATGAATTGGGCAAGGCAATTGACGATTTTTTTGCCACAAATCTTTGTAGTGTACCCACGATGTGCACCATTTGGGAGACATTTAAAATATACATCAGGGGTATGACGATCTCCAAGCACGCTGGGGTCCTCAAATCGATCCGAACACAACTACAGAAGGTAGAGACTACGCTTAAAACTTTAGAGAGGCAACTTCAGGGGAGTGGGGATCCTCAGCTACTTTCACAAATTAGGGCGCAAATGGACAAATTTAATGAGCTTGCAGACGCTGAAATCAAGCACTTAGGGAAATATGCCACCGCCAGGGTGTACGCTGATAGGCCCATCGCTACGCTGGCAGCACTAATAAGACCCACCAGGAGTGACAGTGATATCTCACAAATACACACTGAACAGGGAGAATTGGTAAGTAGCACGCCCAAGATAGTGGAAGCCTTTAGCAATTACTATACAAAATTATATACCTCGCGAGAGCAACAGAGTCAGATGAAGAGTACCTTGCCCACATTGCGATGAAATGGCTGGAAAACACAGACAGGGAAAGGCCCATGGCCCCTCTCTGTCCAACTGAAATTTTGGCAGCATTGAAGGTTATGCCCAATGTTCAATTGGCATTCCTCCAGCAGACCTTTGCGTTCTTCGCTCCAAATGCAACTGGTTGTACCAAGAAGAAGAAGTGGGGGGATAGAGCATTCTCGGTGGCAGCAAGCAAGCTCTGGAACTCTCTACCCCTTGCTCTCAGATCCATCCCCCTTCTGCTCCCCTTCAGAAAAGCTCTTAAAACCTGGCTTTTCACGGTCTAGCATCTAGCTGGAGCTTCTGTCACTTTCTATGTCCCTGTGTATGGATGGCTGATCTCTAGCGTATTGATGCCTTCGGGTGACTGCTGCGCTTTATAAATCTCAAATCAAATGAGAAGGCACCAGGGTCGGATGGCCTAACCGTGGCCTTTTACAAAGCATATCAGGATAGGCTCACGCCACACTTAATGACTCTCTTTGAAGAGATGGCAAAGGAGGGGATAATGCCACCCTCGATACGGGCGGCCACCCTGATCACTCTATTAATACCGCGGAAACAACCAGACCAATGTTCTTCCTACAGACCTTTATCACTGCTCAACACAGACGCTAAACTGTTCGCCAAGATCTTGGCAAACAGGCTGGCACCCTTACTACCGAAATTGGTGGGGCTAGAGCAGACAGGTTTTGTGCCGGCGGTCCCTTACATGTAATTTGAGAACCCTTTTTGGAACCATAGCAAGAATCGACCCGAATATCAAAGCCGCTGCCCTTTTTATAGATATTGAGAAGGCATTCGACTCATTAGAGTGGCGGTTTTTGTATGCTGTTCTCAAGAGGGTGGGAGTGGGTGATGTTTTCTTGAAATTGGTGGAGGTTCTATATGCTAAACCTTCAGCGAGGGTGCGGGTTAATGGCACACTTTCACAAACAATAACCATTACCAGAGGCACGAGGCAGGGTTGCCCCCCTTCTGTATGCCCTTGTGGCGGAGCCCCTCGCATGTGCTATGTGCGCATACCATGCACATAGAGGTATACGGTCCCCGCACTACAACCTGGTCATTGCTGCGTACGCGGATGATACATTGCTGTATATACGTAATCCCGAGCATAATCTTAAACCTATGTTACAAGAAGTCGAGAGATTTGGACAACACTCAGGCTTACTCATTAATTGGCATAAATTGACGATATTTCCTCTCACAACAGTAACTAACCCCGTCCTTACTGAGTACCCCATGGAATGGACCTCTGGCCCAGTAAGATACCTGGGCATAAAGATACACACTGACCCCGAAGTAGTAATGACTGAAAATTATGGGTGCGCAGTACAAAAATCAATTGACAAGTGGATCAGTCTTTCATTGTCCTTGATAGGCCGCATCGCATTAATGAAAATGGTAGTACCCCCGCGATTCCTTTTTCTCTTCGCAAATATCCCCATTACACTGCCTAAATCATTTGTCCAGAACCTACGCACTCTCATGACGCGGTTAGCCTGGGCCGGGAAGAAGCCCCGGATTAAATGGGATACCTTAACAAAACCGTACTCAGAAGGCGGGTTGAATGCCCCAGATCTAGAGAGGTATTATAGGGCCGCACAAATATTACATGCACACTACTGGATACATGGACCACGTAACCTACTGCAGCTATATATTCAAAGGAACGTGGTCAGCCCTACCCCGTTATCGAAAATACTAGTTGGTGGATCGCAGGGGGGGCCCCGCACCATAGACCCTGTTGGGTGCACAGGGTCACAAATAAAGAAAATAGCAGTGGCCCAACTGCTTGGGCCTGTATACTCTCCTAAACTTCCGATTGTGTGGTGCAACCGGTTTCCGCTGTGCAATGACGGGGCAGTTATACAAACCCTCCACTCACTACACATAGAGCAGATGGGAGATCTCTTCCTGGATGGAACAGTGAAAAAGTGGGACCAAGTGATTACGCAGGCACCTCAAGAGACAACTCTAGATGCTTATCAGTACTACAGGGTGCGGCAGGCGCTGCGCGCGATACTAGGGGCGGACATGGCAGAACCACAGGAGATGAAATCATCATACCTCCTGCAGTCCCAATCTCCGCAACGCGGTATCACAATACTTTATGCACTCACAAAGGGGCACAACACTCAGATGCAAAACAAATCCCAACAGGAGTGGCAGGAAGAATTGGGCATAGAAGTCACAGAGGCACAGTGGACTCACTGTTTCAGTAACACAAAGTCCATCTCACAGAATGGCAGGCACAGGTTAATCCACTATAAATATCTCCACAGAGTATATTACACTACGGCCCGATTATATAAGTATGGTTTGAGAGACGACGATAGGTGCATGAGATGCAAGGCGGCAAGTGCAAACTTCACACACTTGGCGTGGGAATGCCCTGGTGTCCGCGTGTTTGCTGCGTTAACAGAGATGCTGGAGTTGCCGCTGCCAGAGACACCATTAGTTGCGCTCCTAGGATATGATAAGGAAATACACAAGTCAGGCAGCAAGTTGGCTGCTATCGGCCTACTAATAGCGAAGCGTAGGATTGTAATGAGATGGATGCGCGGTCCACTGCCTAAACTGGCAGACAGATCTAGCCTATTGTTCCACACAATCAGATAACTATAATGCATTAATTCCCGCCCGATGTCGTCCCAAGAATATATGGGGGCCATACCAGGCGTATTTGGTGCGGAAGGCTGCTCAGGACACAGATCGGGTGGGGCAAGACAGAGCGGGTATTGGTTGAAATATAACTTGTACCAATAAAATGTTCGCTAAGGGCAATGACTAAGTGTACAGAACTCTGGGTGCAGAAGGGGGAGCATATAGCGATGTGGCTGATGTTATTATACTAAAAACATAAATGATGGGAATACAGTTGCAATCACATATGGCTTGTAAAGTGTGCACCGTTGGACAAAGGCACAGTGTTTGTACAGACGATAATGTACCATATATACTGCTTGTATGGCTGTAACGACTTTAAGATTTAAATAAAATTTTAAAAAAAGTTTTAAAAAAATGAAGAGGCAGGGATCACCTCCAGTAGGCTTGTGAGATTAATAAATCAGGCTTAACCAGAAAAAACATCTGATGCAGTATAGCATATCGCTACTACGTCATACAGGTGATTTTCGTTCACACACACATGTAGCCAGACTTTCTTCCCAAGAACAAGCACGGAATTTGAAGGCCTCACTACCAAACAATGGCTCAACCACCATCCTCCCCATGTGTTGAAAACCAGACACACAAAACAAAACTGAGGGACTGACTTGAAGTTTCCAGTCTTTATTTGACAACGTCTTCAGATTCTGACATGTCAGGCTTCGTGTCAGGAGTGTGGATGGAGTGTGTCAGGAGTGTGGATGCAGTGTGGATGGAGTGTGGATGGAGGGTGGATGGAGGGTGGATGGAGTGTGTCAGGAGTGTGTCAGGAGTGTGGATGGAGTGTGGATGGAGTGTGGATGGAGTGTGTCAGGAGTGTGGATGGAGAGTGTCAGGAGTGTGGATGGAGTGTGGATGGAGTGTGTATGGAGTGTGGAATGAGTGTGGGTGGAGTGTGGAATGAGTGTGGAATGAGTGTGGATGGAGTGTGGATGCAGTGTGGATGCAGTGTGGAATGAGTGTGGGTGGAGTGTGGGTGGAGTGTGGATGGAGTGTGGGTGGAGTGTGGGTGCAGTGTGTCAGGAGTGTGTCAGGAGTGTGGATGGAGTGTGGGTGGAGTGTGGGTGCAGTGTGTCAGGAGTGTGTCAGGAGTGTGGATGGAGTGTGGATGGAGTGTGTCAGGAGTGTGGATGGAGAGTGTCAGGAGTGTGGATGGAGTGTGGATGGAGTGTGTCAGGAGTGTGGATGGAGTGTGGAATGAGTGTGGGTGGAGTGTGGAATGAGTGTGGAATGAGTGGATGGAGTGTGGATGCAGTGTGGATGCAGTGTGGAATGAGTGTGGGTGGAGTGTGGGTGGAGTGTGGATGGAGTGTGGGTGGAGTGTGGGAGCAGTGTGTCAGGAGTGTGTCAGGAGTGTGGATGGAGTGTGGGTGGAGTGTGGGTGCAGTGTGTCAGGAGTGTGTCAGGAGTGTGTCAGGAGTGTGGATGGAGTGTACATGGAGTGTACTTTCAAAAGGTGCTGAATGACAAGAGAGAGCACCAATCAATTGCAGAAACTGAGGTCAAACATTGAGTCAACTTCACGATGTCCTGTTGTGGGTCCCTGAAGGGGTCACAAAAGGCACTGTCTGCAGATGGAGGTCACCGGAGTGTTTACCCATAGGTCGCGCATGCCCAAGTGTTCGCCCACAGGTTGCGCATAGACAGGGGACCTCTTTTACCTGAAACATGGTCCCGTCCAAACTCCTTTCTAATAATGTCTATATATTTAATTTTTCTTCTTAAAAGAGTACAAGGTGCACATAGAGACAAAGTACAAGTGAGGGTTTTTATTAGTGACTAAGTGTTCACATTGCTTTTATTACAAAAACATAATGGATTCTGGAGTCTCCAAATGTATGTGCTATGACATCAAGTGAACAAAGTCGGCCCACTAGTCCACCAGCATACCTCCACCTTAGGCTCACACCAGTTTACACTCACTGTGTTATTGTGCCATTGGTTACACAATGCAGACATGTCTGTTCAGTATCAGCAGAATGATCCAGATTGAAAAGTGCTGTTCTGTGGAGGTCAGGAGTGACTAGAAGCCTGACTCATACTTACTTGTACAACGTGTCACTGAGCCCCCTGCCCCCTGCCTCTCCCTCTTGCGCCTTCTGCACCTCTGCAATCAGCATCACATGTCCATACATTCCTCAGAGGCCTGCCCTCAGAGAGTAGAGTGCTGTGAACTTCAGCAGCCCTTGTCTAAATAAAACACAGCATGGCTCCCATTTCCAATGCACTCAGCAGGAGGACAGTGATGATGGGGTTCATTTCTTGAGTACCACTGGGGGTCCCGCTTCTTCCTCACTTCTGTGCATTTGAGTCTCATTGGCTCCTGAGGGTTCTGCATTTCTCTCACGAAAGGTCCTCATCTCAGATCCAGAGTCCTCCTGGTGGCGAATGGAATGCGCTGGTGACCGCCGCCTCCTCACCACCTTGTTGAGCAGCCATGAGATGATGGCTAGAAGGCAGAACATGGACAGAGGAGCACCGATGATGATGGCTGCCGTGGCTGTGATGCGGATGATGTGGTCTGGAGGTTCTTCCATGAGGTCTGCCCGGGGAAAGACAGGCTCTGAGCAGGAGTGCAGCTGCTCGTTTAAGAAGGAGAAGGGTGGGCAAGCTGTGCAGTTCCTGGGGGAGCTCCCATTGCAGGTGTAACAGGATGGGTCGCAGGCTGCACACATATTGGTATATGTGGCCTCTTCAGCTCCAGTCTCTGTGTTGTTTAACTTCAGAACTGTTCTGTAGTATTTGGGAGGACAGTAGGATAGGCACAACTTTCCAAAGGCAAAGAAGGGACTGCTACATTCTGTAAGAAGAAAAGAGAGGGGGTGACATTAGCTCTACGTCACTCACCTTGGAATCGATTCTGAGTAGCCCCAAGGGTGCTGGTGACCAGCATACGTAGAAACAAAGAGCTGCCGTGCATAGCACAGCTACGAGAGAGAGTGTGGCAAGGGGACGCACCCAAGTCTGTGATAACCACCATGAACACCAGGGGACCTGCACTGTGGACATCTCGCAGGTCCGAAAAGGGATTCGATAGTCCCCGTGTTCATGTCTTTGGGTGATCTTGAACCCCATGTGCCTCGAGGTCAACGGGTCTTAACACAGCAGCAATTCTAGTTGCATACCCTCAGATTCATGAACACGAGGCCAAACAAGAGTTTGCATAATTACCCGGCTATCTACACACATCCTTATCTGTATGAATGGGTTCAAGGCTTGTTCGTGTAAGGTTCAAGTTCTAACCCCCGTGTCAGGAAGCATAAGTTACACCATGGAATCAGCTTCCAGTGTATGACGCCTGGTGTTTCTAAACCGTTGGGACTGATGGGTAATAAGAATTTGTAGATTACTTTTTAAGGACCTGCTCTGGTATCACAGCTGGCGAGGGTCCTTCTGAATCAGCACCATGGAGCTGTTCTCTTTAATATTGGAGCTCCCTTCTGCTGGAGTAATGTGCATGCATACTTCCGCTGTTATTGTAAACTCCTCTCACTAATTAAGTGATAACAACTCGCTCAAGTTCTGGAAAATTGCCTAGACCGGAGTTGTACGTCAGAAGGTGTTATGAAGTCCCTGCCCTTCACTTCTGTCGGCACCAATGACTGTTCACAAGCACTGGTGTTTTCACATAACACGTAAAATTCTTCTGAAAGATCCAGGGCTTGAGATTATGGTTCAGTCGAGATTCGCTTCCACCTACATTCCAGACCAGCAGACCTCCAAGGGGATCACACTGACAGGTACAGTGTGGAGCCAACCTCTGAACATTGGTTGTGTGTAGAGAGAAGGACTGGTGCCAGCCTAAGATACAAGCGTCAGAGATGAGCCATAGGACTTTACTCTGCCCTCCCCTTTCTCGACTGTCACTTACCCACACACATTCCTTCCAGGTTCCACGTTAAACACTTGCTGAGGACGCTGCTGGTGATCACTCGGCCAATCACATCCTCCTCTGAGCCATAGAGCAGTAACGTAAACCTATGAAGTAGCCCTGAAGAGTGGAGAGAGGGACAGAGGGGGTCAGCGAGGACAGTGTGATCGAATACCAGCACAGCGGATGCATAAACCTGTGTGTGCAACCAGAGCTGGAACAGACACCATTGGGCCAGACACAGGGTGTGAGTACTGCAAGGCCTGTCAAGTTGGGTTAGTAAGTAGGGGCAGTGAGGGTGTCTGTGCGGCTGGGGTGGTCAGTGTAGGAAGCAGAAGTCAGGATGGGTATTAGGGAATCTGGGGTAGTCTGCTCTATATGTACCAGTACAACAGGGGTAGTCATGATGGGACAGTGCGGCAGGAATGTCAGAGTGAGTGTCAGAGACGCAGAGAATAAAGGGTGGGTATAATTGCTGTAGTACACCCAGGACGGGTGAGTGCAGCAGCGGCAGTCTGGGTGGGTGTGAATGCAGCAGCGGTGCCAGTACAGGAGGGAAAGCCCGGGTGGGTGTGAATACTGTGGCAGGGTAGGATGGGTGTCAGTGAATAAGACATAGCAATGAAGGTCCAACAGAGACAGCCAGAGGGTCATGAATACTACGTACACTTGCTTTAGCCATCTCTTTGCCCCCTAGACAGAAGCCTCGGTACCAGAATGGTACCGGCTGGATCACACAAGCCACCCTACCCTTAAAAACTGGAAAACGTACCACTGTTGCTGTAATCACCCTTGTTCACCAGCTCCAGGGTCCAGAGGCCTTGTGGATCTTCGTCCCAGCTATGGGTGGTCATGAACACCCAGTCCTTGTAACCGATGGTGCTAGTGTCATAAGGCCTGCGGTGGAGGAAAAGGAAACAGATCTCAGTAAAACAGAAGGAAACTCAGGAAACAGGGCCGGACTGGCCGTAGAAGGCACTGGATGTTATCCCGGTGGGCCGGAAGGGTGGGGGCCGGTTTTCAAGTGGTGGGGCTGGTTTTGTTACTGGGGGCCAGATTTGCAGCAGCGGCCCCCTGTAACAAAAGAAGCAGCAGCAGTGGTAAAGCGGAAGCAGTACTGCTTCTCGCTAGCAGCCCCAGCCCCTCTCCCCGGCTGGGCTGGTTTGTGTTTCCAGTCCGGCCCTGTCAGGAAGGAATTTGTTACTTACCCTGTAAGCATCTGTTCGTGGCATATAGTGCTGCAGATTCACATGCTTTGCATACTCCTGCCATCTAGTGTTGGGTCGGATGTGTGCAAGTTGTTTTTCTTCGAAGAAGTCTTTCAAGGCACGAGTTCAAGTGACTCCTCCTCCTGGTGATAATGTGCATGGGCATCAACTCCATTATTAGATTGTTTTCCCGCATGTGAGTGAGAATGGAGTATAAAGTAAGTACAGTAAAGAGACTGCCATGCATAGCAAAAAGTTAAAGGCAACTGCAACGGCCACAGGTGACCGAGGAGGAGGGTGGGTGCGTGTGAATCTACAGCACTACATACCACGAACAAATGTTTCCATGTTAAGCGACATAATCCATTCGAGACATGTGCAGCTGTAGATACACATGCTTTGCATAGACTGTAAAGCATTTCTCCACAAAGCGGTGGCTAACCTGTGGGTGTTGCAGTTGTTTGAAAGAGTGTACGTAGCACTGCCTGTCCTACATTAGTTTGTTGGCGTGCTAGAACATCTACATAATAATGTTAAGTGAAGGTGTGTGGTGTAGACCATGTAGCTCCTTTGCATATGTCAGCTAATGGGATGATACCTAAGAAAGCCATAGAAGTACCTATTTTTTGAGCAGATTGTGCTCTAGGGGATGTTGGTAAAGTTATTTTGGCTTTACAACTTTGAATACATTTAAGTATCCATCTGGACATTCTGGATTTGGATATGGGGTTTCCTATGTGTGGAGGGGAAAACGCAACAAGGATAATGTTACTTACCGAGTAAGCATCTGTTCTTGGCATGTAGAGCTGTAGATTCACATGCTTTGCATACTCCTGCCATCTAGTGTTGGGTCCGGATGTTTGCAAGTTGTTTTTATTCAAAGAAGTCTTTTCAGTCACGACGTAAGGTGACTATTCCTTTCGGTGATAGTGCGCATGGGCATCTACTCCATTGTTAGATTGTTTTCCCGATAGAGGGTGAGAATGGATTAAGTTAGTGTAAAGAGATGTCCATGTGTACATAATGTAAATAATGAGAACTGCAACAACTACAGGTGCCTGGGTAGGTGGGAGGGAGCATGTGAATCTACAGCTCTACATGCCAAAAACAGATCCTTACTGGGTAAGTAACATAATCCGTTTGAGGCAAGTGTGCTGTACATACACATGCTTTGCATAGACTATATAGCTGTATTCTCCCAAAGCGGTGGCTAACCAGTAATGTTGCAGTTGCCTGAAAAAGTGTCTTTAGAACTGCTTGCCCTACATTGGCTTGTTGGCGTGCTAACACATCCACACAATAGTGTTTGGTAAATGTGTGTGGTGTAGACCACGTTGCTGCCTTACAGATGTCACCTATAGGAATGTTACCTGAAAAGGCCATAGATGCCCCTATTTTGCGAGTGGAATGCGCTCTAGGGGGTAAAGATAAAGTTATTTTAGCTTTTGCATAGCAAGTTTGAATGCACTTAACAATCCATTTTGAAATGGTAGATTTAGAGATTGCCCTTGTGAGGTGGAGCAAATGCAACAAACAGTTGTTTTACGAGAATCTTTTGTCCTTTCGATATAATATAATAATGCTCTTCTGACACCAAGTGTGTGAAGTGCTCGTTCTGCTACAGAATCAGGTTGAGGGAAGAACACAGGTAACTCAACTGATTGGTTAAGATGAAGAGCAGAAACTACTTTAGGGAGGAATTTTGGGTTGGTGCGAAGAACTACCCTATCTTTATGAAGCTGAAAAAAGGGTTCTTCTAAGGTTAATGCCTGTAGCTCACCAACTCTCCTTAATGAAGTGATTGCAATGAGGAAGGCAACCTTCCATGAAAGGCACTGTAAAGGACAATTGTGTAATGGTTCAAAGGGTGGGTCCATGAGTCTTGCAAGTACAATGTTGAGATTCAATACCGGTGCCGGAGGTATTCTGGGTGGTATAACTCTTTTTAAGCCCTCCATAAAGGCTTTAATCACAGGAACGTTGAACAAAGATAAATGCTTTGCAAATATGCAGCTACTGCTGCAAGGTGCAATCGAATAGATGTGTAAGCTAGACTAGTTTGGTGTAGGTGCAGAAGGTAACAAATATTGTTTAGAACAAAAGCATCTAGAGGATTAATATTGTTATTACAATAGATTACAATTGTTTCCATTTTGTTGCACAACAAGGTCTGGTAGTGGGCTTTCTTGCTTCCTTCAGAATAGTCATACAGTCTGGTGGCAAATTTAAGTATCCAAACTCTATGACTTCAGGAGCCAAATCGCTAAGTTGAGCTCCTTGGGGTTTGGATGCTTGATTTCTCCACGGTTCTGAGTGAGAAGGGTGGAATTGAGATGCATCTTTTGCTGTGGAAAAAACGGAGAGTTCCAAGAGTGTGGTGTACCACGGTTGATGGGCCCACGTGGGAGCTACTAAAATCAGAGTGAGCGATGTTTGCCTGAGCTTTCGAACCAGAAACGGAAGGAGTGGGACAGGCAGAAAAGCGTATGCAAATATCCTTGACCAATTGATCCATAGGGCATTGCCTTTGGAGCAATGGTGTGGGAACCTGGAGGCGAAGTTTGGGTATTTTGCGTTGTCCACTGTGGTGAACAGATCTAATTGTGGAAATCCCCATTTTTGAAAGTATAGAAGGAGAACTTGGGGATGAAGTTCCCACTAGTGTATTTGCTGCCTCCTTCTGCTGAGGAGGTCGACAATTTGATTGTTGAGTCCTGGAAGGTATTCTGCCAGAAGATGAATTCTGTGATGGATTGCACAGCTCCAAATGGTCTGAGAAAGGCGTGACAGCTGGAGAGAGTGTGTCCCCCCCCCAGTTTTTGTACATAGTACATAGCTGTCATGTTGTCCGTGTGAACTAGGACCATTTTGCCTATGAGATGAGACTGAAAAGCTTTGAGCGCTAGAAATACTGCTAGAAGCTCTAGATAGTTGATGTTGAGACGTTTGTGCTTGTTGTCCCAGAGACCCTGAATTGTGTAATTGTGGAGATGAGTACCACAACCTGTGAGAGATGCGTCTGCTGTTAGCACGATGTGTGGAACAGGGTCGATGAACGGCTGCCCTTTTAATAAATTGTTTGGGTTCCACCACTGCAGAGAGTGATGGGTGCGGCTGTCCACCAACACTAGATCTATTAATTGACCCTGTGACTGATTCCACTGACGTACTAAGCATTCTTGTAGAGGACCCATGTTCTACTCTTGCATGAGGCACTATTGCAATGCATGAAGCCATCATTCCTAGCAGTTGCATGAAAGTCCTGGCTGGTAAGGTTTGGTTTGCTTGAAACTGTAGTAACAGAGTTTGAATATTGCGAATTCTGGCTGCCTTGGGAGAGGTTAGAGCCGTGTGAGTGTTGAGAGTCGCACCCAAATAAGATTGTATTTGTGAAGGCTGTAGGTGAGACTTTTGCGCGTTGACCGTGAAGCCCAATTGGTGGAGTAGGTGTAGCGTAGTTTGAGTGTGTTCTAGACATTTCTGTTGTGTGCTGACTTTGATGAGCCAGTCGTCTAAGTACTGGAAGACGTGAATTTGTTGTCTTCTGAGATGAGCTGCCACTACTGCTAGACATTTGGTAAACACTCTGGGAGCAGTAGTTACTTTCAACTGATAGTGTTTGCCTGCTATCAGAAATCTGAGATATTTGCGATGAGCTGGATGGATGGGAATGTGAAATTATGCGTCTTTTAAGTCTAATGTGGACATAAAATCGCCTTGCTGTAGAAGTGGAAGCACTTGTTGAAGCGTTACCATATGGAAATGTTCTGACAGTATGTACTGGTTTAAACACTGTGAGATCAAAAATTCGTCTTAAGGAGCCGTCCTTTTTGGGGATCAGAAAGTAGAGATAGTAAACCCCTGAACCTTAGTACTGTAATGGAGCTGGTTCTATGACTCCCTTTTCGAAGAGAGATTGCACCTCCTGTTTGAGTAACTGTAAGTGGTCTGACGACAGTTTGTGAGTTCAAGGTGGAATATTTGGAGGATTGGTAGCAAGCTCCAAGCAATAACCTTGTCGGATAAGATCGATCACCCATTTGTCAGATGTTATGGATTGCCAAATGGGGAGAAACTGTTGAAGCCTTCCCCCGACAGGTGTTAAATAATCGGGAGGGAATGTGGGCAAGTCACTGTTTGTTGGGAGAAGGGGAGCTACACGCTGTGGCACCCCTACCTTTGATATTGTTTCCTCTATACCCTCCTCTATAAAAAAAACTCTAGAGGGAGAGGACTAGGTGTTGCCTTTGTAAGAGGAATCATTTGGGTCTGAAGATGTGGGTTTGGACCCTCCTGTAAAAAGAGCGACAAAAGGAGCCTCTATTTGAAGGGGACTGGAGCGCTCCCATGGACTTTGCCACTTCCGTGTTTTTCTTCATTTTTTCCAAAGCCTGATCGACTTCAGGACCAAACAGGTGTTGCTTGTCAAAAGGGGTGTTTAAAATGGATCGCAGAATCTCAGGTTTAAACCCTGAAATCCTAAGCCATGCATGCCTTCTGAGAAGAATGCTGCTTTTAATCTCCCTAGCTGCGGTGTCAAAAGCATCTAGAGCACATCTGATGGAAGAGTTAGAAATGAGTTTGCCTTCCTGAACTAACTCTTTTGCTTTGCTTTTGTGTTCGTCTGGGAGATATTAAAGCAGTTGCTCTGTCTCATCCCAGTGTGCCCGGTCGTACCTAGCTAGTAGGCCCTGTGTGTTTGGGATGCACCAGTGGTTAGCTGCTTGATCAGCGACTCATTTCCCCAATGCATCTATCACCTTAGACTCCTTGTCTGGGGGAGATGCATCACCAGTGGTTGGTGAATTTGCTCTCTTACGAGCATTGGACACCACGAGCGAGTTGAGAGGCAACTCTGGGAGTTAAAATACGTGCTTGCACGGGGTCTTTAAATATGTTGTCTGCATGTCTCATCGTGCCCTTTAACATAGGGAGAGTTTGGCCTGACCTATGAGTGGATCCTAATGTTTCAAACAAAAAATCTTCCTCCAAAGATTCTTTATGTAGTGCAACCCCATGATACTCTGCTGCTCTATCAATAAGCTCTTGATAAGCCACATTATCATCTGGTGGTGATGGCTTTGCAGGGTATAGATCTGGATCATTATCTAATGGCCGGTCAATGGTGTAATCATCCATGGATATACAGGTAAATGTGTGTGTTCGTCATCAATATCAACCCCTTCAGGTTGTGTATGGGGAGATCGATGAGGTGTTATGTGTAAAGGATCTAGAATTGGTAAATGTGGAGAAGATGGTGGAGGTGGAGGGGATTGTGGGGTAGGATAAGCAGGGTTGGTAGCCATGTCTTTTTTCTTCTTTAGAGGAATATTATAGGCAGGGTCTCTGAAGGAAGTTTACGTTTGGCTGGTGTCTTAGCCAAAATGTGTCCTGTATCAGGATTGATATAAATCTTCTTTTATTAGGATCCAATTTGTCTTTAAAAAGGTCTAAAATTGGTTCTGGAGTCTCTGAGAGGTTGTCCTTCGATTTCGGCACCGAAGGCTTTGGTGTCGAGATAGTCTTTGCTTTGGGAGCGGTAGGTTTTGGCTCCAAAGCATGCTTCTCTTTCGGAGCAGAGGGTTTCGGGTCTGAAGGCAGAGGTGGTGCCGTAGCCTTATGCTTTTTGAAAGAGGTTTTGGGGGGCAAAGGGTCTTTCGTACTCACTGCACCCTGTCATCAGATTTCAAGTCGATCTCAGGTTCAGAATCCGACTCTGTAATAGAGAAGGCATCTTCTTCTTCTGCCGCGGACGCTTCCTCCTCTTCATGTTCGGATTCTTCGCCGAAGATATCCGGAGTGTGTTGAATGCTTTGGTGTTGCATTTCTCATCGTCGAGCCTGACAATCACGTAGAGTTTTCTTCGACCAAAACGACTTACAGGCGTCGCAGTCTTCCTCCTTGTGCTCCGGTGACAGGCACAAGTTACAAACTTGATGTAGGTCGGTGCGAGGGTACTTGGCGTGTCACCGAGGACAGAATTGAAACGGAGCCTGTTCCATCAGCCGAATGCTGGACCGACGCGGCTAAGCCCGAGGGCCACCCCCGAAGTTTTTGACCGAAGATGGAAAGTTTGTTGACCAATTCGATACGCGGAGAACAGAGAAACGCGTACGAAAACAATACAGTCGAAGGTACAGTGGATTGCGTACCAAGGGGAACCCGAAGAACGGTTTCGAACCGGAGCGCAGCAATACACGTCCGAACCCGATGACGGAAAAAAAAACAATCTAACAATGGAGTCCATGCCCATGCGCACTATCACCGAAAGTAGGAGTCACCTTACCTCATGACTGGAAAGACTTCTTTGAAGAAAAACAAATAGCAAACATTCGGACCCAACACTAGATGGCAGGAGTATGCAAAGCATGTGTATCTACAGCACACATGCCTCAAACATCCCTCTTCCACGAGCATCCCGAAAGGGCAAATTCTTGAATTGAAGGATGCCAAGGGACCTAGCCGCACCCGTATTTCCTCATCGTAGGCCATATCTAAGATCTTAGATTGTACTTCCGGCCTAAAGGATGTGGTTTTGAGCCATCCTTGACGTCTCAAGACTGCTGCACCATCCAGTTGACGAAAGCCTGTGGAGGTGATGTGCATTGCTCAATCTGTAATCTCAGGGGAAGTGCGCTCACCCTCCTGCAAAATGTTCCTTGCTTCTGCTTTCTTGTCCTAATGCACTAGGTCGATGAGGCTTCGGATATCGGAACACATCTGCTGATCATAGTGACCCAGGATCACCAGAGAGTTGGCTGCTCAAACACTGATGGCAGACATGACAGAGAACCTCTTTCCTATGTTATCCAAGCGCCTGCCTTCTTTGTCTGGTGAGGCAGAGATGGGAGTGGAAGGATTCTTAGAGCGATGTTGTGCCGCTTGTGAAATCACAGAATCTGGCTTGAGTTGACCTGGAGGAATCCCTGGGGGAATCCTCTGGAGCCATATATTTTTTATTTATGCTTGGTAGCACTGCAGCCACTGTAGACGAGTTCTTCATGATTTTAATCCCCTCTTCCCAGATATAGTCAATAATGTGGATGGCTTTAACTTCCTTGCTTGTTCTTTGAAGTCATAGAAGAAACAGTCTAACTGCTTGACGGAAGTTAGGAGATGGAATCTTGTTGCCGCCCGGGCTATTAAATTGTGAAAGCCCCCGATGTCCTCTGGGGGAGAATCTAAAGAGCGTGGCGGTAGAGGCGACAGAGTGGGGATAATGAAATCATCCCACTCATCCCGTGGATGTTGAGGTTCCGGGATCTCGCCTTCTTCTCTTTCATCTTCTGATGAGGATGGCTCCTCCCTTGGTGGCACTGTTATGTAGGAGGCGGGTGTCATCATGGGTGTGATCGGTGGAGGAATGTGTCTTGGAGTAGCAGGAGAGGCAGGTCGAGGTGGTATTACTGGCTGCTCCTGTGGAGCTTTAGGGAACCTTTTCCTGTAATCTTGCAGCATGGCCTGCAAATCTTGGAAGAGCAACACAGGCACCTGTACATCATCATGCCTGGGTTGTGGATGTGTATGATATTGGTAGTGCTCATAATACTACTTTGAGGAAGGGGCATAATAAAGGTGATAATATTGCTCTTCTTCTCCCATGTCGTTGTCATCCTGGTACTTGACCTGGAGCTATGATGGGCTGTGTGCTGCCCCAAAAGGCCCATCGTCGTCCGACTCTTCCAGGTCTAGTAGGTGACTTCGGGGAAGAGGTGAAACCTTCCTAGGAGATTTAACTCAGGTCTTAGAGTTGTTCTTGTCACCTTTGAAATTTTCGGCGTCATCAAGGTGATCGTCACTGGCAAGGTGACTCTGACTTTGGAAGAAATCCCCTTGACGGATTTTTTGTCGAAGGTGTCGGCGGCGGTAGCGTCAATGATGTCTTCGTGGATGACAGGATCCTCGTCAACAGCATGGATGCGTTGACGCCTGCTGCCATTGTTGTCTTCGCCGACGATGGTCTCATAGATGAGATGGTGGTGACCGTGGTCGTCGCTGACGATACTGCTGTCGATGGTGATACTGCCATTGAGAGAGTTTTGAGAGGGGTTTTATGTCTCTGTGGAGACATGTTTTGTTTTCTCCTTTCTCAGAGGTTCCTTGTGATGATTTCTTAAAACCTTCCTGCTCTCCTCAGAGGTATACTGGTCAGAGGATCTTGCTCTTTTGTGTGAACTCAAGGACTTGTCACTGTCTTCTCATCTCTGAGTTTTAGCCTTCTGTAGCCACAGAAGGAGCCTCCCCTCCCTGTCCTTTAAGGTCTTGGATGGAAAAGTGTGACATATTTTGCACTCCTTTACCTTGTGCTGGGGTTAGCAGCAATAAAGACAGTCTTTATGTGGGTCATCCACATGCAGCCTTTTCTATCCACAGGTTTTGCATGATCTGAAGAGGCCTTCTTGGAAGTATCCGACATGGCAGTTGTCAGAATAAATCTCAGACTCTAGAGAAGAACAAGCATTTGCAATGCAATAGGTCTCGCATTTACGCAAGTTTGAGCTATTGGCATTGTAAATGACAATGCCTGTCATTTATGTTTTGGTTTTTAAAACATAAATAAAAGACATTGTCATTTACAATGCCAATAGCTTCAACTCGCGTAAATGAGCGACCTATTGCATTGCAAATGCTTGTTTCATCCCAGCTACTTGGCGCTGCCCTGCATGGGAATTCCTACCTGGAGAATGATAATGCTGTCCAGAACTGCCCATTCCTTCCTGACTTCAGTGACCTTGCATGGCCTCCACTTTTACCCTTACTTTATCAATACCACAGAATCAGTACTTCAAGGTTATTTTTTGCCCAAATACTCTTCTGGGGGACAGTTCCATGGATTTACAACACAGTCAGTAAATCAAGGCCATTACACTACAAGTCTTTGCTCATAGGCAGGACCATTGGAATAACGCAATATTGTGGCCGCAGCGTTCTCTGAGTATTTACATATTTTCCACACTTGCCGAATGATTCAGATCTTCTGTATCAGTTGCAAACATTGATTCTAGCTCAGATGGATCAAAAGAGGCATTAAAAAGCATCAGCCGTGGTCCCCCGGGGGAACAGACTCTTTGCAAAAATGTACCTGTCACAATTTCGTTGCTGACCGCTGTATTCGGGTGTTAGAGTGCTGCTAATGAGGAGAAACGTTTACCCAGACAGTACTACTGTGTTGTAAAATGACAAAATAGCAAAATATTGCGACAGAATGTGCCATATTACGCTGCATCATTGTTAGGAATGGGATTTTTGGTAGGCTAGGGCATGTGCCAAAGCCAGGCAGAAACCACCACTCTAGTCAGGATAAGGGAGTTACACTCCTAAAATAACCCCTGCTCACCCCCTTGGTAGCTTGGCACGAGCAGTCAGGCTTATCTTAGAGGCAGTGTGTAAAGCATTTGCACATAACCAACAGTAATACAGTGTAAGCACTACAAAAGGACACCACACCAGTCTAGAAAAATATCCAATATTTTTATATACTTAAGACAAGACCAAAAACTGTAAAAATCCACAATACAGTACTTAGAAATCTTCAGTTATCAAAATATGCTTAAAAAACAGTTCCTTGATGTTGATAGCTCCGTCCGGGGCTATCACGGCGTCGTGAACAAACAAATCCAAACAGTTCTGGCTGACCGCGGCGTTGCGGGCCAGCTACGGTGTCGGGAAGACCCGCAAACAGTACCTTTTAGAAATGCAGGGCGTCGGCGACCTCTCGTTGAGCTTCCGAAAGCACGGCGTCCACAGGCGTCGGTTCCGGAGGTCGGTGCAGGAGTCGTCGGGCCCTCGAAGTCACACGCATTGCAGATCGAACTCCTCTCTGTTGAAGTCAGGAGCGCTGGTGTCGGCAGGCGTCGGGTGCTGCGGTGCGAAGTGCAGCGGTGCGGCATGCGGTGCCCTCAGGTCGCGGTGCAAGCAGCGGCTCGGTGGCGGCATCAGATGGCGTCGTCAGTGAGACCAGGGTTGCGGTGCTAGCAGCGGCGTCGTCATTGCTGAAGCGCTGTCGTCATCTGACAAACTGGAGTCGATGGCGCCGGCAGGCCAAGGCTGCGGTGCGGGATGAGGGCGGTGCGTCGTGTAACTTTACAAGCGGTGCCCTCGAACCACGGTGCAAGCAGCGGCGTAGATTTCGGCGTGGACCGGCGTCGTCGGGGATACCAAGGCGTCGTCGTGAAGCGAGGCGGTGCGGAGTGCGGTGCCCACAGGTCGCGGTGCAAGCAGCGGCTCGGTGGTGGCGTCAGCAGGCGGAGTTGGTGAGACCAGGGTCGCGGTGCGGCGTTGTGTCGGTGCCCTCTGCGGTGCCTTCAGGACACGGAGTCGGCAGCGGCGGCGTCGGGTTGCTTTTTCTTCTGTTGCAGCACAAAACACACAGTCCCCAGTGCTGAGGGCAGAAGAGCTTGAAGTCTTTGCTGTTCCTGAGACTTCTTGAACAGGGGGCAAGCTCTACCTCAAGCCCTTGGAGAAACTCACAAAAGTAGATTGCAGAAAGTCCAGTCCAGTCCTTTCACTGCCCAAGACAGAAGCAGCCACTGCAGGCCAACACAGCAAAGCACACAGCAAAGTGGTAGTTCCTCCTCACAGCTTCTCCAGCTCTTCTTCTTGGCAGTCTTCTTGGTCCAAAAGAGTTCTAAAAGTCAGGGGTCTGGGCCCCAATATTTATATCCCAAAATCCTTTGATCTAGACAGAGTGTCTGTGCCCAGCCAGAAGGATAAGTTACTTACCTGTAATCCTAGTTCTCTTCCAGGGGTATACTCATCAAAGTCATAAGCACTGAATAGTCCCGCCCACGTGCGGGGACCCCGGAGCAATAGCAAATAATATGCATATACCTACATATATATATATATATAAATACCCATATATATAGGTAATATGCATATATAAACATATGCAGCCTGAAAACATATTACTCGGCTCAAAACTGCCACATTTGCATTGTAAAATTTTACATTTGTAATAATAAAGAAACCTACACCATGATATTTTCATGATACAGATAAAGAAAACTGTTCTCAGTTTGCTTTGAAAAACATAACGTTTATTTTCAAAGGTAAAACGGCAAGATCATAGAGGCAGATTAGCCTAGAGAGGCTGCATATAGAACAATTGGGAAAAACTGGCGCCGTGCCTTTAAGACCTCCAGGAACCCCCAGGCTCCCATCATGCACCACAGGTGACAGGTAGGTCCGTTCTTTTTTCCGGCTCCTTCTGTGAGGATCCTGGCGCATTGAGCTCACCAGTTAGTGGTTTTTTATCACTAATTTCTGGTCTAAAGTGGAATTTTTTAGTTTCACTCGACGTCTTTAGTACTTGGTTTACTAAATCCTGTTGTTTTTCTGATTTTTGTCTATTTTTTCCTGTCATAATGCCGGCTTTATTTAATAAGTGCCCGGCCTGTGGAAAAAAGATGGCTAAATCGGACCCACACTCGGTCTGTATTGCTTGTCTACCTTCATCTCATATTATTTGTTATTGCTCCAGGGTCCCCGTGCGTGGGCGGGACTTTTCAGTGCCTATGACTATTGATGAGTATCCCCTGGAAGAGAACCAGTTTTGCCTTCTCTGGTGTGACTTCCTGGCAGGAGGTGGAGACGGCATGGTCAGAGGCAGACCAGGCCCTTTGAGGTGCAAGGAAATCTCCTCCCTCTTCCCCAATTGCAGCCCAGATCTATTCAGCCCTTTCCTGACCCACCTAGACTATCTGGAGCCACTGCTGCTCCCCAGCCTTCTGTCATCCAAAACCCAGACAGGCAATCCACATTCCAGCAGAGGCACACGGGATGACTGAGCAAGAAAATACCTACTTTCTAAAAGTGGTATTTTCAAACACAGAATGTGAAAATCACCTTCACTAAAAGATGCATCTTTAGATTCTGAGTTCAGGCATACTAAACTTTATTTTCCTACCTAATTCCCAGGGCCAGTTATGTTTATAAGATGTTATAAACAAACTCCCCATTCTGTCCTATGGGGAACAGCTAGCCTTGCAATAGCGAAAAACGAAATTGGCCGTAGTTCACTATCATGACATGCCACACACACCAGGGCATGTCCTACCTTTCACATACACTGCACCCGGCCCACAGGGGTACCTTGGGCCTGCCTTAGAGGTGGCTGACATGTAAGAAAAGGGAAGGTGAGGGACTGGCAAGAGTTTGCACTGGGCCAAGTCGACATGGCAGTTACAAACTGCGCGCAGACTCCGCAACGGCGGGTCTGAGTTACCTTTTCAGGGCTACTCACGTAGGTGGCACAATCAGTGCTGCAGGCTCGCTAGTAGCATTTGATTCACAGGCCCTGGCACACTCAGTGCACTTTACTAGGGACTAACAAGTAAATCAAATATCCAATCATGGAAACACCAATCCATAACACAATTTACCACAGGAGCACTTGCACTTTACCACTGATCAGCAGTGAGAAAAGTGCGCAGAAACACTACGCCTCTTCTGTGTCTGATTACGTTTGTACCTCTCCAATCCCTGCAGCACCTGTTCTGACCTGGGTCTCAGGCTCTACAACAGCTCTGCTGACCTGGTTCTCTGGCTCTACAGTAGCTCTGCTGACCTGGTTCTCTGGCTCTACAGCAGCTCTGCTGACCTGGTTCTCTGGCTCTACAGCAGCTCTGCTGACCTGGTTCTTAGGCTCTACAGCGGCTCTGCTGACCTGGTTTTCTGGCTCTACAGCAGCTCTGCTGACCTGGTTCTCTGGCTCTACAGCAGCTCTGCTGACCTGGTTCTCTGGCTCTACAACGGCTCTGCTGACCTGGTTCTCAGGCTCTACAGAAGCTTGCTGACCTGGTTCTCTGGCTCTAGAGTGGCTCTGCTAACCTGGTTCTCTGGCTCTAGAGCAGCTCTGCTGACCTGGTTCTCTGGCTCTAGAGCAGCTCTGCTGACATGGTTCTCAGGCTTTACAACAGCTCTGCTGTCCCAGTTCTCTGGCTCTAGGGGGCTCTGCGCACCTGGTTCTCTGGCTCTAGAGCGGCTCTGCTGGCCTGGTTCTCTGGCTCTACAACAGCTCTGCTGACCTGGCTCTCTGGCTCTAAAACGGCTCTGCTGACCTGGTTCTCAGGCTCTACAGCAGCTTGCTGACCTGGTTCTCTGGCTCTAGAGGGGCTCTGCTGACCCGGTTCTCAGGCTCTACAGCAGCTTGCTGACCTGGTTCTCTGGTTCTAGAGCGGCTCTGCTGGCCTTGTTCTCTGGCTCTAGAACGGCTCTGCTGACCTGGTTCTCTGGCTCTAGAGCGGCTCTGCTGACCTGGTTCTCTGGCTCTAGAGCGGCTCTACTGACCCGGTTCTCCGGCTCTAGAGCAGCTCAGCTGAACTGGTTCTCTGGCTCAAGAGCGTCTGCTGACCTGGTTCTATGGCTCTATAGCAGCTCTGCTGATCTGGTTCTATGGATCTACAGCGGCTCTGCTGACCTGGTTCTATGGCTCTACAGCAGCTCTGCTGACCTGGTTCTCTGGCACTACAACGGCTCTGCTGACCTGGTTCTCTGGCACTACAATGTCTCTGCTGACCTGGTTCTCTGGCTCTACAGCAGCCCTGCTGACCTGGTTCTATGGCTCTACAGCAGCTTGCTGACCTGCTTCTCTGGCTCTACAGCAGCTTGATGACCTGCTTCTCTGGCTCTACAGCAGCTCTGCTGAGCTGGTTCTCTGGCTCTACAGCAGCTCTGCTGACCTGGTTTTATGGCTCTACAGCAGCTCTGCTGACCTGGTACTCTGGCTCTAGAGCGGCTCTGCTGACCCACATCTCTGGCTCTAGAGCGGCTCTGCTGACCCAGTTCTCTGGCTCTAGAGCGGCTCTGCTGACCTGGTTCTATAGCTCTACAGCAGCTCTGCTGACCTGGTTCTCTGGCTCTACAATGGCTCTGCTGACCTGGTTCTCTGGCTCTACAGCAGCCCTGCTGACCTGGTTCTATGGCTCTACAGCAGCTTGCTGACCTGGTTCTATGGCTCTACAGCAGCTTGATGACCTGGTTCTCTGGCTCTACAGCAGCTCTGCTGACCTGGTTCTAAGGCTCTACAACAGCTCTGCTGACCTGGTCCTCTGGCTCTACAGCAGCTTGCTGACCTGGTTCTCTGGCTCTACAACACCTCTGCTGACCTGGTTCGCTGACCTGGTACTCTGGCCCAGTTCTCTGGCCTTAGAGCAGCTCTGCTGACCTGGTTCTCTGGCTCTAGAGCAACTCTGTTGACCTTGTTCTCTTGCTCTACAGCGGCTCTGCTGACCTGGTTCTCTGGCTCTACAGCAGCTCTGCGGACCTGGTTCTCTGGCTCTACAGCAGCTCTGCTGACCTGGTTCTCTGGCCCTGCAGCAGCTTGCTGACCTGGTTCTCTGGCTCTACAACACCTCTGCTGACCTGGTTTGCTGACCTGGTACTCTGGCCCTGTTCGCTGGCCATAGAGCTGCTCTGCTGACCTGGTTCTCTGGCTCTCGAGCGACTATGCTGACCTTGTTCTCTGGCTCTACAGCGGATCTGCTGACCTGGTTCTCTGGCTCTACAGCAGCTCTGCGGACCTGGTTCTCTAGCTCTAGAGCAGCTCTGCTGACCTGGTTCTCAGGGTCTAGAGTGCCTCTGCTGACCTGGTTCTCTGGCTCTACAGCAGCTCTGCTGACCTGGTTCTCTGGCTCTAGAGCGTCTCTGCTGACCTGGTTCTCTGGCTCTACAGCAGCTCTGCTGACCTGGTTCTCTGGCTGTACAGCAGCTTTGCTGACATGGTTCTCTGGCTCTACAATGGCTCTCAGGCTCTACAGCAGATTGCTGACCTCGTTCTCTGGCTCTAGAGCGGCTCTGCTGACCTGGTTCTCAGGCTCTAAAGCAGCTTGCTGACCTGGTTCTCTGGTTCTAGAGCGGCTCTGCTGGCCTGATTCTCTGGCTCTAGAGCGGCTCTGCTGACCTGGTTCTCTGGCTCTAGAGCGGCTCTGCTGTCCTGGTTCTCTGGCTCTAGAGCGGCTTTGCTGACCTAGTTCTCTGGCTCTAGAGCCGCTCTACTGACCCGGTACTCAGGCTCTAGAGCGGCTCCGCTGAATTGGTTCTCTGGCTCTACAGCAGCTCTGCTGACCCGGGTCTCAGGCTCTACAACGGCTCTGCTGACCTGGTTCTCTGGCTCTACAATGGCTCTGCTGACCTGGTTCTCTGGCTCTACAGCAGATTGCTGACCTCGTTCTCTGGCTCTCGAGCGGCTCTGCTGACCTGGTTCTCAGGCTCTAAAGCAGCTTGCTGACCTGGTTCTCTGGTTCTAGAGCGGCTCTGCTGGCCTGATTCTCTGGCTCTAGAGCGGCTCTGCTGACCTGGTTCTCTGGCTCTAGAGCGGCTCTGCTGAACTGGTTCTCTGGCTCTAGAGCGGCTTTGCTGACCCAGTTCTCTGGCTCTAGAGCCGCTCTACTGACCCCGTACTCAGGCTCTAGAGCGGCTCCGCTGAATTGGTTCTATGGCTCTACAGCAGCTTGCTGACCTGCTGCCCTGGCTCTACAGCAGCTTGATGACCGGCTTCTCTGGCTCTACAGCAGCTCTGCTGACCTGGTTCTCTGGCCCTGCAGCAGCTTGCTGACCTGGTTCTCTGGCTCTACAACACCTCTGCTGACCTGGTTTGCTGACCTGGTACTCTGGCCCTGTTCGCTGGCCATAGAGCTGCTCTGCTGACCTGGTTCTCTGGCTCTCGAGCGACTATGCTGACCTTGTTCTCTGGCTCTACAGCGGCTCTGCTGACCTGGTTCTCTGGCTCTACAGCAGCTCTGCGGACCTTGTTCTCTAGCTCTAGAGCAGCTCTGCTGACCTGGTTCTCAGGGTCTAGAGTGCCTCTGCTGACCTGGTTCTCTGGCTCTACAGCAGCTCTGCTGACCTGGTTCTCTGGCTCTACAGCAGCTCTGCTGACCTGGTTCTCTGGCTCTAGAGCAGCTTTGCTGACCTGGTTCTTTGGCTCCAGAGCGGCTCTGCTGACCTGGTTCTCTGGCTCTACAACGGCTCTGCTGACCTGGTTCTCAGGCTCTACAGCTGCTCTGCTGACCTGGTTCTCTGGCTCTAGAGCAGCTCTGCTGACCTGGTTTTCTGGCTCTACAGCAGCCCTGCTGACCTGGTTCTATGGCTCTACAGCAGCTTGCTGACCTGCTTCCCTGGCTCTACAGCAGCTTGATGACCGGCTTCTCTGGCTCTACAGCAGCTCTGCTGACCTGGTTCTCTGGCTCTACAGCAGCTCTGCTGATGTGGTTCTAAGGCTCTACAGCAGCTCTGCTGACCTGGTTCTCTGGCTCTACAGCAGCTTGCTGACCTGGTTCTCTGGCTCTACAACACCTCTGCTGACCTGGTTCGCTGACCAGGTACTCTGGCCCTGTTCGCTGGCCATAGAGCAGCTCTGCTGACCTAGTTCTATGGCTCTACAGCAGCTTGCTGACCTGCTTCCCTGGCTCTACAGCAGCTTGATGACCGGCTTCTCTGGCTCTACAGCAGCTCTGCTGACCTGGTTCTCTGGCTCTACAGCAGCTCTGCTGATTTGGTTCTAAGGCTCTACAGCAGCTCTGCTGACCTGGTTCTCTGGCTCTACAGCAGCTCTGCGGACCTGGTTCTCTAGCTCTAGAGCAGCTCTGCTGACCTGGTTCTCAGGGTCTAGAGTGCCTCTGCTGACCTGGTTCTCTGGCTCTACAGCAGATCTGCTGACCTGGTTCTCTGGCTCTACAGCAGCTCTGCTGACCTGGTTCTCTGGCTCTCGAGCGACTATGCTGACCTTGTTCTCTGGCTCTGCAGCGGCTCTGCTGACCTGGTTCTCTGGCTCTACAGCAGCTCTGCGGACCTGGTTCTCTGGCTCTACAGCAGCTCTGCTGACTTGGTTCTCTGGCTCTACAGCAGCTCTGCTGACCTGCTTCTCTGGCTCTACAGCAGCTCTGTTGACCAGGTTCTCTAGCTCTACAGCAGCTCTGCTGACCTGGTTCTCAGGGTCTAGAGCGCCTCTGCTGACCTGGTTCTCTGGCTCTAGAGCAGCTCTGCTGACCTTGTTCTCTGGCTCTAGAGCAGCTCTGCTGACCTGGTTCTCTGGCTCTACAACGGCTCTGCTGACCCAGTTCTCTGGCTCTAGAGCGGCTCTGCTGACCTGGTTCTCTGGCTTTTCAGCAGCTCTGCTGACCTGGTTCTCTGGCTCTAGAGTGGCTCTGCTGACCTGCTTTTCTGGCTCTAGAGCGGCTCTGCTGACCTGGTTCTCTGGCTCTAGAGCGGCTCTGCTGACCCGGTTCCCTGGCTCTAGAACGGCTCTGCTGACCTGGTTCTATGGTTCTACAGCAGCTCTGCTGACCTGGTTCTCTGGCTCTAGAGCGGCTCTGCGGACCTGGTTCTCTGGCTCTACAGCAGCTCTGCTGACCTGGTTCTCTGGCTCTACAGCAGCTCTGCTGACCTGGTTCTCTGGCTCTAGAGCAGCTCTGCTGACATGGTTCTCAGGCTCTAGAGCAGCTCTGCTGACCTGGTTCTATGGCTCTACAGCAGCTTGCTGACCTGCTTCTCTGGCTCTACAGCAGCTTGATGACCTGCTTCTCTGGCTCTACAGCAGCTCTGCTGACCTGGTTCTCTGGCTCTACAGCAGCTCTGCTGACCTGGTTTTATGGCTCTACAGCAGCTCTGCTGACCTGGTACTCTGGCTCTAGAGCGGCTCTGCTGACCCACATCTCTGGCTCTAGAGCGGCTCTGCTGACCCAGTTCTCTGGCTCTAGAGCGGCTCTGCTGACCTGGTTCTATAGCTCTACAGCAGCTCTGCTGACCTGGTTCTCTGGCTCTACAATGGCTCTGCTGACCTGGTTCTCTGGCTCTACAGCAGCCCTGCTGACCTGGTTCTATGGCTCTACAGCAGCTTGCTGACCTGGTTCTATGGCTCTACAGCAGCTTGATGACCTGGTTCTCTGGCTCTACAGCAGCTCTGCTGACCTGGTTCTAAGGCTCTACAACAGCTCTGCTGACCTGGTCCTCTGGCTCTACAGCAGCTTGCTGACCTGGTTCTCTGGCTCTACAACACCTCTGCTGACCTGGTTCGCTGACCTGGTACTCTGGCCCAGTTCTCTGGCCTTAGAGCAGCTCTGCTGACCTGGTTCTCTGGCTCTAGAGCAACTCTGTTGACCTTGTTCTCTTGCTCTACAGCGGCTCTGCTGACCTGGTTCTCTGGCTCTACAGCAGCTCTGCGGACCCGGTTCTCTGGCTCTACAGCAGCTCTGCTGACCTGGTTCTCTGGCTCTGCAGCAGCTTGCTGACCTGGTTCTCTGGCTCTACAACACCTCTGCTGACCTGGTTTGCTGACCTGGTACTCTGGCCCTGTTCGCTGGCCATAGAGCTGCTCTGCTGACCTGGTTCTCTGGCTCTCGAGCGACTATGCTGACCTTGTTCTCTGGCTCTACAGCGGATCTGCTGACCTGGTTCTCTGGCTCTACAGCAGCTCTGCGGACCTGGTTCTCTAGCTCTAGAGCAGCTCTGCTGACCTGGTTCTCAGGGTCTAGAGTGCCTCTGCTGACCTGGTTCTCTGGCTCTACAGCAGCTCTGCTGACCTGGCTCTCTGGCTCTAGAGCCGTCTCTGCTGACCTGGTTCTCTGGCTCTACAGCAGCTCTGCTGACCTGGTTCTCTGGCTGTACAGCAGCTTTGCTGACATGGTTCTCTGGCTCTACAATGGCTCTCAGGCTCTACAGCAGATTGCTGACCTCGTTCTCTGGCTCTAGAGCGGCTCTGCTGACCTGGTTCTCAGGCTCTAAAGCAGCTTGCTGACCTGGTTCTCTGGTTCTAGAGCGGCTCTGCTGGCCTGATTCTCTGGCTCTAGAGCGGCTCTGCTGACCTGGTTCTCTGGCTCTAGAGCGGCTCTGCTGTCCTGGTTCTCTGGCTCTAGAGCGGCTTTGCTGACCTAGTTCTCTGGCTCTAGAGCCGCTCTACTGACCCGGTACTCAGGCTCTAGAGCGGCTCCGCTGAATTGGTTCTCTGGCTCTACAGCAGCTCTGCTGACCCGGGTCTCAGGCTCTACAACGGCTCTGCTGACCTGGTTCTCTGGCTCTACAATGGCTCTGCTGACCTGGTTCTCTGGCTCTACAGCAGATTGCTGACCTCGTTCTCTGGCTCTCGAGCGGCTCTGCTGACCTGGTTCTCAGGCTCTAAAGCAGCTTGCTGACCTGGTTCTCTGGTTCTAGAGCGGCTCTGCTGGCCTGATTCTCTGGCTCTAGAGCGGCTCTGCTGACCTGGTTCTCTGGCTCTAGAGCGGCTCTGCTGAACTGGTTCTCTGGCTCTAGAGCGGCTTTGCTGACCTAGTTCTCTGGCTCTAGAGCCGCTCTACTGACCCCGTACTCAGGCTCTAGAGCGGCTCCGCTGAATTGGTTCTATGGCTCTACAGCAGCTTGCTGACCTGCTGCCCTGGCTCTACAGCAGCTTGATGACCGGCTTCTCTGGCTCTACAGCAGCTCTGCTGACCTGGTTCTCTGGCTCTGCAGCAGCTTGCTGACCTGGTTCTCTGGCTCTACAACACCTCTGCTGACCTGGTTTGCTGACCTGGTACTCTGGCCCTGTTCGCTGGCCATAGAGCTGCTCTGCTGACCTGGTTCTCTGGCTCTCGAGCGACTATGCTGACCTTGTTCTCTGGCTCTACAGCGGCTCTGCTGACCTGGTTCTCTGGCTCTACAGCAGCTCTGCGGACCTGGTTCTCTAGCTCTAGAGAAGCTCTGCTGACCTGGTTCTCAGGGTCTAGAGTGCCTCTGCTGACCTGGTTCTCTGGCTCTACAGCAGCTCTGCTGACCTGGTTCTCTGGCTCTACAGCAGCTCTGCTGACCTGGTTCTCTGGCTCTAGAGCAGCTTTGCTGACCTGGTTCTTTGGCTCCAGAGCGGCTCTGCTGACCTGGTTCTCTGGCTCTACAACGGCTCTGCTGACCTGGTTCTCAGGCTCTACAGCTGCTCTGCTGACCTGGTTCTCTGGCTCTAGAGCAGCTCTGCTGACCTGGTTTTCTGGCTCTACAGCAGCCCTGCTGACCTGGTTCTATGGCTCTACAGCAGCTTGCTGACCTGCTTCCCTGGCTCTACAGCAGCTTGATGACCGGCTTCTCTGGCTCTACAGCAGCTCTGCTGACCTGGTTCTCTGGCTCTACAGCAGCTCTGCTGATGTGGTTCTAAGGCTCTACAGCAGCTCTGCTGACCTGGTTCTCTGGCTCTAAAGCAGCTTGCTGACCTGGTTCTCTGGCTCTACAACACCTCTGCTGACCTGGTTCGCTGACCAGGTACTCTGGCCCTGTTCGCTGGCCATAGAGCAGCTCTGCTGACCTAGTTCTATGGCTCTACAGCAGCTTGCTGACCTGCTTCCCTGGCTCTACAGCAGCTTGATGACCGGCTTCTCTGGCTCTACAGCAGCTCTGCTGACCTGGTTCTCTGGCTCTACAGCAGCTCTGCTGATTTGGTTCTAAGGCTCTACAGCAGCTCTGCTGACCTGGTTCTCTGGCTCTACAGCAGCTCTGCGGACCTGGTTCTCTAGCTCTAGAGCAGCTCTGCTGACCTGGTTCTCAGGGTCTAGAGTGCCTCTGCTGACCTGGTTCTCTGGCTCTACAGCAGCTCTGCTGACCTGGTTCTCTGGCTCTACAGCAGCTCTGCTGACCTGGTTCTCTGGCTCTCGAGCGACTATGCTGACCTTGTTCTCTGGCTCTGCAGCGGCTCTGCTGACCTGGTTCTCTGGCTCTACAGCAGCTCTGCGGACCTGGTTCTCTGGCTCTACAGCAGCTCTGCTGACTTGGTTCTCTGGCTCTACAGCAGCTCTGCTGACCTGCTTCTCTGGCTCTACAGCAGCTCTGTTGACCAGGTTCTCTAGCTCTACAGCAGCTCTGCTGACCTGGTTCTCAGGGTCTAGAGCGCCTCTGCTGACCTGGTTCTCTGGCTCTAGAGCAGCTCTGCTGACCTTGTTCTCTGGCTCTAGAGCAGCTCTGCTGACCTGGTTCTCTGGCTCTACAACGGCTCTGCTGACCCAGTTCTCTGGCTCTAGAGCGGCTCTGCTGACCTGGTTCTCTGGCTTTTCAGCAGCTCTGCTGACCTGGTTCTCTGGCTCTAGAGTGGCTCTGCTGACCTGCTTTTCTGGCTCTAGAGCGGCTCTGCTGACCTGGTTCTCTGGCTCTAGAGCGGCTCTGCTGACCCGGTTCCCTGGCTCTAGAACGGCTCTGCTGACCTGGTTCTATGGTTCTACAGCAGCTCTGCTGACCTGGTTCTCTGGCTCTAGAGCGGCTCTGCGGACCTGGTTCTCTGGCTCTACAGCAGCTCTGCTGACCTGGTTCTCTGGCTCTACAGCAGCTCTGCTGACCTGGTTCTCTGGCTCTAGAGCAGCTCTGCTGACATGGTTCTCAGGCTCTAGAGCAGCTCTGCTGACCTGGTTCTCTGGCTCTACAGCAGCTCTGCTGACCTGGTTCTCTGGCTCTAGAGCAGCTCTGCTGACCTCGTTCTCTGGCTCTACAGCAGCTCTGCTGGCCTGGTTCTCTGGCTCTAGAGCAGCTCTGCTGACCTGGTTCTTTGGCTCTAGAGCGGCTCTGCTGACCTGGTTCTCCGGCTCTACAACGGCTCTGCTGACCTGGTTCTCAGGCTCTACAACTGCTCTGCTGACATGGTTCTCTGGCTCTAGAGCAGCTCTGCTGACCTGTTTCTCTGGCTGTACAGCAGCTCTGCTGACCTGGTTCTCTGGCTCTAGAGCAGCTCCTCTGACCTGGTTCTCTGGCTCTAGAGCAGCTTTGCTGACCTGGTTCTTTGGCTCCAGAGCGGCTCTGCTGACCTGGTTCTCTGGCTCTACAACTGCTCTGCTGACCTGGCTCTCAGGGTCTACAGCTGCTCGGCTGACCTGGTTCTCTGGCTCTAGAGCAGCTCTGCTGACCTCGTTCTCTGGCTCTACAGCAGCTCTGCTGGCCTGGTTCTCTGGCTCTAGAGCAGCTCTGCTGACCTGGTTCTCTGGCTCTAGAGCAGCTTTGCTGAACTGGTTCTTTGGCTCTAGAGCGGCTCTGCTGACCTGGTTCTCCGGCTCTACAACAGCTCTGCTGACCTGGTTCTCAGGCTCTACACCTGCTCTGCTGACCTGGTTCTCTGGCTCTAGAGCAGCTCTGCTGACCTGTTTCTCTGGCTCTACAGCAGCTCTGCTGACCTGGTTCTCTGGCTCTAGAGCAGCTCCTCTGACCTGGTTCTCTGGCTCTAGAGCAGCTTTGCTGACCTGGTTCTTTGGCTCTAGAGCGGTTCTGCTGAACTGGTTCTCTGGCTCTACAACAGCTTTGCTGACCTGGTTCTCAGGCTCTACAGCCGCTCTGCTGACCTGGTTCTCTGGCTCTAGAGCAGCTCTGCTGACCTGGTTCTCTGGCTCTCAAACGGCTCTGCTGGCCTTGTTCTCTGGCTCTACAACAGCTCTGCTGAGCTGGTTCTCAGGCTCTAAAGCCGCTCTGCTGACCTGGTTCTCTGGGTCTAGAGCAGCTCTGCTGACCTGGTTCTCTGGCTCTACAGCAGCTTTGCTGACCTGGTTCTGCTGGCTCTACAACAGCTCTGCTGACCTGGCTCTCAGGCACTAAAGCGGCTCTGTGACCTGGTTTTCTGGCTCTACAGTAGCTTTGCTGACCTGGTTCTCTGGCTCTACAGCAGCTCTGCTGACCTGGTTCTCTGGCTCTACAACGGTTCTGCTGACCTGGTTCTCTGGCTCTACAGCAGCTCTGCTGACCTGGTTCTCTGGCTCTACAACGGCTCTGCTGACCTGGTTCTCAGGCTCTACAGCAGCTTGCTGACCTGGTTCTCTGGCTCTAGAGTGGCTCTGTTGGCCTGGTTCTCTGGCTCTAGAGCGGCTCTGCTGACCTGGTACTCAGGCTCTAGAGCGGCTCAGCTGACCTGGTTCTCTGGCTCTACAACGGCTCTGCTGACCTGGTTTTCAGGCTCTACAGCCGCTCTGCTGACCTGGTTCTCTGGCTCTAGAGCAGCTCTGCTGACCTGGTTCTCTGGCTCTCCAACGGTTCTGCTGACCTGGTTCTCTGGCTCTACAGCAGCTCTGCTGACCTGGTTCTCTGGCTCTACAACGGCTCTGCTGACCTGGTTCTCAGGCTCTACAGCAGCTTGCTGACCTGGTTCTCTGGCTCTAGAGTGGCTCTGTTGGCCTGGTTCTCTGGCTCTAGAGCGGCTCTGCTGACCTGGTACTCAGGCTCTAGAGCGGCTCTGCTGACCTGGTTCTCTGGCTCTAGAGCAGCTCTGCTGACCTGGTTCTCTGGCTCTCCAATGGTTCTGCTGGCCTTGTTCTCTGGCTCTACAACAGCTCTGCTGAGCTGCTTCTCAGGCCCTACAGTCGCTCTGCTGACCTGGTTCTCTTTCTCTAGAGAGGCTCTGCTGACCTGGTTCTCTGGCTCTACAATGGCTCTGCTGACCTGGTTCTCTGGCTCTAGAGCAGCTCTGCTGACCTGGTTCTCTGGCTCTACAGCAGTTCTGCTGACCTGGTTCTCTGGCTCTACAGCAGCTTTGCTGACCTGGTTCTCTGGCTCTACAACAGCTCTGCTGACCTGGTTCTCAGGCACTAGAGCGGATCTGGGACCTGGTTTTCTGGCTCTACAGCAGCTTTGCTGACCTGGTTCTCTGGCTCTACAGCAGCTCTGCTGACCTGGTTCTCTGGCTCTACAACGGCTCTGCTGACCTGTTTCTCAGGCTCTACAGCAGCTTGCTGACCTGGTTCTCTGGCTCTAGAGTGGCTCTGTTGGCCTGGTTCTCTGGCTCTAGAGCGGCTCTGCTGACCTGGTTCTCTGGCTCTCGAGCGGCTCTGCTGACCTGGTTCTCTGGCTCTAGAGCGGCTCTGCTGACCCGGTTCTCTGGCTCTAGAGCGGCTCTGCTGACCTGGTTCTATGGCTCTACCGCAGCTCTGCTGACCCGGGTCTCAGGCTCTACAACGGCTCTGCTGACCTGGTTCTCTGGCTCCACAGCAGCTCTGTGGACCTGGTTCTCTGGCTCTACAGCAGCTCTGCTGACCTGGTTCTCTGGCTTTACAGCGGCTCTGCTGACCTGGTTCGCTGGCTCTACAGCAGCTCTGCTGACCTGGTTCTCTGGCTCTAGAGCGGCTCTGCTGACCTGGTTCTCAGGCTCTACAGCAGCTTGCTGACCTGGTTCTCTGGCTCTAGAGTGGCTCTGTTGGCCTGGTTCTCTGGCTCTAGAGCGGCTCTGCTGACCTGGTACTCAGGCTCTAGAGCGGCTCAGCTGACCTGGTTCTCTGGCTCTACAACGGCTCTGCTGACCTGGTTTTCAGGCTCTACAGCCGCTCTGCTGACCTGGTTCTCTGGCTCTAGAGCAGCTCTGCTGACCTGGTTCTCTGGCTCTCCAACGGTTCTGCTGACCTGGTTCTCTGGCTCTACAGCAGCTCTGCTGACCTGGTTCTCTGGCTCTACAACGGCTCTGCTGACCTGGTTCTCAGGCTCTACAGCAGCTTGCTGACCTGGTTCTCTGGCTCTAGAGTGGCTCTGTTGGCCTGGTTCTCTGGCTCTAGAGCCGCTCTACTGACCCGGTACTCAGGCTCTAGAGCGGCTCCGCTGAATTGGTTCTCTGGCTCTACAGCAGCTCTGCTGACCCGGGTCTCAGGCTCTACAACGGCTCTGCTGACCTGGTTCTCTGGCTCTACAATGGCTCTGCTGACCTGGTTCTCTGGCTCTACAGCAGATTGCTGACCTCGTTCTCTGGCTCTCGAGCGGCTCTGCTGACCTGGTTCTCAGGCTCTAAAGCAGCTCTGCTGACCTGGTTCTCTGGTTCTAGAGCGGCTCTGCTGGCCTGATTCTCTGGCTCTAGAGCGGCTCTGCTGACCTGGTTCTCTGGCTCTAGAGCGGCTCTGCTGAACTGGTTCTCTGGCTCTAGAGCGGCTTTGCTGACCTAGTTCTCTGGCTCTAGAGCCGCTCTACTGACCCCGTACTCAGGCTCTAGAGCGGCTCCGCTGAATTGGTTCTATGGCTCTACAGCAGCTTGCTGACCTGCTGCCCTGGCTCTACAGCAGCTTGATGACCGGCTTCTCTGGCTCTACAGCAGCTCTGCTGACCTGGTTCTCTGGCTCTGCAGCAGCTTGCTGACCTGGTTCTCTGGCTCTACAACACCTCTGCTGACCTGGTTTGCTGACCTGGTACTCTGGCCCTGTTCGCTGGCCATAGAGCTGCTCTGCTGACCTGGTTCTCTGGCTCTCGAGCGACTATGCTGACCTTGTTCTCTGGCTCTACAGCGGCTCTGCTGACCTGGTTCTCTGGCTCTACAGCAGCTCTGCGGACCTTGTTCTCTAGCTCTAGAGCAGCTCTGCTGACCTGGTTCTCAGGGTCTAGAGTGCCTCTGCTGACCTGGTTCTCTGGCTCTACAGCAGCTCTGCTGACCTGGTTCTCTGGCTCTACAGCAGCTCTGCTGACCTGGTTCTCTGGCTCTAGAGCAGCTTTGCTGACCTGGTTCTTTGGCTCCAGAGCGGCTCTGCTGACCTGGTTCTCTGGCTCTACAACGGCTCTGCTGACCTGGTTCTCAGGCTCTACAGCTGCTCTGCTGACCTGGTTCTCTGGCTCTAGAGCAGCTCTGCTGACCTGGTTTTCTGGCTCTACAGCAGCCCTGCTGACCTGGTTCTATGGCTCTACAGCAGCTTGCTGACCTGCTTCCCTGGCTCTACAGCAGCTTGATGACCGGCTTCTCTGGCTCTACAGCAGCTCTGCTGACCTGGTTCTCTGGCTCTACAGCAGCTCTGCTGATGTGGTTCTAAGGCTCTACAGCAGCTCTGCTGACCTGGTTCTCTGGCTCTACAGCAGCTTGCTGACCTGGTTCTCTGGCTCTACAACACCTCTGCTGACCTGGTTCGCTGACCAGGTACTCTGGCCCTGTTCGCTGGCCATAGAGCAGCTCTGCTGACCTAGTTCTATGGCTCTACAGCAGCTTGCTGACCTGCTTCCCTGGCTCTACAGCAGCTTGATGACCGGCTTCTCTGGCTCTACAGCAGCTCTGCTGACCTGGTTCTCTGGCTCTACAGCAGCTCTGCTGATTTGGTTCTAAGGCTCTACAGCAGCTCTGCTGACCTGGTTCTCTGGCTCTACAGCAGCTCTGCGGACCTGGTTCTCTAGCTCTAGAGCAGCTCTGCTGACCTGGTTCTCAGGGTCTAGAGTGCCTCTGCTGACCTGGTTCTCTGGCTCTACAGCAGATCTGCTGACCTGGTTCTCTGGCTCTACAGCAGCTCTGCTGACCTGGTTCTCTGGCTCTCGAGCGACTATGCTGACCTTGTTCTCTGGCTCTGCAGCGGCTCTGCTGACCTGGTTCTCTGGCTCTACAGCAGCTCTGCGGACCTGGTTCTCTGGCTCTACAGCAGCTCTGCTGACTTGGTTCTCTGGCTCTACAGCAGCTCTGCTGACCTGCTTCTCTGGCTCTACAGCAGCTCTGTTGACCAGGTTCTCTAGCTCTACAGCAGCTCTGCTGACCTGGTTCTCAGGGTCTAGAGCGCCTCTGCTGACCTGGTTCTCTGGCTCTAGAGCAGCTCTGCTGACCTTGTTCTCTGGCTCTAGAGCAGCTCTGCTGACCTGGTTCTCTGGCTCTACAACGGCTCTGCTGACCCAGTTCTCTGGCTCTAGAGCGGCTCTGCTGACCTGGTTCTCTGGCTTTTCAGCAGCTCTGCTGACCTGGTTCTCTGGCTCTAGAGTGGCTCTGCTGACCTGCTTTTCTGGCTCTAGAGCGGCTCTGCTGACCTGGTTCTCTGGCTCTAGAGCGGCTCTGCTGACCCGGTTCCCTGGCTCTAGAACGGCTCTGCTGACCTGGTTCTATGGTTCTACAGCAGCTCTGCTGACCTGGTTCTCTGGCTCTAGAGCGGCTCTGCGGACCTGGTTCTCTGGCTCTACAGCAGCTCTGCTGACCTGGTTCTCTGGCTCTACAGCAGCTCTGCTGACCTGGTTCTCTGGCTCTAGAGCAGCTCTGCTGACATGGTTCTCAGGCTCTAGAGCAGCTCTGCTGACCTGGTTCTATGGCTCTACAGCAGCTTGCTGACCTGCTTCTCTGGCTCTACAGCAGCTTGATGACCTGCTTCTCTGGCTCTACAGCAGCTCTGCTGACCTGGTTCTCTGGCTCTACAGCAGCTCTGCTGACCTGGTTTTATGGCTCTACAGCAGCTCTGCTGACCTGGTACTCTGGCTCTAGAGCGGCTCTGCTGACCCACATCTCTGGCTCTAGAGCGGCTCTGCTGACCCAGTTCTCTGGCTCTAGAGCGGCTCTGCTGACCTGGTTCTATAGCTCTACAGCAGCTCTGCTGACCTGGTTCTCTGGCTCTACAATGGCTCTGCTGACCTGGTTCTCTGGCTCTACAGCAGCCCTGCTGACCTGGTTCTATGGCTCTACAGCAGCTTGCTGACCTGGTTCTATGGCTCTACAGCAGCTTGATGACCTGGTTCTCTGGCTCTACAGCAGCTCTGCTGACCTGGTTCTAAGGCTCTACAACAGCTCTGCTGACCTGGTCCTCTGGCTCTACAGCAGCTTGCTGACCTGGTTCTCTGGCTCTACAACACCTCTGCTGACCTGGTTCGCTGACCTGGTACTCTGGCCCAGTTCTCTGGCCTTAGAGCAGCTCTGCTGACCTGGTTCTCTGGCTCTAGAGCAACTCTGTTGACCTTGTTCTCTTGCTCTACAGCGGCTCTGCTGACCTGGTTCTCTGGCTCTACAGCAGCTCTGCGGACCCGGTTCTCTGGCTCTACAGCAGCTCTGCTGACCTGGTTCTCTGGCTCTGCAGCAGCTTGCTGACCTGGTTCTCTGGCTCTACAACACCTCTGCTGACCTGGTTTGCTGACCTGGTACTCTGGCCCTGTTCGCTGGCCATAGAGCTGCTCTGCTGACCTGGTTCTCTGGCTCTCGAGCGACTATGCTGACCTTGTTCTCTGGCTCTACAGCGGATCTGCTGACCTGGTTCTCTGGCTCTACAGCAGCTCTGCGGACCTGGTTCTCTAGCTCTAGAGCAGCTCTGCTGACCTGGTTCTCAGGGTCTAGAGTGCCTCTGCTGACCTGGTTCTCTGGCTCTACAGCAGCTCTGCTGACCTGGCTCTCTGGCTCTAGAGCGTCTCTGCTGACCTGGTTCTCTGGCTCTACAGCAGCTCTGCTGACCTGGTTCTCTGGCTGTACAGCAGCTTTGCTGACATGGTTCTCTGGCTCTACAATGGCTCTCAGGCTCTACAGCAGATTGCTGACCTCGTTCTCTGGCTCTAGAGCGGCTCTGCTGACCTGGTTCTCAGGCTCTAAAGCAGCTTGCTGACCTGGTTCTCTGGTTCTAGAGCGGCTCTGCTGGCCTGATTCTCTGGCTCTAGAGCGGCTCTGCTGACCTGGTTCTCTGGCTCTAGAGCGGCTCTGCTGTCCTGGTTCTCTGGCTCTAGAGCGGCTTTGCTGACCTAGTTCTCTGGCTCTAGAGCCGCTCTACTGACCCGGTACTCAGGCTCTAGAGCGGCTCCGCTGAATTGGTTCTCTGGCTCTACAGCAGCTCTGCTGACCCGGGTCTCAGGCTCTACAACGGCTCTGCTGACCTGGTTCTCTGGCTCTACAATGGCTCTGCTGACCTGGTTCTCTGGCTCTACAGCAGATTGCTGACCTCGTTCTCTGGCTCTCGAGCGGCTCTGCTGACCTGGTTCTCAGGCTCTAAAGCAGCTTGCTGACCTGGTTCTCTGGTTCTAGAGCGGCTCTGCTGGCCTGATTCTCTGGCTCTAGAGCGGCTCTGCTGACCTGGTTCTCTGGCTCTAGAGCGGCTCTGCTGAACTGGTTCTCTGGCTCTAGAGCGGCTTTGCTGACCTAGTTCTCTGGCTCTAGAGCCGCTCTACTGACCCCGTACTCAGGCTCTAGAGCGGCTCCGCTGAATTGGTTCTATGGCTCTACAGCAGCTTGCTGACCTGCTGCCCTGGCTCTACAGCAGCTTGATGACCGGCTTCTCTGGCTCTACAGCAGCTCTGCTGACCTGGTTCTCTGGCTCTGCAGCAGCTTGCTGACCTGGTTCTCTGGCTCTACAACACCTCTGCTGACCTGGTTTGCTGACCTGGTACTCTGGCCCTGTTCGCTGGCCATAGAGCTGCTCTGCTGACCTGGTTCTCTGGCTCTCGAGCGACTATGCTGACCTTGTTCTCTGGCTCTACAGCGGCTCTGCTGACCTGGTTCTCTGGCTCTACAGCAGCTCTGCGGACCTGGTTCTCTAGCTCTAGAGAAGCTCTGCTGACCTGGTTCTCAGGGTCTAGAGTGCCTCTGCTGACCTGGTTCTCTGGCTCTACAGCAGCTCTGCTGACCTGGTTCTCTGGCTCTACAGCAGCTCTGCTGACCTGGTTCTCTGGCTCTAGAGCAGCTTTGCTGACCTGGTTCTTTGGCTCCAGAGCGGCTCTGCTGACCTGGTTCTCTGGCTCTACAACGGCTCTGCTGACCTGGTTCTCAGGCTCTACAGCTGCTCTGCTGACCTGGTTCTCTGGCTCTAGAGCAGCTCTGCTGACCTGGTTTTCTGGCTCTACAGCAGCCCTGCTGACCTGGTTCTATGGCTCTACAGCAGCTTGCTGACCTGCTTCCCTGGCTCTACAGCAGCTTGATGACCGGCTTCTCTGGCTCTACAGCAGCTCTGCTGACCTGGTTCTCTGGCTCTACAGCAGCTCTGCTGATGTGGTTCTAAGGCTCTACAGCAGCTCTGCTGACCTGGTTCTCTGGCTCTAAAGCAGCTTGCTGACCTGGTTCTCTGGCTCTACAACACCTCTGCTGACCTGGTTCGCTGACCAGGTACTCTGGCCCTGTTCGCTGGCCATAGAGCAGCTCTGCTGACCTAGTTCTATGGCTCTACAGCAGCTTGCTGACCTGCTTCCCTGGCTCTACAGCAGCTTGATGACCGGCTTCTCTGGCTCTACAGCAGCTCTGCTGACCTGGTTCTCTGGCTCTACAGCAGCTCTGCTGATTTGGTTCTAAGGCTCTACAGCAGCTCTGCTGACCTGGTTCTCTGGCTCTACAGCAGCTCTGCGGACCTGGTTCTCTAGCTCTAGAGCAGCTCTGCTGACCTGGTTCTCAGGGTCTAGAGTGCCTCTGCTGACCTGGTTCTCTGGCTCTACAGCAGCTCTGCTGACCTGGTTCTCTGGCTCTACAGCAGCTCTGCTGACCTGGTTCTCTGGCTCTCGAGCGACTATGCTGACCTTGTTCTCTGGCTCTGCAGCGGCTCTGCTGACCTGGTTCTCTGGCTCTACAGCAGCTCTGCGGACCTGGTTCTCTGGCTCTACAGCAGCTCTGCTGACTTGGTTCTCTGGCTCTACAGCAGCTCTGCTGACCTGCTTCTCTGGCTCTACAGCAGCTCTGTTGACCAGGTTCTCTAGCTCTACAGCAGCTCTGCTGACCTGGTTCTCAGGGTCTAGAGCGCCTCTGCTGACCTGGTTCTCTGGCTCTAGAGCAGCTCTGCTGACCTTGTTCTCTGGCTCTAGAGCAGCTCTGCTGACCTGGTTCTCTGGCTCTACAACGGCTCTGCTGACCCAGTTCTCTGGCTCTAGAGCGGCTCTGCTGACCTGGTTCTCTGGCTTTTCAGCAGCTCTGCTGACCTGGTTCTCTGGCTCTAGAGTGGCTCTGCTGACCTGCTTTTCTGGCTCTAGAGCGGCTCTGCTGACCTGGTTCTCTGGCTCTAGAGCGGCTCTGCTGACCCGGTTCCCTGGCTCTAGAACGGCTCTGCTGACCTGGTTCTATGGTTCTACAGCAGCTCTGCTGACCTGGTTCTCTGGCTCTAGAGCGGCTCTGCGGACCTGGTTCTCTGGCTCTACAGCAGCTCTGCTGACCTGGTTCTCTGGCTCTACAGCAGCTCTGCTGACCTGGTTCTCTGGCTCTAGAGCAGCTCTGCTGACATGGTTCTCAGGCTCTAGAGCAGCTCTGCTGACCTGGTTCTCTGGCTCTACAGCAGCTCTGCTGACCTGGTTCTCTGGCTCTAGAGCAGCTCTGCTGACCTCGTTCTCTGGCTCTACAGCAGCTCTGCTGGCCTGGTTCTCTGGCTCTAGAGCAGCTCTGCTGACCTGGTTCTTTGGCTCTAGAGCGGCTCTGCTGACCTGGTTCTCCGGCTCTACAACGGCTCTGCTGACCTGGTTCTCAGGCTCTACAACTGCTCTGCTGACATGGTTCTCTGGCTCTAGAGCAGCTCTGCTGACCTGTTTCTCTGGCTGTACAGCAGCTCTGCTGACCTGGTTCTCTGGCTCTAGAGCAGCTCCTCTGACCTGGTTCTCTGGCTCTAGAGCAGCTTTGCTGACCTGGTTCTTTGGCTCCAGAGCGGCTCTGCTGACCTGGTTCTCTGGCTCTACAACTGCTCTGCTGACCTGGCTCTCAGGGTCTACAGCTGCTCGGCTGACCTGGTTCTCTGGCTCTAGAGCAGCTCTGCTGACCTCGTTCTCTGGCTCTACAGCAGCTCTGCTGGCCTGGTTCTCTGGCTCTAGAGCAGCTCTGCTGACCTGGTTCTCTGGCTCTAGAGCAGCTTTGCTGAACTGGTTCTTTGGCTCTAGAGCGGCTCTGCTGACCTGGTTCTCCGGCTCTACAACAGCTCTGCTGACCTGGTTCTCAGGCTCTACACCTGCTCTGCTGACCTGGTTCTCTGGCTCTAGAGCAGCTCTGCTGACCTGTTTCTCTGGCTCTACAGCAGCTCTGCTGACCTGGTTCTCTGGCTCTAGAGCAGCTCCTCTGACCTGGTTCTCTGGCTCTAGAGCAGCTTTGCTGACCTGGTTCTTTGGCTCTAGAGCGGTTCTGCTGAACTGGTTCTCTGGCTCTACAACAGCTTTGCTGACCTGGTTCTCAGGCTCTACAGCCGCTCTGCTGACCTGGTTCTCTGGCTCTAGAGCAGCTCTGCTGACCTGGTTCTCTGGCTCTCAAACGGCTCTGCTGGCCTTGTTCTCTGGCTCTACAACAGCTCTGCTGAGCTGGTTCTCAGGCTCTAAAGCCGCTCTGCTGACCTGGTTCTCTGGGTCTAGAGCAGCTCTGCTGACCTGGTTCTCTGGCTCTACAGCAGCTTTGCTGACCTGGTTCGCTGGCTCTACAACAGCTCTGCTGACCTGGTTCTCAGGCACTAAAGCGGCTCTGTGACCTGGTTTTCTGGCTCTACAGTAGCTTTGCTGACCTGGTTCTCTGGCTCTACAGCAGCTCTGCTGACCTGGTTCTCTGGCTCTACAACGGTTCTGCTGACCTGGTTCTCTGGCTCTACAGCAGCTCTGCTGACCTGGTTCTCTGGCTCTACAACGGCTCTGCTGACCTGGTTCTCAGGCTCTACAGCAGCTTGCTGACCTGGTTCTCTGGCTCTAGAGTGGCTCTGTTGGCCTGGTTCTCTGGCTCTAGAGCGGCTCTGCTGACCTGGTACTCAGGCTCTAGAGCGGCTCAGCTGACCTGGTTCTCTGGCTCTACAACGGCTCTGCTGACCTGGTTTTCAGGCTCTACAGCCGCTCTGCTGACCTGGTTCTCTGGCTCTAGAGCAGCTCTGCTGACCTGGTTCTCTGGCTCTCCAACGGTTCTGCTGACCTGGTTCTCTGGCTCTACAGCAGCTCTGCTGACCTGGTTCTCTGGCTCTACAACGGCTCTGCTGACCTGGTTCTCAGGCTCTACAGCAGCTTGCTGACCTGGTTCTCTGGCTCTAGAGTGGCTCTGTTGGCCTGGTTCTCTGGCTCTAGAGCGGCTCTGCTGACCTGGTACTCAGGCTCTAGAGCGGCTCTGCTGACCTGGTTCTCTGGCTCTAGAGCAGCTCTGCTGACCTGGTTCTCTGGCTCTCCAATGGTTCTGCTGGCCTTGTTCTCTGGCTCTACAACAGCTCTGCTGAGCTGCTTCTCAGGCCCTACAGTCGCTCTGCTGACCTGGTTCTCTTTCTCTAGAGAGGCTCTGCTGACCTGGTTCTCTGGCTCTACAATGGCTCTGCTGACCTGGTTCTCTGGCTCTAGAGCAGCTCTGCTGACCTGGTTCTCTGGCTCTACAGCAGTTCTGCTGACCTGGTTCTCTGGCTCTACAGCAGCTTTGCTGACCTGGTTCTCTGGCTCTACAACAGCTCTGCTGACCTGGTTCTCAGGCACTAGAGCGGATCTGGGACCTGGTTTTCTGGCTCTACAGCAGCTTTGCTGACCTGGTTCTCTGGCTCTACAGCAGCTCTGCTGACCTGGTTCTCTGGCTCTACAACGGCTCTGCTGACCTGTTTCTCAGGCTCTACAGCAGCTTGCTGACCTGGTTCTCTGGCTCTAGAGTGGCTCTGTTGGCCTGGTTCTCTGGCTCTAGAGCGGCTCTGCTGACCTGGTTCTCTGGCTCTCGAGCGGCTCTGCTGACCTGGTTCTCTGGCTCTAGAGCGGCTCTGCTGACCCGGTTCTCTGGCTCTAGAGCGGCTCTGCTGACCTGGTTCTATGGCTCTACCGCAGCTCTGCTGACCCGGGTCTCAGGCTCTACAACGGCTCTGCTGACCTGGTTCTCTGGCTCCACAGCAGCTCTGTGGACCTGGTTCTCTGGCTCTACAGCAGCTCTGCTGACCTGGTTCTCTGGCTTTACAGCGGCTCTGCTGACCTGGTTCGCTGGCTCTACAGCAGCTCTGCTGACCTGGTTCTCTGGCTCTAGAGCGGCTCTGCTGACCTGGTTCTCAGGCTCTACAGCAGCTTGCTGACCTGGTTCTCTGGCTCTAGAGTGGCTCTGTTGGCCTGGTTCTCTGGCTCTAGAGCGGCTCTGCTGACCTGGTACTCAGGCTCTCAGAGCGGCTCAGCTGACCTGGTTCTCTGGCTCTACAACGGCTCTGCTGACCTGGTTTTCAGGCTCTACAGCCGCTCTGCTGACCTGGTTCTCTGGCTCTAGAGCAGCTCTGCTGACCTGGTTCTCTGGCTCTCCAACGGTTCTGCTGACCTGGTTCTCTGGCTCTACAGCAGCTCTGCTGACCTGGTTCTCTGGCTCTACAACGGCTCTGCTGACCTGGTTCTCAGGCTCTACAGCAGCTTGCTGACCTGGTTCTCTGGCTCTAGAGTGGCTCTGTTGGCCTGGTTCTCTGGCTCTAGAGCGGCTCTGCTGACCTGGTACTCAGGCTCTAGAGCGGCTCTGCTGACCTGGTTCTCTGGCTCTCCAATGGTTCTGCTGGGGTTGTTCTCTGGCTCTACAACAGCTCTGCTGAGCTGCTTCTCAGGCCCTACAGTCGCTCTGCTGACCTGGTTCTCTTTCTCTAGAGAGGCTCTGCTGACCTGGTTCTCTGGCTCTACAATGGCTCTGCTGACCTGGTTCTCTGGCTCTAGAGCAGCTCTGCTGACCTGGTTCTCTGGCTCTACAGCAGTTCTGCTGACCTGGTTCTCTGGCTCTACAGCAGCTTTGCTGACCTGGTTCTCTGGCTCTACAACAGCTCTGCTGACCTGGTTCTCAGGCACTAGAGCGGATCTGGGACCTGGTTTTCTGGCTCTACAGCAGCTTTGCTGACCTGGTTCTCTGGCTCTACAGCAGCTCTGCTGACCTGGTTCTCTGGCTCTACAACGGCTCTGCTGAACTGTTTCTCAGGCTCTACAGCAGCTTGCTGACCTGGTTCTTTGGCTCTAGAGTGGCTCTGTTGGCCTGGTTCTCTGGCTCTAGAGCGGCTCTGCTGACCTGGTTCTCTGGCTCTCGAGCGGCTCTGCTGACCTGGTTCTCTGGCTCTAGAGCGGCTCTGCTGACCCGGTTCTCTGGCTCTAGAGCGGCTCTGCTGACCTGGTTCTATGGCTCTACCGCAGCTCTGCTGACCCGGGTCTCAGGCTCTACAATGGCTCTGCTGACCTGGTTCTCTGGCTCCACAGCAGCTCTGTGGACCTGGTTCTCTGGCTCTACAGCAGCTCTGCTGACCTGGTTCTCTGGCTTTACAGCGGCTCTGCTGACCTGGTTCGCTGGCTCTACAGCAGCTCTGCTGACCTGGTTCTCTGGCTCTAGAGCGGCTCTGCTGACCTGGTTCTCTGGCTCTAGAATAGCTCTGCTGACCTGGTTCTCTGGCTCTACAGCGGCTCTGCTGACCTGGTTCTCTGGCTCTACAGCAACTCTGCTGACCTGGTTCTCTGGCTCTACAGCAGCTCTGCTGACCTGGTTCTCTGGCTCTACAATGGCTCTGCTGACCTAGTTCACTGGCTCTAGAGCAGCTCTGCTGACCTGGTTCTCTGGCTCTACAACGGCTCTGCTGACCTGGTTCTCTGGCTCTACAGCAGTTCTGCTGACCTTGTTCTCTGGCTCTAGAGCGGCTCTGCTGACCTGGTTCTCTGGCTCTAGAGCGGCTCTGCTGACCTGGTTCTCTGGCTCGAGCGGCTCTGCTGACCTAGTTCTCTGGCTCTAGAGCCGCTCTACTGACCCGGTTCTCAGGCTCTAGAGCGGCTCCGCTGAACTGGTTCTCTGGTTCTACAGCAGCTCTGCTGACCTGGGTCTCAGGCTCTACAACGGGTCTGCTGTCCTGGTTCTATGGCTCTACAGCAGCTTGCTGACCTGCTTCCCTGGTTCTACAGCAGCTTGATGACCGGCTTCTCTGGCTCTACAGCAGCTCTGCTGACCTGGTTCTCTGGCTCTACAGCAGCTCTGCTGACCTGGTTCTAAGGCTCTACAGCAGCTCTGCTGACCTGGTTCTCTGGCTCTAGAGCAGCTTGCTGACCTGGTTCTCTGGCTCTACAACACCTCTGTTGACCTGGTTCGCTAACCTGGTACTCTGGCCCTGTTCGCTGGCCATAGAGCAGCTCTGCTGACCTGGTTCTCTGGCTCTCGAGCGACTATGCTGACCTTGTTCTCTGGCTCTACAGCAGCTCTGCGGACCTGGTTCTCTGGCTCTACAGCAGCTTTGCTGACCCGGGTCTCAGGCTCTACAACGGCTCTGCTGACCTGGTTCTCTGGCTCTACAGCGGCTCTGCTGACCTGGTTCTCTGGCTCTACAGCAGCTCTGCTGACTTGGTTCTCTGGCTCAACAGCAGCTCTGCTGACTTGGTTCTCTGGCTCAACAGCAGCTCTGCTGACCTGCTTCTCTGGCTCTACAGCAGCTCTGCTGAACTGGTTCTCTAGCTCTACAGCAGGTCTGCTGACCTGGTTCTCTGGCTCTACAACGGCTCTGCTGACCTGGTTCTCTGGCTTTACAGCAGCTCTGCTGACCTGGTTCTCTGGCTCTAGAGTGGCTCTGCTGACCTGGTTTTCTGGCTCTATAGCGGCTCTGCTGACCTGGTTCTCTGGCTCTAGAGCGGCTCTGCTGACCCGGTTCCCTGGCTCTAGAACGGCTCTGCTAACCTGGTTCTATGGCTCTACAGCAGCTCTGCTGACCTGGTTCTCTGGCTCTAGAGCGGCTCTGCTGACCTGGTTCTCTGGCTCTACAACGGCTCTGCTGACCTGGTTCTCAGGCTCTACAGCTGCTCTGCTGACCTGGTTCTCTGGCTCTAGAGCAGCTCTGCTGACCTGGTTCTCTGGCTCTAGAGCAGCTTTGATGACCTGGTTCTTTGGCTCTAGAGCGGCTCTGCTGACCTGGTTCTCTGGCTCTACAACAGCTCTGCTGACCTGGTTCTCCGGCTCTTCAGCCGCTCTGCTGACCTGGTTCTCTGGCTCTAGAGCAGCTCTGCTGACCTGGTTCTCTGGCTCTAGAGCAGCTCTGCTGACCTTGTTCTCCTGCTCTAGAGCAGCTCTGCTGACCTGGTTCTCTGGCTCTACAACGGCTCTGCTGACCTGGTTCTCTGGCTTTACAGCAGCTCTGCTGACCTGGTTCTCTGGCTCTAGAGTGGCTCTGCTGACCTGGTTTTCTGGCTCTATAGCGGCTCTGCTGACCTGGTTCTCTGGCTCTAGAGCGGCTCTGCTGACCCGGTTCCCTGGCTCTAGAACGGCTCTGCTAACCTGGTTCTATGGCTCTACAGCAGCTCTGCTGACCTGGTTCTCTGGCTCTAGAGCGGCTCTGCTGACCTGGTTCTCTGGCTCTACAACGGCTCTGCTGACCTGGTTCTCAGGCTCTACAGCTGCTCTGCTGACCTGGTTCTCTGGCTCTAGAGCAGCTCTGCTGACCTGGTTCTCTGGCTCTAGAGCAGCTTTGCTGACCTGGTTCTTTGGCTCTAGAGCGGCTCTGCTGACCTGGTTCTCTGGCTCTACAACAGCTCTGCTGACCTGGTTCTCAGGCTCTTCAGCCGCTCTGCTGACCTGGTTCTCTGGCTCTAGAGCAGCTCTGCTGACCTGGTTCTCTGGCTCTAGAGCAGCTTTGCTGACCTGGTTCTTTGGCTCTAGAGCGGCTCTGCTGACCTGGTTCTCTGGCTCTACAACAGCTCTGCTGACCTGGTTCTCAGGCTCTACAGCCGCTCTGCTGACCTGGTTCTCTGGCTCTAGAGCAGCTCTGCTGACCTGGTTCTCTGGCTCTACAGCAGCTTTGCTGACCTTGCTCTCTGGCTCTAGAGCAGCTCTGCTGACCTTGTTCTCTGGCTCTAGAGCAGCTTTGCTGACCTGGTTCTTTGGCTCTAGAGCGGCTCTGCTGACCTGGTTCTCTGGCTCTACAACGGCTCTGCTGACCTGGTTCTCAGGCTCTACAGCTGCTCTGCTGACCTGGTTCTCTGGCTCTAGAGCAGCTCTGCTGACCTGGTTCTCTGGCTCTCCAACGGCTCTGCTGGCCTTGTTCTCTGGCTCTACAACAGCTCTGCTGAGCTGGTTCTAAGGCTCTACAGCCGCTCTGCTGAACTGGTTCTCTGGCTCTACAGTAGCTCTGCTGACCTGGTTCTCTGGCCCTACAACGGCTCTGCTGACCTGGTTCTCAGGCTCTACAGCAGCTTGCTGACCTGGTTCTCTGGCTCTAGAGTGGCTCAGTTGGCCTGGTTCTCTGGCTCTAGAGCGGCTCTGCTGACCTGGTTCTCTGGCTCTCAAGCGGCTCTGCTGAGCTGGTTCTCTGGCTCTAGAGCGGCTCTGCTGACCCGGTTCTCTGGCTCTAGAGCGGCTCTGCTGACCCGGTTCTATGGCTCTACAGCAGCTCTGCTGACCTGGGTCTCAGGCTCTACAACGGCTCTGCTGACCTGGTTCTCTGGCTCTACAGCAGCTCTGCTGACCTGGTTCGCTGTCTCTACAGCAGCTCTGCTGACCTGGTTCTCTGGCTCTAGAGCGGCTCTGCTGACCTGGTTCTCAGGCTCTACAGCGGCTCTGCTGACCTGGTTCTCTGGCTCTACAGCAGCTCTGCTGACCTGGTTCTCTGGCTCTACAACGGCTCTGCTGACCTGGTTCACTGGCTCTACAGCAGCTCTGCTGACCTGGTTCTCTGGCTCTACAACGGCTCTGCTGACCTGGTTCTCAGGCTCTACAGCCGCGCGCTAAAATTCCGAATACAAATACCAGAGAAGCTGTCCCCATTGTGAAAAAAATAGTGCTTACTGACTAATGAAGGAGACAGTGTAACACTGCAAGTAAAAGATCCAGTCCTGATGGGCGGTCCCAAAAGGAGACAGGGCGGTAACAAGGAGGGACTAAGAAGCCTCATTATCAATCGGAAGCCAGCGTTTACCATGGACGATGACGCCAGCCAATGAAAAATATGGGCAGGGCTTCCACACCACTTCTAAAACATACCCTAATACAGCATGCCTCGCAAAGCGAGCAGCGCATGTGCTGCAATGCTAGGCTCGACCTAAAAAACTGAGCAGAGCTCAGGGAGACTCCCTTCACAGGGCTTGCAGTAGAAAATCTGGGGGATTCAGCCTCTCTTGGAAGAATTCTACAGGGTGCTGTCACCTGATTGGTTATAGTTCAAGTTTGGTCCATTTCATTTTAAAAGGACATAGATAAGCTACTAAAGTGACTGTTCATTGCCATTATGGCCTATGGTAATGATCCCTGCTGCTTTATTATGGTACCATGAGGCTCCCACTTCAACGAAGGGGAATGATTCAAGCATTTGAATCTATGAAAGATCCAATACTGGAGAAATACAAACATGTAAAAAGTGAAATAGCAGACCTTGCTATTTTATGGTTTTTCCCACTTATATTGGCAGTCTTCTGGAGGTTAGGGGTGGGAAGGCAGCAAAGTAAGACTTTGGTCTTCTAGCATAAGACACACACTGGCTTCTTACCTCAGCGCCACCAGCACAGACCTTGTGCCCCGTGGACTGATGAGAGACACCTCCAAGTCTCCCCTCCGACTGTAGCTGAGGGACACTCTGGCCTGTACATGCTCCAGGGAGCGAATGAACCCCGGAGATCTGGCACAGGCAGTCACATTCTTCTCAATGACGAGCTTCGAAGCTATCGTCCTGCACAAAATACAAAGCTACACTGAGGGCTGGCATGGTTCATCAGACGGTTACAACCCATGATCCCCCCAGCAGAGAGCGAGGTACAGAGTGTACTTCCAGCCCAGGACACTCTCAGAAGAGAGGAGGCACATCCTTGCAGTGCACTCCAACCCATGCCCCGACAGAGAGCGAGGTACAGTGTACTCCCAGATCATGAACCCTCTCCCCCAGCATACAGCGAGGTACAGAGTGTACTCTCAGCCCATGGCTCCCCAGCAGAGAGCGAGTAAAACCCTTGAAGTGCACTCCAACCCAAGACCCCCCAGGACACAGTGATGGACTGCTTGCAGTGTACTCAAACCCATGGCCTGCCACCACTCCAGCAGACAGCGAGGCACGTCTTTGCAGTGCACTCCAACTCTTGACCGTCTAGATGGTGAGGCACATACCTGCCGTGGACTCCAACCCAAGACTTCCCAAAAGACAGCGAAACATGTCCTTGTAGTGGTGTACTCCAACTCATGACCCCCAGGAGACAACGAGGCACTGCATGCAGTGTAATCCAACCAACTTCCCACTAGGAGACAGCGAGGCACTGGCTGCAGTGTACTCCAACCCATGACCTCCCAGCAGACAATGAAACACGTCCTTGCGGAGTACTTCAACCCATGGCCACCCACAACTCCAACAGAGAGTGAGGCACAATCTTGCAGGGTACTCCAACTTATGGCCCCCCAGCAGACAATTAGGCACGGCCTACAGTGTACACCAACTCAAGAACAACCAAAATCATAACCCCCAGCAGAGCGAGGCACATCCATGCAGGTTACTACAACCCACGACCCCTCAACAGACGGTGAGGCATTGCCTAAAGAGTCCACCGACCCATGAACTAATGGGCCCCCCTTCTAATCCCCAGCACAGAGCCAGGCACACCTTACAGTGTACTCCAACCCATGACCCCTCCAGCAGAGAATGAGAAACAACCTGGCAGTGCACTCCAACCCATGACCATCCAGCAGCCAGTGAGGCAGTGACCTCCACCTTGTGACACCCAACAGACAATGAGGCAGTGTATTTCAACCCCTGACCCCCAGAGTACAAGGTACAACCTTGAAAAGAGCACTCCAACCTACGACCCCTAAGTAGACATTGAGGTACTGTAATCCAACCCATGACCGTCCAGCAGCCAGTGAGGCAGTGACTTCCAACCTGTGAGACCCAGCAGACAGTAAAGCAGTGTACTCCAACTCAAGACCACCCCAGCAGACAGTGAAGCACATCTTTGCAGTGTACCCCAACCCATGACCCCCAGCAAACAGTGAGGCACATCTTTACAGTGCACTCCAAACCATGAACCCCCCCCCCCCCCAGCCACCCAACAGACAAAAAGGCAGTGCATGGACTCCAACTCAAGACCAGCCCATCAGACAGCAAGGCACATTTCTGCAGTGTACTCCAAACCATGACCCCACATGAAACCAGGAGCAGTGAGGCAGTACCAGTAGTGTACTCTTTGAACTCCCATGCCGTTTCATGTGTTTTGGGCTACCATGTGTTGTCCTCTGCTCTGGGCCCCTATGTGATTCCTGCTCTGAGTTTGCATGCCGTGTCTGCTGCTCTGAACTGATGCTCCTCCGCAGTGTCCTCCATGCTTATTTGATGACCTGCCTTCAGAGAGTCAGAGCGCACAACCTTCCTACCTCACCTTGCTGAAGCTTGGGCCGTACGAGGTGCACACATTACTAAGTGCAATATTAACTTAAGTGTTTACTATCACTACTTTGGGCGACTCCCAACTGAAGTTGCAAAATTTTAAAAGTATGTGAATGTATACAGCGTACTACACCCCAATGACATACCAGCAGAGTGAAGCACTGACTTTAGTGCTCTCCTGTAGGAAAGTAGGATTTTCTGGAATAGATACCTCCACTTTTTGCCTGGTGTCAGTGTGTTTTGACTTGGTTCACTGGGATCCTGATAACCAAGAACCCAGGGGCCATGCTCTCTCCTCTAAATTTTGATGGTAAGTACTTTGTACACCCCACACTTGGCATACTGGGGTACCACTGCAAGTTCCTGGTATATGGTACTGAGGTACCCAGGGCACTGGTACACCAGGGGTCTCCCATGGGCTGCAGCATGTATTGTGCCACCCATGGAATTCCAAGCAAATTGTGTCTGCAGGACTGCTATCGCAGTATGGTGAAATGGTGCATGCACCTTTCACTTTATATATAAGGTTTCCCTTATATCCCAGTCACTGCACTTTAAACCTACAAGTCACCTCTAAGGTAGGCCCTTCAGTCTAAGAGCACGGTGCATGGTTCCAAGTGTGTGGGTATCCCTGCACAAGCAGAGGCACCCCTACAAACCCCGGACTCCATTCTCTGGGCTTTGTAAGTGTGGGGCAGCTTATTTAAGGTATGTAGTGGGCACTGGCAAGTTGAGATGTCCAGTTACATAATGGCTACCTGAACCTGGTCAAGCTTGGTATCAAACATGTTGGAATCAAGCAACTACACTGATTCCAGTGTTAGTTGCATGATACCATATACTGGGGGCTCCTTAGAGGACCCCCCAATACCTACCTGTGCAGCCTTACAGGGTCTGCCTGCCAGCCCGCGCTGCTGCAGACCCCAGACACTGTTCTGCCCCCCTGCTAATGAGCCTAACTCGGGCAGGGGATGCTGAACAAAGGATTTCCTGTGAAGGAGAGGTGTGATCACCTCTCCTTTAGAATTAGGTGGGAGGGGGGTGTGGCTAGCTGCCGACCAAGATGGCAGCACACTGAACAGGCTCTCCTAGCTGTCAATGACTAATCCCCTAAGATCACTATCCGACCGGGTCCTGCCCCGCTCCTGTGTGGGTCGGACAGAGCGGACTGAAAGCGACATTCAGGGCTGATGGGTCAGCAGTGCTAAAGGCTCTATGGAGCGGGGTTGGTCCGCACAGACACCTCAAAATGGCGGCGCCAACTGTTGGGCCAGTCGCCTGATTGACAACCGTGGTGCAGCCGATCCGGAGACCGAGGGCTGCTATCCCGAAGTACGAGACCATATCGGTCGGAACTTCGCCCGACAGAGAGATCTGCAACGGACTCACCCGCTCCCGTGCTGAGGTGGAGTGTGAGACAAGAGGGGGATCGGCGGCCAGCTGGAAGCTGAGGATCTCCGGGAGCGTGTGCTGGGTCCCATCGGAGCATTCGGGGCAGATTGCTGAGGTGAGTTCTGCAGGCTGGTGGCGCTGAGGCCTTGGGTGCGGGTCTCGGCCCCCGCCCTCTCAGTGGGAGGGATCTGCTGGAAACACTTGGAGGAAGAAGCGCCGGCCTCGAGACGGATTAAGTCGGCCTGCGGAGGCCAGACACGAGGCCGGTCGATGAAGGCGGCTCTGCCCCTGTGAGTCCAGGCAGGGGCTCTGGAGCGTGTGCGGGGACCGGAGCCTCACTGCTTACGAAATTACTCCAGCCAAGACTGCTCACTCATCTGGGATTCATCTGCACTGAGACTGACATTTCGCCTCCTGGGAGTGGTCAGTGCAGAACTCTCCTGCCGTTGGCAGGCGGCCTTAGAGATGTCTGGACGAGGCCTACCAGGATCACCTCTCCCCCCTCTCCTGGGGGCCATAGGACATTGCTGCTTGGTGGTGCAGAGGAGACGGAGCACCTGAGACGCGCTGGCTCTGGGGGGCTTCTGGGCGTTGCGAGATTGTGACCCAGTCGGGGTTGTGCCCTCCGCCTGCCACCGTATGCCCCCTGGAGGGACCCTAGAGGCTGCGGCTCGAGTCGATTTCTTGCCTGCCAGCTGCGGGGGGAAGACTGGGCTTGCGTGGGCAGGGCAGCTAAAGCTTCGCTCCCACGGAGGATAAGGTTGCCTGGGAGCACACTGGACTGGAATCCGTCTGCCCCAACGCCTCATGGGGGAACCTCAGCAACACGGTAAGGAACAAAGGCCCGAACACTGGGCAATCCAATCATATTGGCAAATACACCCTGGCGATGACTGCGACGGGGGACGTCGGGGGTGTGATGAGCTTGGCGACAACACGTGAGAGCGACCCCACTTCAGAGCTGTCCCATCAGGGACCTCCGGGGCATACTAGAGCCCATCCTTGATGTACTTGACCGTGGATGTCAATCTGCTCCGGGCTGATTTCCGGAACATAGCTGATAAGGTTGCCACAGCAAAAACGCAGATAGGGAGCGTAATGTCTAAAACCAAAAGACTGGAGGAACAGGTCGCCAAGCTCACTAAACAACATACTGATGTTGCAACTCGCTTGGAGGACCAGGAGGGCAGGGCCCGGCACAATAACATCTGAGTGGTGGGGGTCCCCAAGGGAGCAGGAAGACAAGCTACAGATCTCTTTCTAGAGGACCTCATCTTAAACACCCTCTGCCCAAAAAGACATTCCAATTGTTTCTCCATCGAAAGGGTGCATCGGGTTGGGGCTGCCACTGCACCCCAGGACCCCTTCGCGTGAAATTATAGCTCGGGTGTTCAACTACTGAGATCGGGTTGAGATCCAGCAGGCGGCCCAGTCCCATGGCGATCTACATTATGAGAAATCGACTATCCGCTTTTTCCTGGATATCACCTTCCATGCCAACGCTAGAGAAGGAGTTTCGATTCAGTCAAGAAGGCCCTTAGGGAGAAGATCATCAAGTACATGATGTTATACCCCGCCAAGCTCCGAATCATTGCTGATGGCAAAACGCTCCACTTCACGACCCCGGAGGAGTCCTGGGACTTGCTGGAGAGTGGCTGGGCGGGGAAGGGGCCCCAAGAAAGAGACCCCTCCTGGAAACAACCATTCTGGATCGCAGAGCCCGACGGCCTCGCCCGGCCCTGATAAATGAAGAACTTTTGCTGAACAGACACTGCACTGGTACCAGTGCTTAAATTCTGTTTTGGGGCGAGTCGGAAAGATTTGTTGGGGGGGGGGGGGTCCGCTGCGGGAGTGGGCCTCCAGGTGTTAAGCTAGGTAGGGTGCGAGGGGCCCCGCAAGGATATATGACCTGGTTTCATCCTACTGTCAGGGGATACTGAGACGAATTACATCATTCTCAGAATAGGTCACATTAGCGGTGGTAACGCCCTCCTGTAGTTGCATGCACAAGTTTGGGCAACAGGCACTCTGCAGGTTGGGGAGATCATGGGGTTGTTTTCTTTAGTTGAGTTCTTGAAACCTTTTGCTCCTCAATGCAATATGCTGGCAGATGTGAGGATTGAGTATGCTGCGAGACTTAAGGGCCAGGACAGGGTCACCTCACATGACCACATCTATGACCGGGACACGACAAACACATTCACCTCTGGACGTGGAATGTGAATGGATAAAATTAAATATACTCTAATAATGCAACACGTTAGGCGCCACCCCCGGACACTGTCTAGGTGCAAGAAACACACCTCCGAGGTAACCACTACAAGGCTTTAGACCAGTTTGGGTATAAACTGTTGGCCCATGCAGGCTACTCGACAGACTCCCGGGGGGGTGGGAATATTGGTCAAAAGGATGCTGCCTTTTACACCTCAGGTCTGCTACTTGGCTCTAACGGGCACATGGGAGAGCCGTACATTGAATCTCTACTCCCAATATGTGCCACCGAGGCTTCATGCCACGATCCTCCCAAAAATCAGTGCCCTTCTGCTAGAACTGCCCACTGGGCTTCTCCTGCTGGTGGGGGGAGACATGAATGCGGTAATGGTCCCTGGCTTTGACAGACTAAGCACCGCACTGGGCGAGCAGATGTTGAGGCTCTCTCAGCCTTTGTATCTGCAATGGGTTTGATTGACCTTTGGAGAACTCACAACCTGCACCTGAAACAATACACATTACTCTGCGCCACATGGCTCCTTCTCACGCCTTGACTATTTCTTCACACATCACGCCCAGGTGGGAGACTTTGGAGAGGTTGTGCACTATGCGCAAGGGATTTCAGATCATTTGCCGGTGGGGGTCCAATTCAGGGATCCAAGGTTTGACGCTTACACCTTCCCTAGACTGGATCCCTGGTGCTTGCGGGATGGCGAGGTCAGGGAGAAGCTATGTTCGATGGCTGACTTATACTTCAAGGAGAACCAGGGGACGGTGGAGTTGCGTTGTTTGCTGTGGGAGGCCTTTAAGGTAGTCATTCGGGTGCAGGCCCAACCATTAATTCGGGGGGGGGGGGGAGAAGGACACTGCAGTGGAGTGTAGGGCCTTTGAGCAGGAAATCCTTACTCAAGAGACCAGAGTGTCGGAGGAGGGAGGGGCGGATCCACGCCATAGACTCCTACTGCACCAACAGTACCGAAGGGTACTGGCAGAAGATGTAGCGCGGGTACACACACTGACAATTCAGCGTAGCTTGTATGAAGTTGGAGACAAAGCCTCCAAATTACTGGTATGGCTAGAAAGGAGAGATAGGGACGGGTCCTGGGTAGTGGGTATTCACAATTAGGTGGGAGTCCTACACACCGACAGTGCGGCGATAGCAGACCACGAGCGCATGGACTGGGGCGGACTGAGAAGAGTTCTTGTGAGATTTCCCTCTTCAAACACTAACACCGGAGGCAGCAGAGACCCTAGACGCCGACTTCACGAGTGATGAACTTGCGACAGCCCTCAGAACCCTGCAATCAGGGAAAGCGGTGGAGCCCAATGGTCTGCCTGTTGAATTACATAAGGGTATGACAGATAAGATTGCCACACCGATGCTAGACATGTTTCAGGCAGCGAGGAAGACCGGCTGTCTCCCAGAAGATCAGCGCACAGCAACAATTGTGGTGGTACACAAACAGGGCAAGCCACCGGAAGAGTGCAGCTCCTATAGACCCATCTCACTCCTCAATGTTGAAGCAAAGGTTTTGGCCAAGGCCCTAGCGACCAGGCTTACTAACTTTCTTACATCCATTTTCCATGTAGACCAATAGGGCTTCATGCCACGCAGGAGTACACGCCTTAATTTGCGGCGAATCAACGGCGTCATGTACATGAAAGGCTTGCAACATGAGGAGCACTCGTCAATGATGGCGCTGGATGCCACGATGGTGTTCAAAAGCATCGAATGGCCGTACCTCTTCGCAAATTTGAGAAGACTAGGTTTTGGTCTGAAGTTCTGCGAGTGGCCTAGGTTGCTCGACCAAGCCCCGATGGCTCAAGTAAGAGTCAACAGAGTGACGTTCAGAATCTTTCCATAGCAGACGGGAACCAAGAAGGAATGCCCGCTATTGCCGCTGATATTCGCCCTGGAGCCGCTGGCGGCTTGGATCCGCCATGACCCATTGATATGGGGAATTCCATCGGAGGGCGGCTGGGAGGAACATGTCTCCCTCTATGCCGTCAATATCCTATTAGGCCACACTTCTCAATACCAAGGATACTCCGTATTTTCGAGCTCTTCAGTAGCTATTCGGGCTATAAAATTAATTGGTCCAAATCGGCGATCTTTCTCCTGTCAAGACTCCCCTATTCCCTCCCACCCCAAGGCTCCCGCCGGAATGCACAGCACTGGTGGCGTTGGAGGGCTTCAAATAACTGAAATTTTGTAACTCGCGACCAGCAGTTCGTTCAACACAACTTAACTCCCCAATGAGAATGGTTCCACGCTGACACCGCCCACTGGCACACTCTACCGCTGTCCCTGATGGGCAGGGCGGCGCTGTACAAAATGATGACCCTGCCAAGATTTCTCTACGCCCTCCAAAATTCGCTCTACCCAATCCCATCTGGCTTTTTTAAACAGATGGATCACAAACTCTGGGTTCTCTTATGAGACAGGGGGCACACCGCGTATTGCCTTGGGGAAACTTATCTATGATGGAGGACTGGCAGTAGCAGACATTAAAAAATACTATTGGACCTCACAACTCCTGGTAGTTAATGATTGAGTGTTCTCAGACAGGGCGGAGCCAGCATATGGGGTCGACAGAGAGGTACTGGGCAGGTGTAATCATGAAGCCATCCTTTACGATCACCAGCGGCGAAAGGACCTGCCTCTACACACAGCTACAGTCGTCAGATGATGGAGTGAGGCAGAATGCTGCCTGGGCTGGAGGGCCAGACTGATGGCCATGACCCCCCTGTTGCACAGCGATCAACTGGGTGAGGTGTCCACCCTGAGGGGCTTCTCGCAGTGGGTGACAATAGGGATTGACCACCTGGGGGATGTGTGGAGGAATAATTCACTGATTACATTTGAGACGCTTAGTCAGGAATACAAATTGGGAGACGCCAAAAAGCTCCGATACATCCAGCTTGGGCATGCACTACGAGTCCATATACAGGAGGGGACAAGCCTGCCGAATTCCTCTCCCTTAGAAGACCGCTTGCTCACGGAACCCATCCCCGACAAAGGGGTGCCCGTGATCTATCGAAAACAGATAAATAATTCCACCGACCCAATAGGACACCTGAGGCGATCCTGGGCAGACTATCTGGGAGACGTAGACGATGAGGATTGAACGGAGGCCCTGCAGGGCCCCAGGGAAATAGCTATCCGAGCCAGATTCAGGCTAGTACAGCTCAAAATTTTACACCGGACATACTACTCACGCACTTTCCTGCACAAAGTAGGTCTCCTACTCGGAGATATTGACACAATACACACAATATTTCAAATGTAAAACAGGTAAGTAAGCACAAATACACAGTGGTCTCCAGGCAAGACCAAACCATATACTAAAGAAGTGAAATGCGAATTGTGACTGAAGTCGGGACTTGGATCAGAAGACACAGAAGAGCTGGGGAAACAAGGAACCAACCGAGGTAAGTACCCAGGAACCCCACGGAGGCTGTGTGCAGAGTGGAAACATAGACGCATACGCAATGCAAGTCAATGGGAAAGTCACGATTGCAGTTTTTAACCCCTTCGATGCTCATGACGGAATGGTTCCGTCATGAGCATCGGTGCCTCTGTGCTCATGACGGAACCATTCCGTCATGAGGCCAGGGCACGAAATCCCTCTGCTGCAGACAGCAGAGGGATTTCTATTTCACCCCTGTGACCTTGGGAGCTGGGGAAGAGCTTCCCCAGCTCCCGAGGCCCCCTCCCTGGTTTCTGTGCCATGAGGATCAGCGCGCACGTCGCGCTGTCCTCATTGCACAGAAACCGAAACTGAAAGGAGCCTTTAGGCTCATTACAGTTTCACTTTCTATGTGCTCAGGAGGCTATCTCAGCCCCCCCGGGCACGTAGAAAGACGGGAGAGGTATCATTGGAAAGGGGAGAATCTCCCCTTTCCAATGGTACCCTTCCCAGTGGATCCCTGCTTGGGGATCGCCCCAGGAGGGCGATCCCCAAGCAGGGATCCACCCACTAGACACCAGGGAGGGGGAGCGGCCCCTTGGGCAAGGGCTTTTGCTCCCCCAATTTTTTGGTGTGATTTAGTCTTTTTCCTCCCCTGGGGGCAGATGGGGGCAGTAGCCCCCAATCTGCCCCCCGTGGGGGCAAAAAGCCCACTAGACCCCAGGGATATTTTTTTGGCGGCATAATTTATTAGGGTGGGGGCTGCCCATAAAGGGCATGTCCATGCCCCCCTGCAAAATTTACAGCCTTTCTGCCCCCCCTGGGGGGCAGTAGCCCCCAATCTGCCCCCCCGGGGGGGCAAAAAGCCCACTATACGCCAGGGATTTTTTTTTAATTATAATTTGTGGTGGGGCTGCCCAATATGGGCATGCCCATGCCCCCACCCACCCCCGCAAAAATGACAGCCTTTCTGCCCCCCCTGGGGGCAGCTGGGGGCATTAGCCCCAAATCTGCCCCCCCAGGGGGGCAAAAGCCCAGTAGACGCCAGGGATTTTATGGGCAAATTTTAATTAGGGTGGGGCATTGGCATGCCCATTTGGGCAGCCCCCACCCTAATTAAATTTGCCCAAGACTCTCTGAGTGCCTAGTGGACTTTCTGCCCTCTGGGGGCAGATGGGGGCATTAGCCCCCAATCTGCCCCGCTGGAGGGGCAAAAAGCCCACTAGACGCCAGGGATTTTTTTGGGGCAAATTTGAATTAGGGTGGGGGCTCCCAAAACGGGCATGCCCATGCCCCCACCCTCTCGCCCGCAAAAATAACAGCCTTCCTGCCCCCCCTGGGAGGGCAAAAAGCCCACTAGACGCCAGGGATTTTTTGGGGCAAATTTTAATTAGGGTGGGGGCCTTGGCATGCCCGTCTTGGGCAGCCCCCACACTAATTAAAATTTGCCCAAAAATCTCCCTGGCGCCTAGTGGGCTTTTTGCCCCCCCTGGGGGGCAGAAGCCCCCAATATGCCCCGCCGGGGGGGGGGGCAAAAAGCCCACTAGACGCCAGGGATTATTTTGGGGCAAATTTGAATTAGGGTGGGGGCTCCCAAAACGGGCATGCCCATGCCCCCACCCCCGCAAAAATAACAGCCTTCCTGCCCCCCCTGGGGGGCAGAAGCCCCAAATCTGCACCCCCGGGGGGGAAAAAAGCCCACTAGACGCCAGGGATTTTTTTGGGCAAATCTTAATTCGGGTGGGGGCATTGGCATGCCCGTTTTGGGCAGCCCCCACCCTAATTAAAATTTGCCCAAAAAACTCCCTGGCGTCTAGTGGACTTTCTGCCCCCCCTGGGGGGCAGATGGGGCAGTAGCCCCCAATCTTCCCCCCCGGGGGGGGCAAAAAGCCCCCTAGTCGCCAGGGATTTTTTTGGGGCAAATTTGAATTAGGGTGGGGGCTGCCCAAAATGGGCATGCGCATGCCCCCACCACCTCCCCCGCAAAAATTACAGCCTTCCTGCCCCCCTGGGGGCAGTAGCCCTCATCTACCCCCGGGGCAAAGCCCACTAGAAGCCAGGGATTTTGGGGCAAACTTTAATTTGGGTGGGTGCATTGGCATGCCCGTTTTGGGCAGCCCCCACCCTAATTAAATTTTGCCCAAAACTCCCTGGCGTCTAGTGGGCTTTTGCCCCCTGGGGGCAGATGGGAAATTTGTGACAGCCCGGTGATGCCACAACTTTCCCACACAGAAATGTGTGAAAAAAGTGATTTTTTCAGCAAAATTTCAGGTTTGCAGGGGATTCTGGGTAAGAAAACGTTGGGGGATCCACGCAAGACATACCTCACTGGAATTCCCCGGGTGTCTACTTTTCAGAAATGTGTGGGTTTGGTAGGTTTCCCTAGGTGCTGGCAGAGCTAGGGTTCAAAAACTACAGCTAGCGTTTTGCGCTGTTTCCTATCGCGGGCACGAGGCCTACCCACACAAGTGAGGTACCATTTTTTTCGGAAGACTTTGGGGAACGCGGGGTGGGTGGAATTTTGTGGATCCACGCAGATTCCAGAACTTTCCACCACAGACAAGTGAGGAATATGTGGTTTTTTTGACAGTTTTTTAGGTTTGCAAGGGATTCTGGGTACCAGAACCTGGTGAGAGCCAGTCAAGTCACCCCATCCTGGATTCCCCTGGGTGTCTAGTTTTCAAAAATGTATAGGTTTGCTAGGTTTCCCTGGGTGCCGGCAGAGCTAGGGTTCAAAAACTACAGGTAGGCACTTTGCAAAAAAAGGGTAATTTTTCACTGTGAAAATGTGGTGTGTCCACGTTGCGTTTTGCGCTGTTTCCTGTCGTGGGCACTAGGCCTACCCACACAAGTGAGGTACCATTCTTTTCGGAAGACTTTGGGGAACGCGGGGTGGGTGGAATTTTGTGGATCCACGCAGATTCCAGAACTTTCCACCACAGAAAAGTGAGGAAAATGTGGGTTTTTTGACAATTTTTTAGGTTTGCAAGGGATTCTGGGTACCAGAACCTGGTGAGAGCCAGTCAAGTCACCCCATCCTGGATTCCCCTACGTGTCTAGTTTTCAAAAATGTATAGGTTTGCTAGGTTTCCCTAGGTGCCGGCAGAGCTAGGGTTCAAAAACTACAGCTAGGCACTTTGCAAAAGAAGGGTAATTTTTCACTGTGAAAATGTGGTGTGTCCACGTTGCGTTTTGCGCTGTTTCCTGTCGTGGGCACTAGGCCTACCCACACAAGTGAGGTACCATTTTTTTCGGAAGACTTTGGGGAACGCGGGGTGGGTGGAATTTTGTGGATCCACGCAGATTCCAGAACTTTCCACCACAGAAAAGTGAGGAAAATGTGTTTTTTTTGACAATTTTTTAGGTTTGCAAGGGATTCTGGGTACCAGAACCTGGTGAGAGCCAGTCAAGTCACCCCATCCTGGACTCCCCTGGGTGTCTAGTTTTCAAAAATGTATAGGTTTGCTAGGCTTCCCTAGGTGCCGGCAGAGCTAGGGTTCAAAAACTATAGCTAGGCACTTTGCAAAAAAAGGGTCATTTTTCACTGTGAAAATGTAGTGTGGCCACGTTGCGTTTTGGGCCGTTTCCTGTCGCGGGCACTAGGCCTACCCACACAAGTGGGGTACCGTTTTTCTCGAAAGACTTTGGGGAACACGGGGTGGGTGGAATTTTGTGGATCCACGCAGATTCCAGAACTTTCCACCACAGAACAGTGAGGAAAATGTGTTTTTTTGGACAATTTTTTAGGTTTGCAAGGGATTCTGGGTAACTGAACCTGGTGAGAGCCAGTCAAGTCACCCCATCCTTCCCCTGGGTGTCTAGTTTTCAAAAATGTATAGGTTTGCTAGGTTTCCCTAGGTGCCGGCAGAGCTAGGGTTCAAAAACTACAGCTAGGCACTTTGCAAAAAAAGGGTCATTTTTCACTGTGAAAATGTGGTGTGTCCACGTTGCGTTTTGGGCCGTTTCCTGTCGCGGGCACTAGGCCTACCCACACAAGTGAGGTATCATTTTTATCGGGAGACTTAGGGTAACACAAAATTGTAGAGCAACTGTTATTATCTCTTGACTTTCGATGCATTTCTGCCTTCCAAATGAAAGACAATGTGTAAAAATGAAGTCATTTTGAAAAATGACCTATAATTCTCATGCTAGTATGGGTACTCCCAATTTCGGAAATGTGCAAATATCTACTGTTTCTAAACTCTATATTTTGTTCCCATTTCAGAAATCCATAGGTGTCTTTCATACCGATTTTTCCATGTATAAATTTTCCCAGAATAATTGCTATATACCCGGGACATAATAAAAACCATTGCAAGACGCTGCTCAGTTATTGGCTCTGGGTCTGTCGGGTTCTTGGTGAACCTACAAGTCCTATATATCCCCACAACCAGAAAGGTCCAGCGGATGTAACGGTATATTGCTTTCAAATAGCTGTCATAATTAGAAGAAGTTACAGGTGAAAACGTTGACACAAATGGCTGTTTTTTTCAACTAATTTTCAATTTTTCCTATATTTAACTGTTTGTTTCTATAAAGAAAACTTGAAAGATCTACACAAATGACCCCTTGCTGAATTCAGAATTTTGTCTACTTTTCAGAAATGTATGGCTTTCCAGGATCCATTATTGCTTTTATACCCATTTCTACCATTAACTGGAAGGAGGTTGAAAGCACAAAAAATAGCAAAAATAGGCTATGTCCCAGAAAATGCCAAAACTGTGTACAAAATTTTGGTTTTCTGACAAAAGTCTGCTTGTCCCTGAAAGCTGGGAAGATGGTGATTTCAGCACCACAACCCCTTTTTGATGCCATTTGCAGGGAAAAACCAGATGCTTTCATCTGTAGCCCTTTTTCGCATTTTTCCCCCAAAAACTAAATTTAGCTGTATTTTGGCTAATTTCTGGGTCCCCTCCATGGGAATCCAAAAACCCTGGGTACCTTTAGAATCCCCATGATGTTGGAAAAAAAGGACGCAAATTTGGCATGGATACCTTATGTGGTCAAAAAGTTACAGGGGCCTAAGCGCGAACTACCCCAAATAGCCAAAAAAAGGCTTAGCACAGGAGGGGAAAAGGCCTAGCAGCGAAGGGGTTAAGAAGACTTTAAATAAAGAAGGACCCTTCCCAGTGGACCCTAAAGAAACTTTGTGGAAAATAGAAGGTTGGAGAGTCACCCCACCCGTGGATACCCCAGGAACCAGGAAACCTACACCAGGGAAGCCAGGTGCATAGGTGCGAAGTGACGTTGGAAACCGCCATAGACCACAATGGAGGACTTCAGAAAAGAGGCCGCTGGCGAAGAAGGTGAAAGAGTACGGGGAATCCAAGGATCAGACGTGACCAGGAGGCACGGAAAACCAATGACCACCAATGACGGAAGATGCAGGAGTGATAACGGTGACCTTGTTGCTGCAACTGTGAGGACCAGGTGACGCTGTAGAAGACCAGGAGCCGTTCTCGAGCTGTCCCACGTCAGAAGTCAAGAACCAGGGGGTCTGTGTCCGGCGGGAGCACCAACAAGCCCTGGCAGGAGCAACAGACACAGTAAACAAAGAAGGTGCAACGTGGGGACCAGCAAGGTCCAAGGGACTCACCAAGTGCAGGAGAGTCAGAGCAGGCCCAGAGCAAGCAGGGGAGCCTACTGAAACCAAAGAAGACCCTCAAGAGGATCCACAGGCCAAAGGCACAGGAGTCGCAAGAGGACCTAAAGCAGCTCACCAAAGATGCAGGCACACAGTGCAGAGGATGCGGTGAGGACGAAGACTTTGGTAGGAAGAGATGCTGGAGGCTGGAGCTTCTTGTAGCCCGAAGATCTCTGGAGGACAGAGTCAACAAGCCTTGACAATGGCAAATCGAAGCGGAGGACAGGGGTACTGGCCTCAAACTTGCTGAGAAGACAGTGCAGGCCTCAAGGGAGTTGCAGAACCACCACCTGTGTAGCTGATCCTTTCGGAGTCCGTAGGACGTAAGGAGCAGCAGACCGGTCACCTTGGTTGTGGTGCATGTTGGTGTTAGCACCACTTACGACAGATAAAAGTTTTCTTATATCTGAGTTCACTGCACTTAAAACCTAAAAGTCACCCCTAAGGTAGGCCTTTCAATGCTGAAGGCAGGGTGCTAGGTTATAAGTGTGAGGCTGCCCTGCACGAGCAGGATACCCCCAACAATCCACAGAGTCGATTCCCCAGGCTTTGTAACTGCGGTTAGCCATTTAATACATATAGTGGACATCAAGTCAATCAGGAGATGTCTAACTATATATTGGCTGCACCAAAACCGGTCATGTTGGAATCCTACCCCGAACACCAATCCAGTATTGGAGGTCGGATCCCATGTACTGAGGGATCCTTTAGGGTGTCCCACTGTACTCCCGGTACCAGCCTTTCAGGGTGTAACAGCAAGCTAGTGCTGCTGCCGACCACAGACACAATTCTGCCCTCCTGCTGCTGAGCCAAGCTCGAGCAGAGGAAGGCAGGACAATAGGTATCCTCTCACAGGGAGGTGTGACCACCTCCCAGACAGGACTTAGGGTATTGGGACAGGGTGGGGGCGCTTGCCAGCACCACTCAGACTGCTGGAAGGGCACATTTGGTGCCCTCCTTGCATACTCCAGTCCAAACCAGTTCAGGGAGCCGTTGGCTCCCGCTCTGGCGTGAAACTGGGCAAAGGACATGGGAGCATCCTCCCCACTGTCCAGCCCCTCTGCTGGGAGGGAACCCTGAATCGTTCCAACCCTTTCCTTAGGGTACTTAAGGGCTTACCTGTGGGTGGTTCCTTAGATTCGTCGTGGGACAAGATTCAGATCCAACACCACTTCAACTTCGACCATCTGGGCACTCTGGACATCGCTGGACTTCGCTTTGGGAATCGAGATTGCAACTGGGAAGACTCCTGCTGCTCCTGGTCTCGTCGTCCTGCAAGTCTGCTGCAATGTGTGTGCCTGTGCTCCATACAGGTTCTTCTCCAGGCCTGTGGACATCCAAGACACCCGAAGGAATCTCCCTTGGAGTGAAGGAGTCACTTCCCTGCATCTGCAGGCACCACAACAAAGCTGACCGGTCTGCTGTTCCTGAGCTCCTACGGACTCCAAAAGGTTCAGCAACACAGGTGGTGGTTCTGCAACTCCCTCGAGGCCTGCACTGTCTTCCTAGCAAGTTGGAGGCCAGTATCCCTCGTCGGAACCGTTGGAGCAGTACCCCTGTGCACCGTGTCGACTTGCAATTGCCAAGGCTTGTTGACTCCATCCTCCAGAGATCTTCGGGCTCCAAGAAGCACCAGCCTCAAGCATTTCATGCAGCCAAGATCTTCGCCTGCACCACATCCTTTGCATCGTGGGCCTTCATCCTTTGGTGAGCTGCTCGAGGTCCTCTTGCGAATCCTGTGCCTCCGGCCTGTGGGTCCTCTTGAGGGTCTTCTTTGGCTCCAGTGGGCTCCCCTGCTTGCTCGGGGCCTGCTCTACTTACCTGCTTGTGGTGAATCACTTAGACCTTGCTGGTCCCCACACAGCATCTTTTTCAACAACTACGTGTCTTGCCGCTGCCAAGGCTTGTTGGTGCCCCTGCCGGACACTGATCCCTGGGCTCTCGACATCCGACGTGGGACAGCTCGTGAACGGCCACTGGTATTCCTCAGCGTCGCCTGGTCCGTACAGCTGCAACTTCAAGGGCACCGTCAACTCTCCTGCAAACCCGACATTGGTGGGCATTCATCTTCCGTGCCTCCGGGTCACTCCTGAGTGGCATAGACTCTGTCCCCTCTGCTTGCAGGAACCTCTCATCTTGAATCCACCTTTGGGTTCCACCGGACACTTTCACCTTCTTCGCCAGCGGCATCTTCCTGAAATCCTCCACTGTGGTCCACGGCGGTTTCCGATGTCACTTCGCACCTATGCACCCAGCTTCCCTGGAGTAGGTATCCCGGTTCCTGGGGTGTCCACGGGTGTGGTGACTCTCCAACTTTCCATCTTCTACGAGGATACTTCAGGGTCCACTGGGAAGGGTCCTTCTTCTTTAAAATTGCAACCGCGACTTACCCATAGACTTCCATTGAGTACGCGGTCGTGTTTCCACTCTACACATGGCCTTCGTGGGGTTCCTAGATACTTACCTTGGGTGGTTCCTTGGGTCCCGGACTCTTCTACGTCTTCTGGGTCCACTCTTGACTTAAGTCGTGGTTCGCATACCACTATTTTAGTATATGGTTTGGTCTCCCCATGGAGACCACTGTGTGTTCTGTGCTATTTACGTATTTTATTGACAAAGTATTGTGTGTATTGTGTTTGCATCTCCGGGTAGGAGATACTTCAATGTGTTAATGAGTGTTAATATTAAATACATATTTTTTATAACTACTCTGTGTGGTTCTTTTTCACTTAGCTCATACCATAAGATTAAGAGCTGGTAAAACGAGCTGCTTTACACTCCTTCTGGACTAAGCCTGAAGGCTGCTCTCCACAGCTACCACTTAGAGAGCTTTCTAAGGTTCTCTAAGACCACTAAATTCACCATAAGGGTTATCTGGATTAGTGCACGGTGCCACACTCACATAAGCGAGCACCATATACTAAGCCAGCTTCCTTCATACTCTCTATCATGGGGAGGGAAACGCTAAAAACATTGCTTGTGGCCGCAAAAGCACCAACTTAATACCATCTGTCTGTTGGGAGAGGTTGCCTGGCCCGTCTATGATTTGTATTTGGCATTGTATTGTAATCCCGGACTCGCACTATATTCTTAGGCTCTGCCTTGTATGATGAGCTTTGTTTAATAAAAAGAGTTTTAAAAAAATTAGGTAGGGTGGGGGGCGCTTTCGGGCACAACCAGACTGCATTGCAGGGCACATTTAGTGCCCTCCTTGCATAAGCCAGTTTGTCCCAGTTTCTGGCGCGAAACTACACAAAGAACAGGCAAGTGTACATCCCCCTGTCCAGGTCCTCCCTAGGGAGGTGCCCAGAGCTCTTCTAGGTGGCCACTTGATTCTGCCATCTTGAATCTTGACCCCTGGGAGCATCTGACTGGCTAGGCCAGCTTAGTAGCGTCGCTGACCTCCCCTGATAGGTGGGTCACTGCAGAAGATATCCTTCCCCTTTTAGGGTTACTTAAGGGCTCCCCTGAGGGTGGATCCTTAGATTTGTCTGTACTCCATCTTCAAGAACCGACTGCCTGTCTTCTGAAGATCATCTAACGACTCTTCTGCTGTTTGACACTGGAACTCTGCTGCTGGATCGAGCCAGGACCAAAGAAAAGACGGATCTTGCTGGGAAGGCTCCTGCTGCATCTTCGTCTCCGTGCTCTTTCTTATTTCTGCAACTCCAAGGGCATGCATCCTCCGAGTCAGCAAGGACTCTGTATGCATCCAAGCAAGAAGGAATCTTCCTTGGAGTGAAGGAGTCACTTCCCTGCATCCGCAGGCACCTCAACGTCGATGAACGGTTTGCTGATCGTGTTGTCCCATGGACACCTCTCAGCTCTGCAACACAGGTGGTGGTTTGTTGGCTCTCCAGAGGCCTGACCAGTCCTCCCAGCAACTTGGAAGACTGCACTCCCTCTCCAGCCGACTTGAATCGCATCCCTGTGCACCGCATCTGTTTGCCGTTGCCAAGGCTTGTTGACTCTCCTCACTGAAGATCTTCGAGCTCCGAGAAGCCCCAGCCTCCAGCATCGCACATCTCCAAGAACGATGTCCTGCCTGCATCCTCTGCACCATGGGCCTCCATCTTCTGTGTGCTGCTGAGGCTTCCCCGCAACTCTGCCTGCTGCCAGAGGATACTCGAGGGGGCTCCCACTATTCCTGCTAGCTGTCCTGAGTGCTGAAGGCCGGCCCAGACTTACCCTTGCTGGGTTAGTCCCACATCCCTTGCTGGTCTGCAACCAAGCACCTTTTCCTTTGACCCGACTGTTGCTGTTGCCAAGGCTTGCTGGTGCTCCTGCTAGCCACTGGCCATCCTGCATTCTTTCATCCGTCGTGGGACTGCTCGTGGACGGTTCCTGTGCTCCTGCATCGTCGCTTGGGCTCCACAGCTGCTTCATCAAGACCGTTGTGCTACAGCAAGTACCTCCGGCAAGGGGTAGCATTGTGCTCCTGTGCATCCTGGGCACCTCTGAGTGGTTTGGACTCTGTCTCCTCTGCTTTCAGGTACTTCTTGTCCAGAATCCAATTTTGGGTTCAACCGTCCTGGTCCGAGAGTTGCTGCAGCCACCAGACTTCCAAGATTCTCCATTGGCTTCAACGGGCAGTTCCAAAATCACTTCGCACTTATGCACCCGGGGTCCCTCGTGTAGGTATCCTGGTTCCCTGGGTATCTATGGGTGGGGTGGCTCTCCAACTACCCTTGATCCAGTTGGTGTCTTCAGAGTCCTTTTAGGAAGGGTCCTGAAACAAGAAAATATCAACCACATCTTTCCCCGTGTTATCCTATGGACGTCTGACCCAGTGTAACCACTCTGCACCCGGGCGCCTAGGGGTCCCTGGCTACTTACCTTTGGTGGTTCTGTGCTTCCCCTGGGCTTCTCCATCGTTGTGTATCAATCAATCAATCAATCAGGGAATTGTAAGCGCGCTACTCACCCGTGAGGGTCTCACATACCATATGTTTGGCCCCCGCATAGGGCCCTATGTGTTTTTCTATGCTACTTACCTGTCTTTAAAGTATTTCTTGTGTGTATTTGATATCTCCAGGTAGGAGATATACCAAGTTAGTTCTTAGTGTTGTGTCAATTAATACTAAAGTATGTTTATAAACACCTGTGTGGTTCTTTCTTGTGTGGAAGCTTACTGACCGAAATGCACCCGCTTTACACCCTCCTGGATAAGCCTTCGCTGTTCTCCACAGCTGCCCTTTGAGAGCTTTGGTTATCAGGGACCTAAACACTATCATGCTTCACCATAGACACTATATACTGAGCGAGCCTCCTACATCTCCAACCCTTGATCCCTGTCTAAACAATGAGAGGCAACTTGAAGCAAACTCCAAGCCAGGAGAACGAGAAGCCATCAGAATGCAATAATGGAGAATAAGGCCCATCCTGTGGAAAGCACAACTGATAGGTAAAATGCTTGGCAAATATATCAGCCACAGGAACTCACCCAGGACACATTCCAATCCATGTTTTTCACCCACTGTACCACTTCAGACCGAGACCAGCCGTATGAAAATCAGTCATGGTGCAACAGCAACAGGCCATTCCAAACTGTTAGGCCAGGCCATCTCTGAACTGAAACACATCCAATCATATTGTGTGGCACACAAACCCTCCATGACTCGTTCCCAGAAACCAAGAAACCACTTGCAGCATACTCATAGTGCCACATGACCACCCTGCAAACACAGAGTCAGGAGCAACCCACAGGTCAGTATTGGTACTGACCAGCGGATCAGTACTGATAGAGTATTCCCTTCAATCCAAAATTCATGATGATCTCTGTCCCTGGCAAGAAAGCTTTAGGTTGTCCATGCCTGGGTAGGGGAGGGTGTGAGTGTGGCACTAGTCCTATTACTTGTAGAACATTGCCTGCTTTTTTCTGCCCACTGTTCATCCATCCTAAGATCCTGCCCCTCTTACCGTGGAGAGGATATGATCTTGACAAAGCATCTCCTCTGCGGCCGAACAGTCTCCCACTTCTTGGCCAAATCCACTAGAACACCGGCATCCAGAAGTCCGTACCCATAATGGTGGCTCACTGGAACAGAAAAGGTTTATGGATATACAAGAAAACATTACTGCAATAACAATTCCCCAATTCTAGTCAGAGATACAATCTACTTTAAACAACCATCCTAAACGTACAGCGACAACACACATTGAAGGCCTGAAATCATGGCAGAGTACATCAGAAACAGACAAGTCCAGGCAGGACAAATTCCAGACAAGAGGGCACAGCCAAGCTAGAACAGCAGAGCAAGCCAACAATCTAGAAGACATGCAATGGGGGAATCCAGCTCAGAGGGCACATCAGGACAGGAGAGACCAGAGAACACAATAAATCAAGACCACGGACAGAATCAGGATAACTTTGAAGATGCAGCCGGGCGAACCAAGACAAAAGGACACAGCAGGGAGGTTCACTACCAGAATTTCAAGTTCTAAATATCGACTACAAATATATTGTTAAGGCTAGCACAGATTGGTAACTACACATGTACTTTATGTAACTCCATACATATGTGCCCAGACTAGAGGACACAGCATTGGAGTCCAAAGCAGAGGACACAGCACAAGAGCCAAGACACAAGGAGATGGCATGGAAGCCCAGGGCAGAGAATGGCATGAGAAGACATGGCATGGGAGCCAGGAGTAGAGGACATGGATTTGGAGCACAGCCTACAGGACACAATATAGAAAGTTCAGAGCAAAGGACACTCCATGGGATTCCAGAGCAGAGGACACACCACATGGGAGTCCAGACAATAGAACACAGCGTGGAAGCCAAGAGCAGAGGACATGGCATGAGAAGACAAAGCATGGGAGATGAGAGCAGAGGATATGGCATGAGAAGACAAAGCATGGGAGATCAGAGCAGAGGATATGGCACGGGAGTCCAGAGGACAGGGCATGGCAGTCCAGAGCAGAGGACACGGCAGGAGAGCTCAGAGTAGAGGACACGGCATGGGAGCCCACAGCAGAGGACAAGGCATGGGAGCCCAGGATAGAGAACATGGATTGGGAGCCAAGAACAGAGGACACGGCATGGGAGATCAGAGCAGAGGATATGGCATTGGAGTCCAGAGCAAAGGACAGGGCATGGGAGTCCAGAGCAGAGGACACGGCAGGAGAGCTCAGAGTAGAGGACATGGCATGGGAGCCCACAGCAGAGGACAAGGCATGGGAGCCCAGGATGGAGAACATGGAATGGGAGCCAAGAACAGAGAACACAGCATGGGAGATCAGAGCAGAGGACAGGGCAAGTGAGTCCAGAGCAAAGACAGGGCATGGGAGTCCAGAGCAGAGGACATGGAATGGGAGCCAAGAACAGAGGACACGGCATGGGAGATCAGAGTAGAGGATATGGCATTGGAGTCCAGAGCAAAGGACAGGGCATTGGAGTCCAGAGCAGAGGACACGGCAGGAGAGCTCAGAGTAGAGGACACGGCATGGGAGCCCACAGCAGAGGACAAGGCATGGGAGCCCAGGATGGAGAACATGGAATGGGAGCCAAGAACAGAGAACACAGCATGGGAGATCAGAGCAGAGGACAGGGCAAGTGAGTCCAGAGCAAAGGACAGGGCATGGGAGTCCAGAGCAAAGGACAGGGCATGGGAGTCCAGAGCAGAGGACATGGAATGGGAGCCAAGAACAGAGGACACGGCATGGGAGATCAGAGCAGAGGACATGGCACTGGAGTCCAGAGCAAAGGACAGGGCATTGGAGTCCAGAGCAAAGGACAGGGCATGGGAGTCCAGAGCAGAGGACACTGCATGGGAGTCCAGAGCAGAGGACACGGCAGGAGAGCTCAGAGCAGAGGACAAGGCATGGGGGAGTCTAGAGCAGAGGACAAGGCATGGGAGTCTAGAGCAGAGGACACAGCATGGGAGTCCAGAGCAGAGGACACGGCAGGAGAGCTCAGAGCAGAGGACAAGGCAGGAGAGCTCAGAGCAAAGGACAGGGCATGGGAGCCCAGAGCAGAGGACAGGGCATGGAATCCAAGAGAAGAGCACACGGCTTGGGAGCCCAGAGCAGAGGGCATGGCATGCAAACTCTTAACAAAGGGGCCCAGAGCAGAGAACATTACATGCGAGCCCAAAACACAAGAAACAGCATGGGAGTTCACAGCAGACAACATGGTGGCATGGAGCAGAGGATGTGGCATGATAGGAGCAGGTGAGAGGCCAAAACATGAAGGCTCAGAGTACTGGATATCGCAATGGATGCTACAGCAACATTCAAAGCATGGTATGTTACAGTCAGGGAGAAAAAGGAGAGAGACAGCTACCTGGAATGTAAACAGACATCCCAGCTGCCTGCATCACAACTTTATCATGTGTAGAAAGCATTCACTGCCAGCAGTACACCTTCATAGTCCTCAAAACGTTCAGCCACACTCACCTTTACGACCCACTCCATTCAAAACCCAATCATTGGCCTGTAAGTGAGCTGGCCTTGATGCTCTCACTACAAGATGGTGCATGTCCCTCCAGGTGAGAGCTGGGCTGCAAAGAGAAAATGTGCTCCTTAGAACAATGGACCATAAGAGAATAGATAAATATAGGCAGTGATGTGTCTGACTGCATATGGATGGATACAAAGGGACTCCTGCCTAAGACTGAAAGCAGCAGCTGGGATTATAGCGGAAAACCCAGCCTAAGGAATATTATCAAACGTAGTTGGGGTGATCCCTATCTTAGATGGAATGCTTTAACTGTGGGTGTTGGGGAGACCCTGCTAAGGGCTAAAAGAGTAAATGCAGATTTAGGAATGGTACCTGTCTTAGCTTGACTTGCTTTACGATACTGTAGTATCTAAATCAACCCTCTGCCTTACCTAGGCTGTGTGACAGTACCTGGTCGGAAGAATCGAGACAAGACTTTGATTTCTGCCCTACTGGGCACCCTCCACTTTCTTGACCCTCCTGCTGCACTTGAGTCAAACTTCAATCCTGCGACAAGACATGTTTAGGTAGAAAGTACATTGGCCGACTAGTCTAAGGAGACAGGGGACGGGGCCAGACCCCTGACTGTGCTGAGCTACAAGTCTACTGGTGACTTTTATCATGCAACAGAATCAAATAATGGAAACCATTACATTTTGGTATCATTGTAGCAAACAGGTCAAACCTGTCCCATAAATATATGCAGATTCTTATCTATAATTATTATAAAATGCATTAGTCCACCATTGTCTGCATCATCCATGATAACTAAAGCAAAATCCCTTAATGATTATCAATATAACTGCTGAGCGTTCAAAGGCAAGAAACTTCAATCAGCCACTGAAAACGTAATCTCCAGTTCTTTGTTGCTGTTTAATGAAGTTTAACTTTTGAAAAAGTAGTGAGGGCGCAACAAATCCAAAGACTCTTATGTGACAAGGAGGAAGACCATATAAAGAACAAACAGTGCCTTAAAAAGAGATGCAAGACAATACTCTTCCGGATGTTCAGAACAGATTCCTAAAAAGCATTCCATATATGGCATCCGATTTACAGAAGAAGCTAAGAGAATAAAAAGCTCCAGACACTTTCCTTCACTGACCGTTCAATTTTAGAATTCAATGTTTTATAATCTCTCCTGAAAAGACGTCACATTTCACTCTGTGGAGAACCTAACAAGGCAATCTGACACACTGGAACTGTCTTATGGAAAGAAAAATGTTACCCTGTAAACATCTGTTTGTAAAGTGAAAAGCTGTAGATTTACATGCTCTGCTTACTTCTGCCATCTAGTGTTGGGTCTGGAAGTTTGCAACTTGCTTGTTCAAAGAAGTTAGTTGCAACATCTTTTGTGACTCCACCAATAGTCCACAATGCATGAGGACACATGCTCCACCTCAGATTGCTTCCCGCTCAGCAGGTGAGTGGTGTAAATGGAATACAGTGTCAAAAGCTAGGATAGTCTGTACTGTGCCCTAGATGCTAAAAATAGCAGAAAGTGATTAGATGTCTGTGATCACTGCCCGCTTCCAGCATAGAGGGATGGCACATGCAAATCTACAGTACTACATGCTAAAAACAGATGCTTACAGGGTAAGTAACATTTTCCATTTTGAAGTCGAAAAGGAAAAGACGTCGAAGGAGGATCCCTTGAAGGAGAATCCCTAGCTAGAGAAGAACTTCAAATAGAACCTCATGAGACTCTGAGTGGCGGGAAAGATGTAGTTCCTACAAATCCATATAGGATCTGAACGTTTAGACAACATAAACTGAAGGATTGGTGTCCAGACTGATTCCAGACACCCCCAAAGGATATGTTAGTCTGTAGACCAGCTAGCTCACAGTGCCACTAAAAGCCCCACAACCTTACCAAGGAGCGAATAGTTTCTGGCAACTATCGAACATGACAACCCTGACCCCTCAGGGATCGTGGAAACAGTGCAGTACTTTTCGCTCAATCACTCATGCTCACTCGGTCTCAGAGAGATATACAGAATAAACGGTGGGGACGTTTTTTCAATAAGCATTTATTGAACCAGCGTAATTCTAGTATAAAATATGTGTGCTGCAATAACCATTAGACACAGATGTATACAGTAATAAGCACCAACAGAGTAAATAAAAGGTAGAATTCTACCATGGTGCTAAAACAATGAATGTATGCAGGCATATAGACACATGGCAGTAATCATGAGTACTCCTACGATGCAGACCCTAACTAGATGTACCTAAGTGTACCTAGCATGTTTGTAGGTGTAGGGTCAAGAATCCCCCTAGGAAACAGCCAAGCCCATTACCTGATGGGAGAGAATGAAGGACCCCATCTTGGTCTCGAGATGGACACCCCGCGAGGTATGTTTGACCACTGCGTGCTGGAGTGTCTGTGTGCAGAGACATCAGCGTCTTGTGTTAGCATTGAAGCTTCTCCTCTAGTTTGCCCAGCGGAGATGTGGTACTTATATACCCGAAAGGTACCCTCAGGGGTTCTACCTAGATGTGTCATGGTACTGTGGGCTTGTCGGCCAAGGGTGACGATAGTGGTGACTCTTGTACAGAGTTATTATGCAGAAGATGGTAATCCTGCTGTGGTACTAAGAAACCTCATGCATAATAAATGAGGCTAGTTTTCGAAGAACACCACACAACATTTATTTGGCACCTAACTAGGTAAAAGGTCAGCACCAGAGCCGTTATGTAGAGCAAGGTAGGACAAATGTAGGTAAAAGGTCGTGCAACTACCTAGGCCTATATTGGGGTACATTGGGGCTCATAACACCCACTCCTCATCCGACTGGATGACAAAATTAACAAATGCTAAAATATGCCTGTTTTAAAAACATAAAAGACTGCTAAAATATGAGTGTAAAAAAATCTAAAAACATGGTATGTGTTAAAAACTATGCAAATGTTAAAAAAGCTCTATAAGTCCTCTAAATAGTCAATATACTGTTAGACCAACTGAGCACGCTGAAAGCCATAGTGCTCAGTGAGAGCAAGAGAGAAAAATAAAACAAAAATGATGTTGTCGAATTCCAATTTGGGTTGTTTTGGAAAAAGGCCGAATTGTTCCCATCACACGGAGAGTCAAATGCTTATGTGTCCTGTGTGGGAGACGCAACATCACTGCTGCTTGCTTTCGCAGACGACGGTCCCTGTAACACCTCTTGGATCAGGTCAATAGAGCAAAGGTGATCTTCTCCAGTTCCCACAGCTGTTGCTGAGGAAGTACTCGAAGCATGTGAGCCTGTGGTAGAGCCGGTGTCCATTCCGACAGGAGCTGAAGCACCCGTGCAGGCTCTAAGAATGCCGACATCAACATTGGAATATGCTGAGGACACTCCAATATGTGGGCCTTTAATGGGTCCAATAGTACATCTACGTCCGGAGTTGCAACCGATGGAAGTGTTAGACATATGTCCAACACGCATTCGTATCCGCAGAATAGGTAGAGGAGCATAGGCAAGACACAGTCAACCCAGACTGAACTAAACGATAGGAACCAATGTTCGCTTAGCTCCAGAAGCAGAGGTTTGCCCAGATGGAGTACCATGCGTTCACGGCATCGTCGCACAAGGAGTGCTTTTTCCAACGCTTTGGAAACTGGGACGTCCTTAGTGTAGCAGGAAAATTAAAACCAGGATACTCACTACAAGTAGTAGTACCAGAGGAAGCCCTCCAAAAACGCTTCCCAATACTGAGTGTATAAATGATGGAATAACTCAGAAGATACTCTGAAAGGTACTCAATAGTCCAGAACCTATGCTCTTAAACAGGTGTACTATCCCACTTGTATCAGAAATGTTAAAGATACGATGTACCATTTCTCCGAAATGGAGCGGGAAGATAGTTAGTACTAATGCCTGTATCTCAGCCGAAGAACTTGCAACCTGGAGATCAAAAGTCTCTCGGGCTGAGGTTAAGGCCACATCCTTCTGTAAAAGTATGGCTTTCAGTCTGCTCAGAGAATCAAACCGTATAAGAGAAACAGTCAATGAAGGCCATAGCGGCACCTCCCTGACTGAGTGGGTCGGTGGAAACAATACTTGCATACAACAAGTAACCCTGGAACTTACTGTGACAAGATATGCTATGCCTGGCAGCATCCCACAACAACCTTGATCATTCAGCATCAAATAACTCCCATTCGAGAGCAGTTTGCACACCGGATGAATCACGGCAGCTGGTGATCCTTTCAAGTAACATGATAGTTTGCAACCGAAGCATTACAGGCTCCGTGAAGCATAATATCCTGACAGATTAAAGACCCACTTAACGAATTCTCACAGTCTGAACCACTGAGAAAGACTTCAATGTCTCCATTCCCTCATCTAAATCTGTACGGTAGTTCCCAAGATTCATGCATGTATTCCTTACCCAACGCTTCATACCTGCCTACTTGGTGATACTGTAGACAAAATTGAAATTGGAATGTCATGACTGGCAGTGTAATATGGCCATGGATTAACCATTCTGTGGAGGGTGACTCAGCCACGGTGATAGGTAATTGGTCCAATTTTTTAATGTGCAGCACTGTATACTTCACATCTATTCTTGCCATTATCTGTCTTTCTGTTAGATTATATGCAGAAAACAGAGACGTACTGTTGATGTACCGCCAGGGCACGTAACTAGAGCGCAATGAGTGTAGCGTCCAGCTTAATAATAGAATTAATAATAGAATGGACCGCAATTGCGATAGCCCATGCTGAAGAATAGACAAATCCTGTTCTATTATATCTGTTGCAGAAGACACAATGTTACCCAGTGAATACATCCTGGATGCTAGTATGGTCATACTATTTTCGACCACTGCCAAAGCCTTTTCTAGATTAATCCTGTCAATCTCACGCAATCTCTCTGCAGCTTCCTGTTGAGAGATTTTCCATACTTCATTATAAATAGCATATAAGAAGCGTTTCTGACGTGGTTTCTGGAGACCTAACAAAAAATCCCTAAAATCAATGTCATCCGATAGTAAGGACAAGTGTTGTTTCTCCTGAGACAGTGTTGAGGTTTTTAGCCACTCTAGGCATAACTTCCCAACACTGTAAGATGTCACCACCCCGAGTGTTCTCGGTGTACGTAGTGCTGGTCAGGCCTATGGATACTAAGCCCTTCGGTGGTACCCTTGAATCTTGACTGACACCTATTTGTGTCGATAGGCCAAACCAGCCATCCCTTCCAATTGGGGTCTGATGAATTGTAAGTATGTAAGATGGTATTTAATGTATCCTTAACACAAAGCAAATCCTTTGGTCTACACTAGCGCACACAAATGTCTGTGGAGTGACAGGCTGGTATCCCACGTAATCTCCACTTGGGAGAAATCCCTTTCAGGATGAATACCCTCACCCACCATAGGTGGCATGCTTCATCATATGGGTATCTCCTCTTAGTGGGAAGACCTAGTCCCACTAAGGGCTACAACTTCTTCTCTGAGAAGAAGGAGCTCTGGGATGTTTTTAAGATGTTGCTACACTAACAAGGATACTAAATCCCATAAGTGAGTATTGGTGTAGTGAGGACGCAGCGCAAAACAAATTGTAAAGAGTGAGGTTGTGAAGTTAAAACTGCCTAGTAGGGGCAAAACAGAATTTAATAACTTGCTCCAACTGACAGGATTAAAAGACAGTGCAAAAAGCAGTATGGATTTAAACTGCTTGGGATCAGAGACGGTCTACATGTTTCAGCTAAGTCGATCTATAAAAAGTATCAAGGCTTTCGTCAGGACCTAAAGGTATTGCTGCTGCCAAAGAAAAAATGTATGTGTATGATATCAAACCAGTAATCCCTTAATTTCTTTTTTTCGGATTTTACTGGTAGTACCTGTAAGAGTGAGACAAAAAACAAGAGAAACAAATAAAGAAACCTTTATCAACCCGTCATTCACAGGGTAACGTGTACCATAAATGAGAGGGGAGGAATGTCGCCTTCCCATCTCAATCACGCAATTATGCATCAGTGTTCAATTAGTATTTGCACTCACCCAATATTCTTGGACAAGCGGCCACACCTCAACCTGGCGGCAGCTCAGGGAAGGGGGCCACGCTCTGAAAAAGATTTTGGATCATGTGTCAAGCATACCCATCATTCTGCTGACACTCCTCAACAAGTTAAAAATTGTGTACAGGTCAAGAACCCACATGTAGAACTGAGCAAACATAGGGAAAGTAGGTGTAGAGTAATCGTAACAGAAACAGACAAAGACCAATATGTATGTATAGAAATTGCATGTTATATGTGCACCACAGTGCACAGAATGTCAACTCCCCATCAAGGGTCACAAAGAACTGATAGCACAGACTAAAATGTGAACCACTGGCTCACTGCGTGAAAAAACATCCTGACCGAGATCGGCAGGACCAAGGAAGATAACTAACATATTTGTTGTCAAGAAAATGTGTGTGGGCTTGTATAACCATTACATTTATCTAGACACATGGAGGAATCGCTTTTTGTTTGAAAAACCTCCCGCCTTTACTTTCAAGTATCTAAGTTGGATGTTACATGCGCTTGTTTAAAGCACGAGGGAAATGCCCTCTCAGTTTGTTAAACCTCCCGCAATTACTTTAAAATATCTAAGCTGGATGTTTTACATGCGCTTGTTTAAATGCCCTCTCAAATGAACAAAAAAGCCATAAATTGAGCGGCAGACTATCAGCCAGCTTACCTGTCCGTCGGTACCCCGTCACGGTATTTGAACTGCGACCGGAAGTACCGACAGCAGGTCTAAGCCCTGGTATAAGTAGTGCTCTCAATCCCACGTTGTGTAATTGTCGGAGCGGCCGCACCTGTACGCATCGTCATCATAGGGGGCCAATGACAGTGCCTAGGGGACTCTGACGTCGAGGCTGTAATGTTACAGGCGGTATGCGCATGCCCGTGCCTCAGACACAGCTTGTTTACCAAAAAAGATGCATTTCTTTCTATTTTAACTTTAACACGCGCTGCAAGAAACGACAAAACACAGCAGAGCAGCCAAAAAACATGTTGCCAAAGGCTCACCCCTTTGTCAGTAGTGCGACATACGCGCTGAATTCGTAAATGTCAACGTGTTAAAGCTATCACATATCTCAATAAATATATGAGAAGACTCTGGATATGAAGCTTTCATGTTCTGGGGTCTGTAAGGTATAATTATGCAATATATTACACACAGAGTGGTGACACCCAGTTCTGAACATACTGGTATACTTGTACAATATGACACACACAGAGTGGTAAATGTGTGCCATAGCAACCAGATCTGATTATATTCACTAGTGTGTTTCCTATGTGTTATTTTTTAAATGAACCAATAGTAGGTGACACACGGCCTCATGGCGCCAGAGAATGTTCAAGAAGATCTCTGATACTGCGATGGTAGCGTTCTCTAAGCACCCACTAAGTCACAGAGCTAGCCAAGGAATCTCATCGTTGAGCCCGGTGGTGTCGCTCTTGAGTCTGTGTACCCACCGTTGTTCACGTCTAAAAAGGAATTTCGCTATGTCTGTAATGTGTGATGGAATCCATGGTTGTTCGAGGACTGTCCAGTGCAGATCCTCTGGAGCGTGGTCCATGTCTAGGAAATGATTAGTCAGTTTTGAGTAGACTGCTTCTTGCACCGAATGTGCTCCATTATCCAGGTCTTAAATTTTCGAGTCGTCATACCCACGTAGCGCAAGCCACATGGGCATATGATCAGGTAAATCAGCTTCTTGCTGTTGCAGTTGGTATGTCTGGACAGAGTCCATGGCTTGTCTGTGCCAATGTCAATCACAGTGGTCTGTTTCGTTTGAGGACACACAGTGCATGAACCACACGGGTAGTGCCCCTTGACGGGTGGTAAACCCCACAGTGTCTCTTGGTTAGGTGGTTTCTTCTGTCTGGGACGAGTGTGCACAAGCTGGTCTTTGATGTTAGTGCTCCTCTTAAATGCAAACGGAGGTCGGGGCAACGGTTCGTTCCCAATGTTGAGGATTTTCCAATGTTTAAGAATACTTTTCTTAATTTGGTTGGAGTAGCTACAGAATGTATTGACACAGGTCAATCGTGGTTGGTCTTCTTTTGGAGGTGCTACCTCGATCAGTGACTCTCTATTGTTGTTAGCTGCTCTCTTCTTAGATCTCCGAATGGTGCTCGATGGGTATTTCCTGTCTTTCAATTGAGAAGAAAGGTTCCTGGCATGTTCTGTATACTTCTCTTTGGTAGAGCAATTCCTCCTTATCCGTAGGAATTGTCCATACAGTAGGTTTTCGCGAAGAGATTTAGGATGGTAGCTCTGATACGAAAGTAAAGAATTCCTGGCCATTGGTTTTCTGTACAATTCCGTACCTAGGCCTCCACCTTCAGGAAAGATGCAAATGATGACTTCTGTGCAAACGTTTGTGAACTACCTTTCGGTGCTTTCGGGCAATGTTCCCATTGATGATAGGTGAAAACATTACATGGAATAGTTGCTTTGTGCAACAATACATGGTGTCAAAATCAGATGTAGCATCATACAATTCGTTACTGGAGATTGCAGCAGATTGTTCTAAATCAGACAGCATAGAATTTACAGTTTCAAAATCCTAATCATCAGAGAAAGTAATGGAGGTGATGATATCATTCAAAGAAATTTTAAACAAATGTGGTATTTTCAAAAGTTTAGTGGGACCAAATACATCATATAAAACCCTATCCCAAACTATTCCTTCAGGAACGGGAACTGCTGTAATGTACACAAAGGACAGGTCTCTTTGTTCACGATGAGATGATGTACGTGGTTTCAGGACCAAGTTCACATGTGGTACTGCGGAGCGTTCTGGGAAATAGTGTCCATTTAGGATCCAGAAAAAAGACAGTCACTACACCTATCAAAAGGACTAGGAAAAGTAGACCAATTGCAATCCAGAGCTGTAGCTAGGGAGAAACAAAGTAAGTCTTTTTCAGCCAAAGGTAGAGATCATGGGGCATATTAGCAAGACCGGCGATAAAATTATCGCCGTTTTAGCGGCAGGAAACTGCCGCTAAAACGGCGATAATGGGCTTGCTAATATGCGTTATGGAATTCAATAGAAGCCCAGGTTAGATGTCCTGCACATCTAACCTGGGCTTCTATTGAATTCTATAACGCATATTAGCAAGTCCATTATCGCCGTTTTAGCGGCAGTTTCCTGCCGCTAAACGGCGATAATTTTATCGCCGGTCTTGCTAATATGCCCCCATATTTTTTCTTTGTGGGCAACAGAAAGCTGGCGGTGACTCAGGTTCACTGGGATCCAGAGAAAAGGTATCAAAATCAATGAAGTAGCCAGACGCTGTTCAGTCTATCTTTGGTAGATCAGCATGTTTCGTTGAACTGGCAGTTGACTAGTTTCGAGACATATTCACATAGATGTCGGTATTAGTCCGAATTGAGATCTGTGTTTCATCGGTGTTTTGTTGTTGTTCTATTTCCACAGGTACGAGTTCCATTCCATTGTTGGTAACTTCATTACTTCGTATAGTAGATTCTTCAAACGTTATTAGTCTTTCAGTCTGAACTTCCTGTATGGTGGCGAGAGGAGATCGACAGCTACCCAGGAGCCCACGCGGCCTGCTAATCAGTATCGGCCACATAGTGTGGTTTGAACAGATCAATGGAGACCAATCTCTTTTCTTTCTTGCCGGCAAGAGGCAGAAGACCTACTGTTCTTGTTCCTTTGACAGCCAGGACAGGTACAGGTGCTCTGTAAGATGGTCCAAATTCTGTTTTGTCCACAATCTTTTCTCTGACCACGTCCCTGATCTTTGGGACCCAGGCAGGTCTTGCCGAAACAGCTTTCACTTCCCCAGTGGCGGTGCGTTTTACTTGGACGTTGCTTTGTAATGCCCGGAATTCATTGAGTTCCTGTAAAACAGCCAACGATCATTGATGTCAAATGCTTTTTCATTCTCCATTGTGTTGCCACAATCGAGGTCGGGTACCCAATGCAGTACGGCCTCCTAGCAAACTTCTTGGCATGTTATTAAGTGCCCTCTGGACCCCATATAGTTGATCGACCCAACTGCCACACAAGCCGTATACCCTCGCTGTTAAGGATTGCTTTAAGTCCTGATTTTTCCTCTCCACAATCGAATTTCCCTCGGGATGATACGGAGAGGAGTACCGCAATGCCACAGCCAAACTTCCCATAGCCTCTTTGTAAGCCCGAGAGCTAAACATAGGACCATGGTCAGAGTGTAATATGCCAATTGTGTATGCCCCTTTAAAGACTCACAAATCCTGTATAACAGTTCGAGCATCAGCGAGCACTGAGGCCAAACCCACAGGAATCTAGAGCATGAATCCACTGCCACCAAGATGTACTTGTAAGCCCGTCAGATTGTAGGGGGCTGCAGTGGTCCAAATAGACACATGCGATAGGTCTGTCTGATATCAGTAATGGTGTCTGTGGTGGACGCGCTATGGTGGAACCCTTCATCTGCTGACCGATGTCGCACTTAAGGACAAAACCCTTGGTCTGTTTGGTAAGACCGGGCCACCAATAACATTGTTTCAATAGTGAAACTGTTGCAGTACCTGCGTGTGCTGAACCCAGACCCTCGTGTGCAGCTAGAATTAAACCTAATCTGCGGTCCATGTTTGGTATTACTCAATCCCCCACTCCTGGAATTTGAGCATACAAAATATTTTGTGCAACTAACTTGTAGGAGTACTTGAGTGGAAAACCTTTTGGCAAGACTGAGCTGTTATTACGTGTAGCGTTGACATCTACCATTATCTGTCCATCTATCCTTGTGCTAGAGCGAGTGATTGCAGCAACGGCAGCAGTTCTCACTGTCACCTTGGCGGCTTCATCAGCCAATTAATTTCATTACAAGACCGGAGGCTACCATTATGCATAATCTTTTATTTGCCACTCCTGAGCAGCCCCTTTAAAGAACATCAAAACCAAAACAATCCAGAATTAGAACATAAGAGCCTATAAATGTCTCCTGCACAGAACAGACAGCCTCTTCTAAATGCTGTTCCTGTTCAAATGAGTACATTTATTTACTCCTTTCATTACTTTCATTTGTCTTATTTGTGTTATTTGGTTAAATTTGATTGCTTAAGTAGAGCGTGTGGAAAAGTTTCTAATTTATAGAAACAGTGTGTATGTTTTGTGTTTTTCACTCGATGTGGATTTGTTAAGAGTTTATTTATTAAAAAAAGTTACAAAAACGGTAGGTATCTTATTTGCAATGTATTGGTTAAATATATGAATTAGGGTTCAGTTTAGGTGCTTACCGTGTCTTTTTTTAGGTTTATTATTGGGGATCGCGTGAGAATCGTTATTTTGAAGACAGCGTGCGTTGGGAGACTGTTCGTGTGCAGATTTCTGTGGCACGCGATCTATTTCAGGAGATTGCTTCGCATATGGAGGCACGCGCGTCTGTTTGCTGTAACTGACGTACGTGCGTGCACTATACACGTAGAGATGATGGCGTGACTTTGGATGAGGTCACGGAGTAAATTTGAGCGCAGATTGGCTGGTGAACTCTCGCGAGAGAGAGGCGGCCAGATTGGATTCAGCACAATAAGGTGTAGAACATAGGAAATAAGGGATCGTGTACGCGTGAGAGGAATAATTAAAAAAAAACGAACAACTGTTTTTGGCATTCGCTTTCAAATCGGAACGATTGTTGAGGGGAGGTCTCGGTCTACAGTGAGTTTTAGGAGTATTTTAGGATTTAAGGAGCATTTAATAATTGGTTAGGATGTCTTCTGAGGAAGCAAGTGTAAATCAGCAAGTTGTAGAGGGCAGAGTAAGTGAGGAGAGTCTGAGGAGACTTATTCAATGTGAGATGAAGAGTTCTATAAGGGAGGTAGTGGAAATTGTGATGGATAAAAAAAGTAAGGAAAATAATTCTGAGGAGAATTTTTGGTCTTTTTCAGAAGAAGAGGAGGAGAGAAGTGAGAAAAGGCCATCTAAGAGGGCAAGAAAGACTAAAAATTTGGAAAAAAGAGGGAAAAATTGATTAAACTCCATAAAGAAGAGAGATGCCCTTAGCGGCATGCAGAGAAAAGGTGTCCTTAGCGGCACACAGGGTTACTCCGACGAGGAGTATGTTATGGAGGTGGATGATTGTAATGAAGATAGGAATGAGAGAGTTTATGATGAATTTGTTTTGGATGTGGCTCATGACGATGATCTTAATGATGATCTAAAAAATGATCAACCCTCTACTTCAAAGACAGTATTAAGAGATCCTCTTGGAGAGGAAATGTTTAATCCAAGTGGCATAAGACACCCTAGAAGTGCAGACTGGTAGCCACTGGATCATGTGGCAAAGTTTATTAAACATTGGGTGAGAAGACCCATGGAAAGAGAGGTGAGAAGTGTTTTGCGAGCAGAGTGCTCAAGACCTCAAATAGATGGAAAGATCTGTTATACCCCTAATCTGGATCCAGATTTAATATCTTACCTATTTAAACTAGGGAAGGATCCGAGAAAGGGTTTGGAGGTCTTTGAAACAGTGCCAGGACCATTTATTAGATATTCTAGGTCCATTAGCGAAGATAATGGATATGGTGGAAGAGGCATACATTAATGGAGAACAAGTTGATGTGCAGTTATTACGTGGATGGAGCCAGAGGGTGATGGTGTTTTTGGGTAACGCCAATGCAGGTTTATTAAGTGAAAGGCGTCAAACGGTTTTAATGAAGATCAACCCTAAGTTGGGGGATATAGCAAATAAAGAGCCAAGTGAAGACCCGAAGGGTTTACTTTTGGAGAAGGGTTCGTTAAGAGCCTGGGAAAACATGTGTCAACATTTACAGCGCTTGATAAAGACCAATCAAACATGAGGAGAGTGATCTAATCGCAATCTCTAATCCCCAGACTAATACAACTTCTGAGGTCAGGACACGCCGTCTCTAAGATTTATAAACTTCTCTCTCCTAAACCGGGCAAATCTCACCTAAAGTGCGAAATGAAGTGGGAAAAGGAACTAAATTCCTATAACATCCCATTCGAATGGGAAAAAATATATACTTCCCCTTTCACTAATAAAATCTCGCCAATTCTGTCACAAACCAAACTTATGTTAATTAATAGGACATACTGGACACCTGAAAGACTTTACAAACTCAAACTCAGTGAAAATCCGACTTGTTGGCACTGTAAGTCCCAGACTGGAGCTCTGGCACACATTCTCTTCTACTGTCCCACTCTGGGAAGATACTGGGATAAGATTTATGACTGTATAAGCAAAACATTTCATGTAACCCCCCAAGGGAGTTCTCTTACATTATTCTCGGAGCTTTAGACCCCAGAATTGAGGATCTGAATGATCGCCTTTTACTTGATCTCATGCTTACTCTAGCCTGCAAAGTCATTCTTTGCAAATGGAAGAACTCCAAAGAGGTCTCATTTAACACTTGGCAGGAATGGTTAACTTTCCTAAGAGGGGCAGACAACGTTGCGCTACATTCTTCTTCCTGGAGACCCCCGCATAGAAAATTGTGGAAATCTCTGGATGCCTCATCCTTCTCATATGACCCTCCATGACGCAAATAATTGTTGGTATGGGCTAAATTGATTTGTTCGGAATATAGTTATCCATATGTATTATACCGTGATGCTTTGATTATTATCTCCATGTTCTTCCAGACACACATCTCTCGGAGCTCACTGCCTCACAGATAGACACCTGTTTAACATGCACCTTACATTTTATTATTATTTACTTATCTGTTTGTTTGTTGTTGTTTGTTTACTTATTTTTATCCTACTTGTGCGGTTCCTCTCTTGGACTCTCTCTGGACTGCCATCATTATTACTACTGTTAGCGATACCCACAACTACTGGCAATGTATTATACCGCCAATGTATTTATTTTATTTCTGTTGTATTGGTTCTATTACAAAAACTTTAATAAAAACGACCTGAAATCTAAACATGAGGAGAGTGTTTGGTAGTGTTTTTGGTAGGGCCAGTAGACGGGGACCGTATGCTGGCTGAGGAGTTCAGAGGTCCCAGTACAATTTTAACAGTAGAGGATCAGGAAGGGGTTTCCAAGGTTCCTCAAATGTCTTCCCTCAAAGAGGAAGATTCCCAAGGACAAGAGGTGGAAGAGGAAGAAGTCAGTCTGGACAAGGAGCTCGAGGTGAGTATGCAGATTATTTCTGGTTCTTCCCAAGAAAGAGTAGGAGGACAATTAAGGTTTTTATAGAGGCATGGCAGAAGTTAACAAGGGATCCTTGGGTTTTAAATGTACTACAGGGTTTCTAAATAGATTTTGTACAAGAACCAGTTCAGACTGTGGAGCCAAAAGAATTGGTTTTGAGACAGGAACAAGTAGAGATTGTAGACTTGGAGGTAAAAGAGATGTTAAAAAAAGGAGCAATATGTATGGTGGAAGATCATTTGCAGGTGCTTGTAAGCACGTTGTTTTTCGTGGAAAAGAAAGAAAAAGGATGGAGACCGGTGATAAATTTGAGAAATCTGAACCGGTTCTTAGTATACAGACATTTCAAAATGGAAGGAATTCACCTTCTAAGGGACATGTTGCAGTCAGAAGATTGGTTGGTGAAGCTAGATTTAAAGGATGCCTATTTCACTGTTCCAATGGGGGAAAACAGTCAGAAATATCTACAGTTCAGGTGGAGAGGCCAATCAATTTATTTGCATGCCTTTTGGCCTTTCATCAGCTCCCTGGTGTTTTACAAAGTTGATGCGTGTGGTAGTGGGTTATTTCAGGGAGAGAGGATATTGTTTGATAGTGTATTTAGACGATATATTAATGATGTCACAGAATGCGGAGGAATTGAAGAATCAACTCAAAGATGTAGTAGGTATGTTAAAGAATTTGGGTTTTGTGATAAATCATGGGAAATCGATTATGATACCTATGCAGAATTTAGATTTTCTGGGTTTCACGATAGATTCTGTAGGAGAGGTTTTGAGACTACCGGAGAAGAAGGTAAAGTTGATAGAGAAGGAAGTTCTGAGGGTACAGAAGAGGATGTCTTTGACATTGAGAGATTTGGCAAGGATTTTAGGTCTTTTTTCTTCGTCAATACAAGCGATCTTCCCTGGCCCCCTGCATTATCGAGCTTTGCAAAGACTGAAAGCAGAGGCGTTGAGAGCAGGTTTATGGTATGGGGACCAAATAGTTTTGGAAGCAAAGGAGGGGCTAGATTGGTGGATTCACAATTTAGAGGTTTGGAATGGGAGAGCAATTTTTGGTTGCCTTCCGGATGTGGTTTTGGAGACGGATGCCAGTCTTTTAGGATGGGGGGCTCGGTTGGGACTTCAGGAGACGGGCGGTGCATGGTCAAGGAAGAAGACGGATCAGCATATAAATTGTCTAGAGTTGACAGTAGGTTTGTATGCTTTGAAGAGTTTCAAGGAGAAGTTGCAGGGTCAGACAGTTCTTATGAAAATGGACAATATTTCAGCAGTGGCTTACATAAACAGCCTGGGAGGTTGCAGATCAAAGATGCTGTCGGATGTAGCGAAAGAGCTATGGATGTTTTGTCTAAAGAACAAGATTTCTCTGAGAGCAGTATACCTTCCAGGGGTACGGAATGTAATAGTGGATTGGAATTCCAGACATGTGAAGGATTACAGCGATTGGATGTTGGGTTCTGAGTATTTCAGGAGAATTCAGTCGGTTTTAGGTCCTCTGGAAGTGGATCTGTTCGCAACGAGGTTGACACGCCAGTTGGAGAGGCTTTACAGTTGGTTTCCAGATCTGGAAGCAGCAGCAATAGGCACATTTCAGCAGAATTGGATGAATGTGAAGGGTTATGCTTTTCCTCCCTTTCCTATGATTCAAAGGGTATTGCTGAAGGTGAGGAGAGAAGGTTGTCAATTGGTGTTGGTAACTCCGTTTTGGGTGTCGCAAGCTTGGTTTCCGGCTGTGCTGGAGTTGGCTTGCGAGGTTCCTTTTTTGATGAAAGCAGAAGAGGGTATGCTGGTGAACGAGTTAGGAGAGGTTCATCCTTTAATTCCCAACGGTACGCTGGACCTTCTTGTTTGGAAGGTATCAGGGGATCCAGTACTTTCAAGGGACTTTCGCAGGATGCTGCAGAGTTACTCGAAGAGTCATGGGCTCGAGGAACAAGGAGGAGGTATAAAGGAGTTTGGAAGATTTGGGAGCGTTGGTGCGTGGAACGGAGTTTGGATCCCGTGGAGGCCCCTGTTGTAGAGTTAGTGAATTTTCTGGTGGAAAATTTTAATAGGGGTTTAAGTTATCCTACTATTAATTGTCATAGATCTGCATTTTCAGCAGGTCATGCTTTTGTAGGAGGAAGATCTGTGGGAAGTAATGTTTTGGTGTGTAGGGTTTTAAAGAGTAAGAGGTTGAAAAGGCCTCCTAAGGCTCGTTATGAAGTAATGTGGGATGTTAATTTGGTTTTGAAGTTTTTTCTTGATTGACCTTTAAATAGGTTTCTAAGTAATAAGAATATTTCTATTAAATTGGCGACCTTATTGTGTTTGATTTCATGTAGAAGGGTATCTGATGTTAAGTGTTTAGAGATTAATAAGAAATATTTCAGTCCTGACGGTGTGTTTTTTGAGATACATAAAAGAACTAAGACAATGTCGACCTCTGTTTTTTACCCTAGGTATGAGGAATGCAAGAAGTTGTGTGTGGTAGATTGTTTGAGAGAGTATGAGTGTAGGATGGCGGAGAATAGGAGTGATGGAGAACATCAGTTGTTGATTTCCTTTGTTAAACCATATAGGGCGGTAAGTACAGCAACAATTTCGAGATGGGTGAAATGTGCAATGGAAAAAGCAGGGGTGAATATAGATAATTTTAAAGCTCATTCCATCAGGGGAGCAATGGCAAGTAAGATTTATCTGTTTGGTAGTCGTTTGGAGAATATTTTGAAAGCGGCTGATTGGTCAAAAGCGAATACGTTTGTGAAGCATTACTTTAGACCAATTGAACATATGTCCGATGTGGTGTTAAATGGCTTTCAACATGCATAATGGTAGCCTCCTGTCTTGTAATGAAATGACGATTATCAGATTAACATGACTAGAGAATCAGGATTTCATTAAAGACGCGGAGGCTAACATTATCCCTCCCACCACTCCCTCTTAAGTGGTTTTTAGCATGTAAAAAAAAAAAAAAAAAGGAATAGGTGGTTCTTTTGTTTATTTTATTAAAATTAGATTGATTTGAGATAATTGAATAAGAAAGTTTATTATTCTTGAGAGTATGTTGTTGTTTTGTTCAATGATGAATTGTTAAGTTTGTATTAGTTATTAAGGTATACACTTTCTTTGTTGCAGAATAACAGTCGATTGGATGGTCACTGAAGCAGGAGAAGACAGAAGTTTTATTTCACAGATTGCATTTAAATAGGCTGTCTGCTCTGTGCAGGAGACATATATAGACTCTTATGTTCTAATTCTGGATTGTTTTGGTTTTGATGTTCTTTAAAGGGGCTGCTCAGGAGTGGCAAATAAAAGATTATGCATAATGTTAGCCTCCGCGTCTTTAATGAAATCCTGATTCTCTAGCCATGTTAATCTGAGAATCATCATTCCCTTCAACGTGCACGCCAACACGTTGATGCCTCAGCGTATAAATCACGCGAGCCAGTGGCAAGCCATTTTTCAGCTCTGCCACTTGTTCTCAAAGCAACTTGTGCTTTATTGTGCAAACATTTGAATTTCTGAACCCATTCTGGCCCCAATAGTGAAGATATTCATTGTATGACTGTACAAAGTAAAATGAATCAAACACAATTAGTGTGGGGAATTCCCGATCCGTATTTATTAGTGCCAGTATAAGGGCTTTAAGCTCTGCCAGCTGTGCCGTGCAATCTCTTGGGGACTGCGTCTGCGTATTGCTAGGACGGAACTTACCGTCTCGCATACGTCCCTTAACAATCGCACATGCAGAGCTGTATTGCTGTTTACTTCCTACGGCAGGCTGAGCAGATCAGTCAGTGTAAATCATGTATTTATACTGATCTAGAGGCATTATTTCATTCGGGAGAGGGTATTCTTGTTCTCATTGTAGGAATGCTTGTGTTTTTAATGTAGAATCAAATTTGTAGTCTACATCTGTTGCAGTGAGAGAATTAGCCCATTGTATCCATCGTGGATGCAGTGCTTTTGCGTTTGGAACGCTTGCTTTTGTAACAGCCTCTAGGGTTGGTACTGGAGTCACGACAATCATGTGTTTCCCCTGAGCTAGTGCTCTTTCTCTCACTACAGCAGTCTGTAATGCTATCAGTATTTTTTCTGTTGATGCAAAACGAAAGCATTTCAGCGTTTGTGTACAAATGAGATTTGTATGCAATGGGTACTGTTTCACCTTCATTGAAGGTTAGATATGTGTATCCTGATTGACCCGCGATTACAAGGATCACCAAGTTCGTATTGTTCACACGTGTGTGTAAGTGTTTGCAAGCTATCATGTCAGTTTACAAGGAACGGAGAATTTCTGTGTGTTCCTGTGTCCAATGTCGCACTGAAAAACCAGGTCTGAATAGGTCATAGAAAGGTTTCACTTTTTCTGCGTAATCCAAAATGTATGTTTTGCCAAAATTTTTGAATCCTAAAATGGATTGTAAGTTTTTCAGAGTCTTTGGAGGTTGGAGCAGCGTGCATTTCTCCCAAAAAATAGCTGCCAGGCGTTTCCCTTCATTTGTGAGCTCATATCCCAAAAACAGGACATTGACGTGGGCAATCCTTGATTTTTTAAAGTTAGGTTTATAGCCCTCAGAGGAGAACCCCCAAATTATGTTGTTCACCCTGTTCAAATGATCCAATAATTCATCGTCCGTCAGATAGATATCATCTACATAGGACAATGCCTTCTCATCAAAATGTTGAAGTAACTATGATAGTCTTGCTGAGAACAACCCAGGGCTATTCTTATACCCTTGGAGCAGTCTACAGAGTTGGTGTTGAGAGCCTAGGGCAGAAAATGCTGTCAAATATCTGCTTTCCGGCGCTATATTTTGGCAAAAGAATCCATTTGAGATATCTAGTGTTGTTTTGTATTTTATCCGCATAATGTTATTCTTTAATGTGGCACTGTGGGCATTTTGTACTGCAGATGTTTTTGTGCATGTGTTCAAATGCCTGTAGTCTAAAACTAGACAGTATGAATTGTCGGGTTTCATTACAGGAAACAAAGGATTCTTCATGGAAGAGGTGCAATTTTCAATAACACCTTGGTATTCGAGTTGATCTAAGATTTCCCTGACTTGTTTTTTCGCGTCATGTTTTGTTTGGGTACTGCCTCTGTGGAGCAGGAGTAGTTTTTACTGGGATTTCATACTAAGGTGACTCAGCATCCCAACCTGCATGATTGCGGTATAATGCAGGAGCTAGTGCTGTCGCCCACTCCTGCACGTATGAATATTTTAGTGATTCTGGAACAAGATCGGAAAAAGCCGGTAAAATTACGGTTTCCCCTTTTGGGCAGTCCATAACGAACTCAGGCGGCCAATCTTTTTCAGCCAAAAGGATATCGTATCCAAAAGTCAGGTTCTCCCAAAAGAGACCTTTCACTTTTCTGGAGATGTCCCCCCTCCATTTGGAGTGTTATTTCGTATAACTGATGTGGGACACTTACCCTAGTATCAGGTGTTTCCACCATGATATGCTCATTCAATGCGGCTGCCACCAGAAATTCAATCAGGTTCTGGCAAGCTATTGTTAATTCTGCTGCACTGTCTAGCATCGTCAGAGCCCATTCCCCGTTCAGAAGTTGAGTCCTCAGTAGCTTGGGCATTTCTTATTTTAAGACCAGCTACTTTCTTCTTTTTAAATTGAGATTTACTTTTGGGTGTATATTCTTTTTTGATAATGTAGTCTAAATGCGATGTGTATCTCTTGGCTTTGCTCGTTCTTCTGATCTGCGTTATGACCGTCCTTCGCTCTCCGAGTTTTTTGATGAACTCTGAAAGGAACGAGAGGAACGTGTATCAGTATCCTGATACCTGTCAGGTTTTTTTTATATTATCACGATTTGTCAGGTTATATTTCCTGTCAGAGGGTTCCTGTTGAGGAGACCCACCCCATGATTGTGATTTATTCTGCTTCTTTTTTGATTGTTTATTATATGTAGGAAGGTGGAATCTGACTATATGGTTGCCCCCACTTTTTTTATGGTGTTTTGCTGGTTTATGACTTAGTTGGACTGGGACCCTGCTATTCAGGGCCCCAGTCTATCTGCTCTCTCTAAACGACATGGAGTGCACTCTAGGTGCACTAGTGATTGGATACTGTGGTGCCTTATGAGTCCCTAGTATATGGTACCTTAGGTGCCAAGGGCATAGGTACTTCACAGGCCTACCAGGGGCTGCAGCATGTGTTATGCCACCCCTGGGAAGTAGTCTAAATCTGACACCACAGGCCTGCTACTGCAGCCTGGGTGAGGTGGTGCTAGCACCCCTCACTGAGATATAGGTTTCCTATATCTCTCCTGCACACACATATAAACCTATCAGTCACCCCTAAGGCAGGCCCTATCAATCCTGAGGGCAGGGTGCTTGGCTTCTATGTGAGGGGGTGCCTCTGCATGAGCAGGGCCCCTCTGCAGTTCTCAGAGTCCATTCTCTGGTGCTGTTTGTGGATGCGGTTAAACCATATACTCTTAAGTGCATTATATCCTCGCGGTAAATGCTAACTTTGGAATGGCTGCATCAAAACATGTCGTGTTTGGTGTCAAACATCTTGGAATACTACCCCCCGCCAATATTGGCGGCGGGGGTAGCATTCCACCCTTCTAGAGGGATAAGACATGTACCTGCTGTGGAAACGCGGTAGAATCCTAAAGAGCCCTGGCATCACAAAATGGATGCCACCAGTCACAGACACTGGGCTGCCCTCCTGCTGATGACCGAAACTCACAGTGGAGGAAGCCCAACAATAGGCATCCTGTCACAGGGAGGTGTAACCACCTTCCAGACAGGGTTTAGTGTATTGGGGCTGGGTGGGTGCACTCTTAGAGTGCTTTGAAGTCCTGCACTGGGGGAGCAGAAGGCTCCTCTGTGCATATGCCAGTTCAAACCAGCTCAGGGGCTACCTGCCCCTGCTCTGGCGCGAAACTGGACAAAGGGAAGTGGGTGTAGCCACCCCCTCCCTTGACCCTCCCATAGGTGGGGTCATAGAGCTAGTCCATCCCCTCTTTTTAGTATAAGAGGGGGAACCTTGCCATTGCAAAGCAGATAACCCCTGGACGACGCTCTACAGAAGAATCCTGGCCCTTCGACGTTCCACTACCTTTGGAAGACAGAAGAATCTCCCTTGGAGTCAAGGAGTGACTCCCCTGCTTGGCAGGCACCAAAAACGACAACGACGGTCGCAAACTACGCCGCTCCCGCCGGAGTCCGAAGTCCCTGCAGCCCAAGAAGTGGATTTCCTGACCTCTCCCAGGCCATCGTGAGTCCCCAGCGAAGCTGAGGCAAGTGGACCCCACGAGTAACGAGGAACCGCGACCCCTGGGTACCGTGCACTATTGTCGAGTGCAACCCCTTCACAACGTTCTACGAACTTGTGCTTTGGACCACGTGTGGTCCCGACCTCCAGCAGGAATCCCTCCGAAGATCAGAGGCCTACACCGTCCCGAGTGACCGTGGGCCCCTGTTGAGTGATTCCGCCCGAGGTGTCTTCGCGATCCCTTGCCCGCTGGCTTGTGGGTCCCCAGAAGACTTCTTAAAGAAACCAAAGGGCTCCCCTGGTTGCTCCAGGCCTGCCCTGACTTACCCTCGCTGGGTGAGTTCCACAGACCTTGCTGGTCTGCGCCATCGACATTTCTTCATCTCCCCGAGACTTGCTGCTGCCAAGGCTTGTTGGCTCCTATCGAGTTGCCGACACCGCAGTCAGCCGCAGACGTCGAGGACACACCGAATCCAGCTCCTGGTCGTCGTCGACACCTCCTGGACCACGTGGCTGAAGAGTCAAGGCACCCGCAACCGACCTGAAGCGACCGACGACGGTGGGCATCCATCTTCCTTGCCCCGGGTCACTGCCAAGTGACTTTGAACACTGTCCCCTCTGCTTTCAGGTCATCCTTCTTCAGAATCCAGGCTTGGATTCCACCGGACACTTCTTCAGCTCCCGCAAGCAGCAAGTCTTCTTTGTTCGCCATTGAAAACGACGCCGCGACCCGACACCAAAGGACACCTGTGCACCCGGCTTCCCTGGGTGAGGTAACTCCAGCACTACGGTGCTCCTGTGGGTGTGGGCCCTAGAACTACTTACCCTGTAAGTGACTTGCTTGTAGGTTCTCCCGAAGTATCCTAAAACTCTTTATTTCCAACCGCGACTTGCCCCATTGAAGTTAACGGCGATTCGCGCCTGTGTATCCACACTGCACGCGTCCCCGTGGGTCCTTTACTTACCTGCCTTGGGTGGTTTCGTGAGGCCCCAGCCCTTCTGAAGGCCCTAGGCCTTGTCTCCCTGCAAGTCGTTGTTTCTAAGTCTCTTACTTAGTATATGGTCTGAGTACGCCCCTAGGGCCCCAGCCATATTTTGTGCTTAACTTATTGTGAAACGTTGATTTGTGCATATGTTTGTCTTCTAATCTCATAAAGAGATTAGTAGAGAGTTATTTAGAACTAAATACATATATATTTGATATATATACCTGTGTGGTGTCTTTTCATTTGGTGATTCAAGAGATTATATGGTAAAACAAGCTGCTTTACATTCCTCCGAGACTTAGCCTGAAGGCTGCTCTCCACAGCTACCACTAGGATAGCTTTCTTTAAAAGGTTGTCTTAAACCTATCTACCATAAGAGTCGATTTGCCCTGGTGCAAGGTGTCCACTTTAATTAGTGAACAGCATATACCAGGCCAACTTCTCACATTGGTGGGCAGCGTGTGGGATTCCAGCTTGCCATTGTTTTACCAGAAAATCTCTATTTGAATTACTAACTGAAAACCATTATAGGTACTCAAGGTACATATAAAGTCAAGCTTAGTATCAATAAGTTCTACTGAACTTAGAGCTGTGTGCCAAGGGATAGCACACCCTTTCCACAGCTCAAGCTAGGATCAGTAGGCCACAAACTAGTGTAGGTAGTACAACACTGCACAACACTAGAATGTCCTTAAAGGGTGGACCCAGTGGATCCACTCAGCCTCAGTATAAGGACATGGCTTTCTCTGACTTGAGAGCCATGTGTGTTGACAGACACCTGAGACTAGGACAGAGTCCCTCAACACTCCACCTGATAGATCTGCTGACAGCAGATGACCTTAGATTGGCTCTAGGAGCTAAAGGGTTTGAATCAGTGGGTGGGTCAGTCATAGTATCTGGGTCAGATGATGAAAATCAGAATGACCAAGACTCTGTGATTGAAGGGCCAGGCTCCAAGGGGCCTGAAAAGGACAGAGGAATTCTCCCTAAGGGAACTGACAGAGAGGAGGAGAGGCACAGATCCCCTTCCAGGGAATCTGACCACTCTTATCACTCTGGCAGAGAATTTGTCCAGCAGAGGAGCTCATACTTTAACTTAAGAGAGACCTCCTCTGAGAGAAGGTGCAAACTGCTCCAGTATGAGGAAGCCAAAGTGGCCCTCAGAACCAAGCAGTTGGCACTGGATAGAGAAGCCCTGGAGATCCAGAGAGCTTCCAGAAGGGAGGGTTTAGAACCCCCTGGTGGCAGCAACAGTGTCCCTAGAGGCAGAGAATATGTCCCTGACCATAGGAACCTGAGCAAGGTTGTTCCTCCCTACCAGAGTGGGGATGATATCCACAAGTGGATAACTGCTATGGAGAGGGCCTGTAGAGTACAGCAGGTCCCCCAAAAGCAGTGGGCAGCAATCTTGTGGCTCTCCTTTTCAGATAAAGGAAGAGACAAGCTCCTCACTGTTAGAGAGGAGGATGCTGATGATTATGAGGTCCTGAAGAGTGCACTGATAGATGGGTTTGGCTTAACCACTGAGCAGTACAGGTTGAAGTTCAGAGATACCCAGAAGGCACAGACTCAGGACTGGACAGACTTTGTAGATTGTGCATCCAAGGCTCTGGAGGGTTGGCTGGTTGGCAGTAGGGTTACTGATTTCAAAGGATTTTATAATCTAATGATGAGAGAACAGATCCTTAATAATTGTCAAAACCAGCTTTTACACCAGTACCTGGTGGACTCTGATCTGACCTCTCCCCAAGAATTGGGAAAGAAGGCAGACAAATGGGTCAGAACCAGAGTAAGGCCTAAGAATCAGGGTGGTGACCACAAGAAAGATTCTACCAAGTCCCAAGAGAAAGGTGGGGATAAATCCAAGGATAAGTCCACTACAGGGCCCCAAAATTCCTCTTCTGGGGGTGGGTCCCAAACTCCTTCCTCTCCTGAAAAGAAACCCTATTGCCATGTCTGTAAAAAGCCTGGGCACTGGAAATCTGATCCCAGTTGTCCCAGGAATGGCAATAAAGAAAATGTTCCTCCAACAACTACTACCACCCCTCCTGGTACTACCAGTAGTAATCCTCCAGTTGGGAGTAGTGCACCCAAAAAGTTAGGTGCTTTTGCAAGAGGAACAGAGGTGGGCCCTAGTTTAGACAGGACCCCCTCAACAGACTCCTCAGATTCTGATGGTGGTATAGGATTTGCCACCTTTACCGTGGGTCCCACAGCATTGGGCAGGTACAGACTGGAGCCAATAATTAATGGTCAGAAAGCTGTGGCATTTAGGGACACAGGGGCTAGTGTCACCATGGTGGCAGGGAAACTAGTCCCCCCTCACCAGCTTTTACCTGAGTTTAAATACCAGGTGACCAACATTGATGGTGTCAGAACAGATCACCCCATGGCCATAGTCAATCTCAGCTGGGAGGGGGTCACAGGCCCAAAAAGAGTGGCAGTGTCCCCAACCTTACCTGTAGATTGCCTGATGGGCAATGATCTGGAAATTTCAGCCTGGGCTGAAATTGAACACCTAACCCATCTGAAGATGTTGGGTGTCCCTGTAAAGGTTAGTGGGGCTGTGATGGCCACAGCCCCAGCCCAAGATTTTGGAGAGATGGAGCCTGGAAGAATGGCCCACTCTCCCCCAGAAGAGAGCACAAGGGTTGAAGAAAAGTCTTCTTCCCTCCAGACAGTAGGTAAGGGTCAGCCTCCTCAGGGAACTGACCCTACCCCTAGTGAAGGAACTGCCACAGAGGTAGTCAGGCCTGGCCTGGCCACCCCCTGATGGCAGAGGACCCTTACAAGGTGGTACCCAGTCTGGAGCAGGTAACCTGCCCCTCTCTACCCTGCCTCAGTCAGCCCAGGGCTGCAGAGGTCAGGGAGGTCAGTGGACCCCCCAGGGCCCCCTGTCCAGAGGAACCCCACCATCAGCAGATTAGGGGCACCCAGGCTAGTAGCCCTAGCCAGGTAGAAATTCCTCAACCCACTGAGGGATCCCCCATACCTTTATGTAGGGACCTCCCCAGAAGGACTCTGTTAGGCAAGGGCAAACCTGGGACCAAAAGGTTCCAAACATGCCATGTCCCTCCAGTGTTCCACCCAAAGGGACCCAACCCCCGGCTGTAGGCAGTCAAAGGTTGACCCTTAGAGCAGAGTACCACTCAGTCATGGAAAGACAGGCATACATGGTGACCAGTGAGCTGAGAAAGCTGGAGGCCAACATTCCTAGGGCCACACTTCCCTACTCAGACACCTCACCAGCCTGGTACTTTACCAAAGCACACCACAGGTAGTGATTCCCCATGGTGGAGACCCTCTCATACCCTTAGGGTGAGGGATTGCTTAGTGGACCATAAGACAGGGGGCAACCATGCTAGTGCAGGTGCTTCCTTATATGGCCACTTAGTCAATAAAGGCTCAACTGGCCAAGGTTAGCCTTATCTCCTTTCGTTTGGGGGGGGTTATGTAGGAAGGTGGAATCTGACTATATGGTTGCCCCCACTTTTTTATGGTGTTTTGCTGGTTTATGACTTAGTTGGACTGGGACCCTGCTATTCAGGGCCCCAGTCTATCTGCTCTCTCTAAACGACATGGAGTGCACTCTAGGTGCACTAGTGATTGGATACTGTGGTGCCTTATGAGTCCCTAGTATATGGTACCTTAGGTGCCAAGGGCATAGGTACTTCACAGGCCTACCAGGGGCTGCAGCATGTGTTATGCCACCCCTGGGAAGCAGTCTAAATCTGACACCACAGGCCTGCTACTGCAGCCTGGGTGAGGTGGTGCTAGCACCCCTCACTGAGATATAGGTTTCCTATATCTCTCCTGCACACACATATAAACCTATCAGTCACCCCTAAGGCAGGCCCTATCAATCCTGAGGGCAGGGTGCTTGGCTTCTATGTGAGGGGGTGCCTCTGCATGAGCAGGGCCCCTCTGCAGTTCTCAGAGTCCATTCTCTGGTGCTGTTTGTGGATGCGGTTAAACCATATACTCTTAAGTGCATTATATCCTCGCGGTAAATGCTAACTTTGGAATGGCTGCATCAAAACATGTCGTGTTTGGTGTCAAACATCTTGGAATACTACCCCCCGCCAATCTTGGCGGCGGGGGTAGCATTCCACCCTTCTAGAGGGATAAGACATGTACCTGCTGTGGAAACGCGGTAGAATCCTAAAGAGCCCTGGCATCACAAAATGGATGCCACCAGTCACAGACACTGGGCTGCCCTCCTGCTGATGACCGAAACTCACAGTGGAGGAAGCCCAACAATAGGCATCCTGTCACAGGGAGGTGTAACCACCTTCCAGACAGGGTTTAGTGTATTGGGGCTGGGTGGGTGCACTCTTAGAGTGCTTTGAAGTCCTGCACTGGGGAGCAGAAGGCTCCTCTGTGCATATGCCAGTTCAAACCAGCTCAGGGGCTACCTGCCCCTGCTCTGGCGCGAAACTGGACAAAGCGAAGTGGGTGTAGCCACCCCCTCCCTTGACCCTCCCATAGGTGGGGTCATAGAGCTAGTCCATCCCCTCTTTTTAGTATAAGAGGGGGAACCTTGCCATTGCAAAGCAGATAACCCCTGGACGACGCTCTACAGAAGAATCCTGGCCCTTCGACGTTCCACTACCTTTGGAAGACAGAAGAATCTCCCTTGGAGTCAAGGAGTGACTCCCCTGCTTGGCAGGCACCAAAAACGACAACGACGGTCGCAAACTACGCCGCTCCCGCCGGAGTCCGAAGTCCCTGCAGCCCAAGAAGTGGATTTCCTGACCTCTCCCAGGCCATCGTGAGTCCCCAGCGAAGCTGAGGCAAGTGGACCCCACGAGTAACGAGGAACCGCGACCCCTGGGTACCGTGCACTATTGTCGAGTGCAACCCCTTCACAACGTTCTACGAACTTGTGCTTTGGACCACGTGTGGTCCCGACCTCCAGCAGGAATCCCTCCGAAGATCAGAGGCCTACACCGTCCCGAGTAACCGTGGGCCCCTGTTGAGTGATTCCGCCCGAGGTGTCTTCGCGATCCCTTGCCCGCTGGCTTGTGGGTCCCCAGAAGACTTCTTAAAGAAACCAAAGGGCTCCCCTGGTTGCTCCAGGCCTGCCCTGACTTACCCTCGCTGGGTGAGTTCCACAGACCTTGCTGGTCTGCGCCATCGACATTTCTTCATCTCCCCGAGACTTGCTGCTGCCAAGGCTTGTTGGCTCCTATCGAGTTGCCGACACCGCAGTCAGCCGCAGACGTCGAGGACACACCGAATCCAGCTCCTGGTCGTCGTCGACACCTCCTGGACCACGTGGCTGAAGAGTCAAGGCACCCGCAACCGACCTGAAGCGACCGACGACGGTGGGCATCCATCTTCCTTGCCCCGGGTCACTGCCAAGTGACTTTGAACACTGTCCCCTCTGCTTTCAGGTCATCCTTCTTCAGAATCCAGGCTTGGATTCCACCGGACACTTCTTCAGCTCCCGCAAGCAGCAAGTCTTCTTTGTTCGCCATTGAAAACGACGCCGCGACCCGACACCAAAGGACACCTGTGCACCCGGCTTCCCTGGGTGAGGTAACTCCAGCACTACGGTGCTCCTGTGGGTGTGGGCCCTAGAACTACTTACCCTGTAAGTGACTTGCTTGTAGGTTCTCCCGAAGTATCCTAAAACTCTTTATTTCCAACCGCGACTTGCCCCATTGAAGTTAACGGCGATTCGCGCCTGTGTATCCACACTGCACGCGTCCCCCGTGGGTCCTTTACTTACCTGCCTTGGGTGGTTTCGTGAGGCCCCAGCCCTTCTGAAGGCCCTAGGCCTTGTCTCCCTGCAAGTCGTTGTTTCTAAGTCTCTTACTTAGTATATGGTCTGGTACGCCCCTAGGGCCCCAGCCATATTTTGTGCTTAACTTATTGTGAAACGTTGATTTGTGCATATGTTTGTCTTCTAATCTCATAAAGAGATTAGTAGAGAGTTATTTAGAAATAAATACATATATATTTGATATATATACCTGTGTGGTGTCTTTTCATTTGGTGATTCAAGAGATTATATGGTAAAACAAGCTGCTTTACATTCCTCCGAGACTTAGCCTGAAGGCTGCTCTCCACAGCTACCACTAGGATAGCTTTCTTTAAAAGGTTGTCTTAAACCTATCTACCATAAGAGTCGATTTGCCCTGGTGCAAGGTGTCCACTTTAATTAGTGAACAGCATATACCAGGCCAACTTCTCACATTATCCCATTTCTTTTTAGAAAAATCGGGTGCTTTCTTGGAATTAACCTTTTCAGGATTATCCATTAATTGTAGTTACACAGGTCTAGATCCCAAATTATCTCTTCCCAGCGAAGCATAAGTCTCTTCGATTAACTTCAGCTCCTGTTGTGCAGGAGTGCATTCCTTCAGGCATTGGCGTATAGCCACCGCTGCTGCCTCCCCTTTTATGTTTGCTAATGTAATTGTAGATACCTGGGAAAAATTTCCTATTAATTTCATCCCTAAGTCCAGGGGAGGTTCTGCCCCATACTCGTTCTGTATTTGTTTTAATACTTCTGGTATGGCTCCTATTGAGGGGGTACCATGAGTCCTGGTATAGCCGCAAGCAAAGACTGTACCCCAAGTGGTACAATCCTCTATCGGGGGAGCTATCCCATTGGCAAGCAGATCGTCAGTATTCTGTGTTTTTCTTGCGGGCCTGTGTGTGGAAACAATGCCTCAAGCTGTGCTATTTTCTGTGCTATCCAGAATGGCATTTGCTCACGTTTAGTGGGCATTCTTCCCATAATCCGTTCAGCGTTTGTGGGGTGATTTTAGTTGCGGTCCCTTGTAGTTGACCTGCTGGAGTGACCCTTGTAGGCTAAAGTGTGTGTTCTCATAACGAACTGTGTAAGATTTCTATATAGCTTTATTATTTCTTTGTGAAGTGGACGTAAGTCTGCTGCTGGTAATGTATTTATCTCTGGATGCGCTGTGTAAGCAGCTAGAACCAGCCAAGTCGCTCCATCTCTCCTGAGCAGACCCAGTCTCACTTTATCTGTGGTATGGGGGAGGGCCTCTTTAAACCAATTTATATGCTCTTGGTAAGTGAGCTGGACTTCTATATCCTCGTATGGAGTATTCATCTGGTATTTCATCCGGAGTGTAAGAATGAAATGTATGTATGCCTGCATCTGCAGGTGGGAATTTTACCCAAGAATAGAACACCTCTGTTCTGTATGCCTTGTGTGCCTCAATCACGAAGGTAACAGTCCCACCTAATGCTGGGACTCCAAAATCTGCTAATTTTAAAGTAAGTGCATTTCTGAAATTTTCTGATATTTTTATAGCACTTTCCTGCTCTCCTTCTTCTGCTGCATTTGCATTTAATGCAGCCGCAGCGTCATCTTGGATAGACATTGCGAATGGACTTCAGAGAAATAGAGATAAGCATTATGCACAATGTAGGGAACTATAATCCTTCAAGCTACAATAAACCAATACATAGGATATGCCTACTTAGCTATGGCAGATGTTTCCCTCCCCACTCCAGATGTCTCTGGGTATATGTGAGTATGGGTCCCTGAGAAAGCACAACTGAACTACTCAGATATGACTGGTAAATAAAAACCAAACCAACGTTCGCGGCGCCATGTTGTGTAGTTCCTACCAATCTATATAGGATCTGCGCGTTTAGACAACATAAAGGGATTGGTGTCCAAACTGATTTCAGACACCCCCAAAGGATATGTTAGTCTGTAGACCAGCTAGCTCACAGTGCCACTATAAGCCCCACAAGCTTACCAAGGAGCGAATAGTTTCTGGCAACTATCGAACATGACAAACCTGACCCCTCAGGGATCGTAGAAACAGTGCAGTACTTTTCGCTCAGTCACTCGTGCTCACTCGGTCTCAGAGAGATATACAGAATAAACGGTGGGGACGTTTTTTCAATAAGCATTTATTGAACCAGCGTAATTCTACTATAAAATATGTGTGCTGCAACAACCATTAGACACAAACAGATGTATACAGTTATAAGCACCAACAGAGTAAATAAAAGGTAGAATTCTACCATGGTGCTAAAACAATGAATATATGCAGGCATATAGATACATGGCAGTAATCATGAGTACTCCTACGAGGCAAACCCTAACTAGATGTTGGGTGTAGGAAGGTGGAATCTGACTGCATGGTTGCCCCCACTTTTTTCCTGGTTTTTTGCTGGTTTTCGACTTAGTTGGACTGGGACTCTGCTATTCAGGGCCCCAGTTTATCTGCTTTCTCTTTAAAATGGATTCCTAGTACCTTAGGTACACTTCAGATTGGATTCTGGGGTGCCCTTATAAGTCCCTAGTATATGGTATACTATGTACCCAGGGCATACGTACCCCAGAGGCCTACCAGGGGCTGCAGCATGTATTATGCCACCCCTGGGAAGCCTTCCAAAATGACACCACAGGACTGCTACAGCAGCCTGAGTGAGGTGGTGCATGCACCCCTTATTGAGATATAGGTTCACTATATCTCACCCCATCACTGCACATATAAACCTATCAGTCACCCCTATGGCAGGCCTTATCAATCCTGAAGGCAGGGTGCTTGGTTTTATGTGAGAGGGTGCCCATGCATGAGCAGAGCCCCTCTGCAGCCTTCGGAATCTATCCTCCGGGGTTGTCTGTGAGTGCAGCCTGACCATATACTCTTAAGTGCATTATATCTCAACGGTAAATGCTAACTTTGGGATGGCTGCACGGAAACATGTCGTGTTTGGTGTCAAACACCTTGGAATCATACCCCCACACCAGTAACTGGTGTGGGAATATGATCCCACCCTTCTAGAGGGAGAGACATGACAGCACCGGTATACCCGGTACCAGCTAAACAGAGCCATGGCATCACAAAATGGATGCTGCAGCCACAGACACGAGTCTGGCCTCCTACTGCTGACCGAAACTCCGGCAGGGGAGGCCTGGACAATAGGTTTCCTGTCACAGGGAGGTGTTACCACCTCCCAGACAGGCTTTAGTGTATTGGGGCTGGGTGGGTGCACTCTCTGAGTGCTTTGAAGTCCTGCACTGGGGGCACATTTGGTGTCCCTGTGCATACCCCAGTTCAAACCGGTTGCAGGGGCTGCCAGCCCCTGCCCTGGCGCGAAACTGGACAAAGGAAATGGGTGTAGCCACCCCCCTCTTTCCAAACCCTCCCATAGGTGGGTCCCCTGAGTTAGTCCAACCCCTTCCTTGGGTATAAGATAGGAACCCCTGGCAACAGGACTTTAGATATCCCTGGACGAAACTCTGAAACTGAATCCTGGACCTTCGACGATCTGTTAAACGCCAGTTGACTGAAGAATCTCCCTTGGAGTAAAGGAGTTACTCCCCTGCTTGACAGGCACCAAAGACGCATCTGTCCGGTCTGCATCTCCGAAGCTCCCGCCGGACGCCGACGACCCTGCAACCCAGGTGGTGGATTTCCAGACTCCCCAGAGGCTGACCCGAGTCCCCAGCAAAGCTGAGACCCGTAGCCCTCGTGGGTACCGTGGAACCGGAACCCCTGGACACCGTGCACATTTGCAAGTGCATAAGCTTCTGGTCGATCCTAGAGGCTGTGCTTTGGGTTATTTGTAGCCCTGACCCCGAGCAGTGAATCCACCGAAGATTGCCGGCCTGGCCACTCCGAGTGACCCGTGGGCCGCCATTTTGTGATTCCGCTCGAGGTCCCTTCGCGATCCCTTGTCCGTCGACTTGTGGGTCTCTCAGAAGGACATCTTTGATTTCAACGGGCCCCCCTGGTTGCTCCAGGCCTGCCCTGACTTTCCCTCGCTTGGGGAGTCCCTCGGACCTCGCTGGTCCGCTCCGAAGCCATTGTTCTCTTTCTGCGTGGGTTGCTGTTGCCAAGGCTTGTTGGGTCCAATCCGGGCACCGACACCGCAGTCAGCTACTACCTTCGTGGGACAGCTCGATTCCAGCTCCTGGTCGTCTTCGACGCCTCCTGGTCCTCGTGGCTGCAGAGACAATATTCACCTCTTCGAACTTGAAGCACCCGACATCGGTGGGCATTCGACTATCGTGCCCCTGGTCACTTGCTAGTGACCTACACTCTGTCCCCTCTGCTTTCAGGTTCTTCTCAGTCTCGATCCAGGCTTGGATCTCTTCGGACACTTCGCAGCTTCCCGGCAGCAGCACTTTCCAGCCAGCAGCCATTGAAAACGACGGCGTGGCCCGACACCATTTGACACCTGTGCACCCGGCTTCCCTGGGTGAGGTAACACGAGTACTACGGTGCTCCCGTGGGTGTTGGCCCTAGAACCCTCTAAGTCCAAAAGGGTTTGTTCCTAGTCCACTCCGAAGTGTCCCTAAACTTTAAAACTCTAACCGCGACTTTCCCCATAGACACTAACGGAGCTCGCGGCTGTGTTCAAACACTGCACACGTCCCCCGTGGGTCCCCTGTGTCACTACCTTGGGTGGTTCCTTGGGGTCCCAGCGATTCTACAGGCTCTAGGCCTTGTGTCTAGTCAAGTCGTGGTTCTTATACCACTTTCTTAATATATGGTTTGGTACGCCCCTAGGGCTAATCGTATATTGTGCTAATTTACTGTGTTATTTGACTTGTAACTTGTGTATTTCGACCTCTAGCCTCATAAAGAGACTAGTGGGTAGTGTTTAGTAATAAATACATATATTTTATATATATACCTGGTGTGGTTCTCCTTTCATTTGGTCATTCATGAGATTATAGACTGGTAAAACAAACAGCTTAACACTCCTTCAAGACTTAGCCTGAAGGCTGCTCTCCATAGCTACCACTAGGATAGCTTTCAATAAAGGTTGCTTTAAACCTATCATCAATAAAGGTCGTTTGGACTGGTGCAAGGTGCCCACTATAACTAGTGGACAGCATATGCCAGGCCAACTTCTCACATTGGTGGCAGCGGTGGGATTCAAGCTTGCCTTTGTTTTACCAGATAATCTCAAGTGTGTGACTAACTGAAAACCACTAAAAGGTACCTGAGGTACATATAATTCAAGCTTAGAATTACAGTAAGTTCTACTGAACTTAGAGTTGTGTGTCAAGGGCTTAGCACACCCTTTCTACAACTCAAGAGAGTTTAGTAGGCCACACTAGAGTAGGTAGTGCATACACCACACCTCACTAGTGATGTCCTCAAGGCCAGGAACCACTGGGTCCCTGCCAGAAGCCACTGGGCTTCCACCATCCAAGTATGACAACCTCCAATTCTTGGAATTGAGAGCATTGTGTAATACTAGGAAATTGAAGACAGGAAAAACTGCAAACACCCAACGCCTCATAGAGATACTGCTGTTGGATGATCTCAAGCAGACCTCAGGGTCTGAAGAGGTAGGCAGAGTGGGTGGGGCAGCAAATGAGGAAGGGCCAAGGGGTGAAGATACCCATGACCTGACCTCTGAAGCTGGCCAGGAAGATGACAATGATCTTACCCTGGAAAATCCAGCTCGTCCTGCAGATGAGGAGGAGGACCAGAATGGCCTCCCCTTTGGCCCACCAGGAAGAGTTGAGAGTGTGCCTAGAAGGTTAAGAGCTCCTTCTCAGGAGTCTAACCATTCTGACACCTCAATAGGGACCTCTGTTTCCTCTCATAGGAGGGAATCCTCTCATGACAGGAAAGAGAGACTGCTCAAGTATGAAGAAGCTCAGCTTAGAATCAGAAGAGAGCAGTTGGCTATAGATAGGGAGTCCCTAGAGCTTCAGAAAACCAGAAGAAGGTTGGGACTAGAGTCCCATGGTGGCAGCAACTTCCCTAGTGGTAGGGAAAGGTCTCATGACCATAGAAACCTAAGCAAGATTGTCCCTCCCTACCAGAGTGGGGATGACATCCACAAATGGGTTACTGCACTGGAAAGGGCCTGTAAAGTTCAGAGGGTCTCCCAGGAGCAGTGGGCAGCAATCTTGTGGCTCTCCTTTGCAGACAAAGGTAGAGATAAGCTCCTCACTGTTAGAGAAGAGGATGCTGACAATTACAAAGTCTTAAAGAGTGCTCTGATTGATGGGTTTGGCCTAACCACTGAACAGTATAGGTTGAAGTTCAGAGACACCCAAAAGGCTCAGACTCAAGACTGGGTTGACTTTGTAGATTGTGCTACTAAGGCTCTGGAAGGTTGGATAATTGGCAGCAAGGTGCATGACTTTGTAGGATTGTACAATTTGATTATGAGGGAGCAGATCCTTAATAATTGTCAAAACCAGCTTTTACACCAGTACCTGGTGGACTCTGATCTGACCTCTCCCCAAGAATTGGTTAAGAAGGCAGACAAATGGGTCAGAACCAGGGTGAGGCCTAAGAATCAGGGTGGTGACCAGAAGAAAGATTCTACCAAGTCCCAAGAGAAAGGTGGGGATAAATCTAAGGATAAGTCCACTACAGGGCCCCAAAAGTCCTCTTCTGGGGGTGGGTCCCAAACTCCTTCCTCTCCTGAAAAGAAACCATATTGCCATGTCTGTAAAAAGCCTGGACACTGGAAGACTGATCCCAGTTGCCCCAGGATTGGCAATAAAGAAAATGTTCCTCAAGCTAATACTACCACCCCTCCTGGTACTACCAGTAGTAATCACCCAGTTGGGAGTAGTGCACCCAAAAAGTTAGGTGCTTTTGCAAGGGGAACAGAGGTGGGCCCTGATTTAGAAAGGCCCCCCTCACCAGACTCCTCTGACTCTGATGGTGGTATAGGATTTGCCACTTTTACCATGGGTCCCAATGCATTGGGCAGGTACAGACTGGAGCCACTGATTAATGGTCAGAAAGCTGTGGCATTCAGGGACACAGGGGCTAGTGTCACCATGGTGGCAGGGAAACTAGTCCCCCCTCACCAGCTTTTACCTGAGTTTAAATACCAGGTGACCAACATTGATGGTGTCAGAACAGATCACCCCATGGCCATAGTCAATCTTGGAGGGGTCACAGGCCCAAAGAGAGTGGCAGTGTCCCCAAACTTGCCTGTAGATTGCCTGATGGGCAATGATCTGGAAATTTCAGCCTGGGCTGAAGTTGAACACCAAGCCCATCTGAGAATGCTGGGCATCCCTGAGAATGTTAGTGGGGCTGTGAGGGCCACAGCCCAGCCCCAGGGAAATTTTGGAGTGATGGAGCCTGAAAGAATGGCCCACTCTCCTCCAAAAGAGAGCACAAGGGTTGAAGAAAAGTCTTCCTCCCCCCAGAATATAGGTAAGGGTCAGCCTCCTCAGGGAACTGATCCTACCCCTAGTGAAGGAACTGCCCCAGAGGTAGTCAGGCCTGTCCTGGCAACACCTCTGATGGCAGGGGACCCTTCCAAGGTGGTACCCAGTCTGGAGCAGGTAACCTGCCCCTCTCTACCCTGCCTCAGTCAGCCCAGGGCTGCAGAGGTCAGGAGGTCAGTGGACCCCACAGGGCCCCCTGTCCAGAGGAACCCCCCATCAGCAGATTAGGGGCACCCAGTCTAGTAGCCCTAGCCAGGTGAAAATTCCTCAACCCACTGAGGGATCCCCCTTACCCTTGTGTAGGGACCTCCCGCAGAAGGACTCTGCTGGGCAAAGGCAAACCTGGGACCAAAAGGTTCCAAACCTGCCATGACCCTCCAGTGTTCCCACCAAAGGGACCCAACCCCCAGCTGTAGGCAGCCAAAGGTTGACCCTTAGAGCTAGACCCAACTTAGTCATGGAAGGTAAGGCCTCCATGGTGGCTAGTGATCTGAGGAAGCTGAGGCCAACTTTATTAGGGCCTCACTTCTCTACTCAGACACCCCACCAGCCTTTTACTATGCCAAAACACACCACAGGTAGTGACTCCAAATGGTGGAGATCATCCCATCCCCTTGGGGTTAGGGATTGCTTTGTGGACCATAAGACAGGGGGTAACCATGCTAGTGCAGGTACTTCCTTATATGGCCACTTAGTAAATAAAGGCTCAAATGGGCAAGGTTAGCCTTATCTCCTTTCGTTTGGGGGGGGGTTATGTAGGAAGGTGGAATCTGACTGCATGGTTGCCCCCACTTTTTTCCTGGTGTTTTGCTGGTTTTCGACTTAGTTGGACTGGGACCCTGCTATTCAGGGCCCCAGTTTATTTGCTTTCTCTTTAAAATGGATTCCTAGTACCTTAGGTACACTTCAGATTGGATTCTGGGGTGCCCTTATAAGTCCCTAGTATATGGTATACTATGTACCCAGGGCATAGGTACCCCAGAGGCCTACCAGGGGCTGCAGCATGTATTATGCCACCCCTGGGAAGCCTTCCAAAATGACACCACAGGACTGCTACAGCAGCCTGAGTGAGGTGGTGCATGCACCCCTTACTGAGATATAGGTTCACTATATCTCACCCCATCACTGCACATATAAACCTATCAGTCACCCCTATGGCAGGCCTTATCAATCCTGAAGGCACGGTGCTTGGTTTTATGTGAGAGGGTGCCCCTGCATGAGAAGAGCCCCTCTGCAGCCTTCGGAATCTATCCTCCGGGGTTGTCTGTGACTGCAGCCTGACCATATACTCTTAAGTGCATTATATCTCAACGGTAAAGGCTAACTTTGGGATGGCTGCACGGAAACCTGTCGTGTTTGGTGTCAAACACCTTGGAATCATACCCCCACACCAGTAACTGGTGTGGGAGTATGATCCCACCCTTCTAGAGGGTGAGACATGACAGCACCGGTATACCCGGTACCAGCTAAACAGAGCCCTGGCATCACAAAATGGATGCTGCAGCCACAGACACGAGTCTGGCCTCCTACTGCTGACCGAAACTCCGGCAGGGGAGGCCTGGACAATAGGTTTCCTGTCACAGGGAGGTGTTACCACCTCCCAGACAGGCTTTAGTGTACTGGGGCTGGGTGGGTGCACTCTCTGAGTGCTTTGAAGTCCTGCACTGGGGGCACATTTGGTGTTCCTGTGCATACCCCAGTTCAAACCGGTTGCAGGGGCTGCCAGCCCCTGCTCTGGCGCGAAACTGGACAAAGGAAATGGGTGTAGCCACCCCTCTTTCCAAACACTCTCATAGGTGGGTCCCCTGTGTTAGTCCAACCCCTTCCTTGGGTATAAGATAGGAACACCTGGCAACAGGACTTTAGATATCCCTGGACGAAACTCTGAAACTGAATCCTGGACCTTCGACGATCTGTTAAACGCCAGATGACTGAAGAATCTCCCTTGGAGTAAAGGAGTTACTCCCCTGCTTGGCAGGCACCAAAGACGCATCTGTCCGGTCTGCATCTCCGAAGCTCCCGCCGGACGCCGACGACCCTGCAACCCAGGTGGTGGATTTCCAGACTTCCCAGAGGCTGACCCGAGTCCCCAGCAAAGCTGAGACCCATAGCCCTCGTGGGTACCGTGGAACCGGAACCACTGGACACCGTGCACATTTGCAAGAGCATAAGCTTCTGGTCGATCCTAGAGGCTGTGCTTTGGGTTATTTGTAGCCCTGACCCCGAGCAGTGAATCCACCGAAGATTGCCGGCCTGGCCACTCCGAGTGACCTGTGGGCCGCCATTTCGTGATTCCGCTCGAGGTCCCTTCGCGATCCCTTGTCCGTCGACTTGTGGGTCTCTCAGAAGGACATCTTTGATTTCAACGGGCCCCCCTGGTTGCTCCAGGCCTGCCCTGACTCTCCCTCGCTTGGGGAGTCCCTCGGACCTCGCTGGTCCGCTCCGAAGCCATTGTTCTCTTTCTGCGTGGGTTGCTGTTACCAAGGCTTGTTGGGTCCAATGCGGGCACCGACACCGCAGTCAGCTACTACCTTCGTGGGACAGCTCGATTCCAGCTCCTAGTCGTCTTCGACGCCTCCTGGTCCTCGTGGCTGCAGAGACAATATTCACCTCTTCGAACTTGAAGCACCCGACATCGGTGGGCATTCGACTATCGTGCCCCTGGTCTCTGGCTAGTGACCTAGACTCTGTCCCCTCTGCTTTCAGGTTCTTCTCATCCTCGATCCAGGCTTGGATCTCTTCAGACACTTCACAGCTTCCCGGCAGCAGCACTTTCCAGCCAGCGGCCATTGAAAACGACGGCGCGGCCCGACACCATTTGACACCTGTGCACCCGGCTTCCCTGGGTGAGGTAACACGAGGACTACGGTGCTCCTGTGGGTGTTGGCCCTAGAACCCTCTAAGTCCAAAAGGGTTTGTTCCTAGTCCACTCCGAAGTGTCCCTAAACTTTAAAACTCTAACCGCGACTTTCCCCATAGACGCTAACGGAGCTCGCGGCTGTGTTCACACACTGCACACGTCCCCCGTGGGTCCCCTGTGTCACTACCTTGGGTGGTTCCTTAGGGTCCCAGCGATTCTACAGGCTCTAGGCCTTGTGTCTAGTCAAGTCGTGGTTCTTATACCACTTTCTTTATATATGGTTTGGTACGCCCCTAGGGCTAATCGTATATTGTGCTAATTTACTGTGTTATTTGACTTGTAACTTGTGTATTTCGACCTCTAGCCTCATAAAGAGACTAGTGGGTAGTGTTTAGTAATAAATACATATATTTTATATATATACCTGGTGTGGTTCTCCTTTCATTTGGTCATTCATGAGATTATAGACTGGTAAAACAAGCTGCTTTACATTCCTTCAAGACTTAGCCTGAAGGCTGCTCTCCATAGCTACCACTAGGATAGCTTTCAATAAAGGTTGTCTTTAAACCTATCATCAATAAAGGTCGTTTGGACTGGTGCAAGGTGCCCACTATAACTAGTGCACAGCATATGCCAGGCCAACTTCTCACATTGGGCACCCCGCGAGGGATGTCAGACCACTGCGTGCTGAATGTCTGCGTGCGGGGACTTCAGCTTCTTGTGTCAGCATGGAAGCTTCTCTAGTTTGCCCAGTGGAGATGTGGTACTTATGTACCCAAAAGGTACCCTCAGGGGTTATACCTAGATGTGTCATAGTACTGTGGGCTTGTCGGCCAAGGATGACGATAGTGGTAACTCTTGTACAGAGGTATTAAGCAGAAGATGGTAATCCTAAGAATCCTCATGCTTAATAAATTTGCCTAGATTTCGAGAAAACCACACGACATTTATTCGGCACCTAACTAGGTAAAAGGTCAGCACCAGAGCCGTTATGTAGAGCAAGGTAGGACAAATGTAGGTAAAAGTTGTGCAACTACCTAGGCCTATATTGGGGTACATTGGGGGTCATAACAATGAGAGTGGTGGGACGCAGGAGACCCATGCTTTGATTTCTTATGGCTCTTCCATGACTTCAACAAAGCCCTATCCTTCAACCAACTTCTCGATGGAGAACCAGACCAGTCTCTTGACCTCGACCGAGATCGACGAGCCATGGATATCGAATGGTACCTAATCTTCGATATCCTGATTAACTTCACTACTGCGAGTTTTGTGTCCCTCTCTCGAATTGCCTTCAAGCTCATCTTGGCACACGACAAACACGATTTTGATTCGTGGGGCTGGAGTCAAGAACCACAAACAGACATCATGTGGCTCTGTAACCGACATCCGACGGTTACAGGTCATACATGGTTTTAACCCAGAAGGTTGTGGTGACACTCGGCACACAAAAAGGACATTTCTAGAAGAAATTAATTAACAATTGTTGATAGTCGGTTAAAGCTCTGGATCCACGCTGTTTGACACAGAAAGAAAGGAACTGACACCAGGCGAGCAGGGGATGTATATGTAGGGGACCCAACGTCACAGCCGCATGAAATGGAGTCGCACGCAGAACAATGACGTCACACAACACCACATATCGACGCTGGATGACAATGCTATACAAACGTTTCCAGATCCAGTATTCAAAAGGCGAGGAACCTGCAGTTAGAAGTCTTTATCACAAAGCAGCGTCTAGATAGCAGATGTTGCAAATGTTTGCAACAAAAAGCCTGATTTAGGATTTTGCATAATTACCTTGACGCAAACACAATGAAGTTCAATGTCCGACAAACTCTCGGTCTGCCGGTCTCATTTAGAGAAGGGCATAACTTAGGTTTACCATCAATGGAGCTCTTGTTGGCTTTGTCGAAGGAAAGCTTCCTCTGATGAAGTAGGGACCATTGGGGAACTGGCATCAGATACAAGGCAAAAAATGAAGGGGGAGGGGTGTACAGTAACAGAACCCCATTTTCCTACCATCACCCTCTGTTGGTTTGGGTATGTTGCCCCTGGATTTGTTGGAGGTGGTACTTTTTGATATTTATGGTGAACCCTAGACTGTGGAGTAGGAATACCGCTGTTTGAGTGTGTGCTAGGTATTGTTGCTTGCTGCTGCTCTTGATTAGCTGGTCGTCTAAGTAGGTGAAAAGTAAGGATTATGTTACTTACCCTACAAGCATCTATTTGTAGCGTGTAGTGCTGCAGATCCACATGTTGTGTATACTCCTGCCATCTAGTGTTGGGCCTGGAATTTACAAGTTGTTTTTCTCGAGGAAGCTTTATTATCTGCGTTGGGCGTCGAGTCTCCTCCCCCTTGAAGCATTGCACATGTCGAGGACTATCACTCATATTAGCAAGACCGGCGATAACATTATCGCTGTTTTAGCGGCAGGAACCAGCCTCTAAAACGGCGATAATGGGCTTGCTAATATGCGTTATGGAATTCCAATAGAAGCCCAGGTTAGATGTCCTGCACATCTAACCTGGGCTTCTATTGGAATTCTATAACGCATATTAGCAAGCCCATTATCGCCGTTTTAGCGGCAGTTTCCTGCCGCTAAAACGGCAATAATTTTATCGCCGGTCTTGCTAATATGCCCCTTTGTTCCTTAGAAAGTTTTGTTTTTGCCATGAAAGGAGTGAGGATGAAAATAAGTTACTTACTTGCAACTGCAGTTCTCCAGGATTGGTATCTTTCATAGATTCACATGCTTGAATCATTCCCCGTCGTCGAAGTGGGAGTCCCACGGTACAATAATAAAGCAGCATATATCATTATCATAGGCTATAATGGCAATGAAAAAGTCAGTTTAATAGCCTATCTATGTCCTTTTAAAAAAGGACCAATCTTGAACTATAACCAGACGACAGCACCCTCTAGAACACTCCCAAAAGAGGAGGAGTCCCTCAGATTGTCAAACACAAGTGTGAATAAAAAATCCCGAGCTATAGGGGGAGCCACTACGGGGAGGAGGGTGGGTCACATGTGAATCTATGAAAGATACCAATACTGGAGAACTGAAGTTACAGGTAAGTAACTTATTTTCTTCACCAGTAAGGATAATATTACTTACCCAGTAAGCATCTGTTCTTGGCATGTAGAGCTGTAGATTCACATGCTTTGCATACTCCTGCCATCTAATGTTGGGTCTGGATGTTTGCAAGTTGTTTTTCTTCGAAGAAGTCTTTCCTAGTCACGAGGTAAGGTGACTCCTACTTTCGGTGATAGTGCGCATGGTCATCGACTCCATTGTTAGATTGTTTTCCCGCAAGAGGGTGAGAATGGAGTAAGTAAGTGTAGTATAGAGATGTCCATGCGTATAAATGTATAAAGAAGAACTGCAACAAATACAGGTACCCGGGTGGGCGCATGTGAATCCACAGCTCTACATGCCAAGAACAGATGCTTATCCGTTAGAGGCATGTGTGCTGTAGATACACATGCTTTGCATAGACTACAAAACAGTATACTCCCAAAGCGGTGGCTAACCTGTAGATTTTGCAGTTGTTTGAAATAGTGTTTTAACCCTTTCAGCGCGGCCGGAATTCCCCCGCCGTGCGGGCGAATTCCACGCGTGCGCAAATCCCCTGGCCGTCCGACGCACACGCCCACCGTGGGCCGTCCGACACATGCAACGGGTTAAGTACTGCTTGGCCTACATTAGCTTGTTGACGTGCTAACACATCTACACAATAGTGTTTGGTAAATGTGTGTGGTGTAGACCATGTAGGTGCTTTACATATGTCAGCTAGAGGAATGTTACCTAAAAAGGCCACAGAAGACCCTACTTTGTGAGTGGAATGCGCTCTAGGGGGTATGGATAAAGTTCTTTTAGCTTTAGCGTAGCATGTTTGAATGCATTTAACAATCCATCTTGCAATGCTAGATTTAGAGATGGGATTGCCTTTGTGAAGTGGAGCAAATGCAACAAACATTTGTTTTGTTTTTTGCGAAAGTCTTTTGTCCTATCTATGTAGTACAATAAAGCTTTTTTAACGTCAAGCGTGTGAAGAGCGCGTTCTGCTACAGAATCAGGTTGAGGAAAAAAGGCTGGTAACTCAACCTATTGGTTTATATGAAAAGCAGAAACTACTTTGGGAAGGAGTTTAGGGTTGGTGCGTAGAACTACTCTGTCTTTGTGTAGCTGAAAGAAGGGTTCTTCTAAGGTTAATGCCTGTAGCTCACCAACTCTCCTCAGTGATGTGATCGCAATGAGGAAAGCAAAGTTCCATGAGAGAAATTGCAAGGGGCACTTGTGCAATGGTTCAAAAGGTGGACCCATGAGCCTTGTGAGAACAATGTTGAGATTCCAAACTGGGGCAGGAGGAATCCTTGGTGGTATTACTCTTTTCAACCCTTCCATGAAAGCTTTGATTACTGGAACTCTGAACAGTGACAGATGTTGCCTGTTCTGCAAATACGCAGCTACCGCTGCAAGGTGCAAATGAATAGATGTATATGCTAGTCCAGTTTGCTGTAAGTGTAACAGGTAATAGATAATGTTTTGTATAGAAGCATGTAAAGGATTGATTTTGTTGTTATTGCAGTATACAACAAATCTTTTCCACTTTGCTACATAACAAGCTCTGGTGGTAGGCCTTCTTTTTTTTTGTTTGATCTGTTTATTGAAGATTTTGTTGTTTTATACATGAATATAGAAACAATATACTGTCACAAGAAAATGCCATACAGAGCCAATAGGGAAACAGCAATTTCAGGTCATGAGTCAACAGCTCAACGGCAAGGCTACAGCAGCGAGCAGAAACAAAACTGTTAGAGGCAAATGGCATATCCCATCAATCATATAACCTCCTGCCTCCATCATTGATGCAGTTTAGTCACGTTATGGTGCATTATAGCACCAACTATACAATAATCATCAAGTACATAGGTATGTTTCTTATGGCTTCACTCCGCCATATCACAGCAATTTGTTTATGGAATCAAACAGTTGTTTAAAAAAGAAGCAGCATCTAACAAGGGAAAGAAAAACGTTGGGAAGGGGGGTGTGAGGAGGACCAAGAGCCGCATGGAGGCAAGAAAGGCGACTATCAAATACGTGCACATCCTAACGACTAGGAGATGTATCCAATTAATATGAGATATAGGGGACTCTGTATACTCCTCAATACAAATACTCAGGCCATGGGTCTGTTCCAGTGCAATACTCTATAAGTCATCCGTCATCATCAACCCTTGTAACGCACATAGCATAGTATTCCATGCAGCGGAGATGGGAAATTTGCGCAAACCTAACGCGTCTTCCCGTGTCAGGGAGACCGCTTCAGCCTTAGCCCAATTCAGCATAGAGAGGAGCCATGCTCTCACAGGCGGAGGCTCCTCTGCTTTCCACTTGCGGGTAATCAATCGCTATGCCACAATAAAACCGAGATCTAGAAACCGGGTGGACGCTTCGTGTTTTTTATGTCGTGAGAAGACGCCGGTGATGCATGTCTCCCATGAGCGTGGCACCTCCCTGTCCTTGCAAGTGACTAATGCCTCAAGCACCCCCTCCCAATAGGTACGTAAAGCGGGGCAGGACCACAGCATGTGTAAGAGATCGGCATTTGTTAACTTGCAACGTGGGCAGCATGTATCGGTTGATTTTATCTGGGGTGAGATAAGCCCTGTGAATGATATAAAATTGAATTAACCTAAAACGAGTGTTCCTGGGGACCTGTTTCGGACTTTCCAAGACCATAGACCATTCCTTTTCCGAGTAGGGCCTCTCCCGGCCTGTCTCCCACTTAGTTCTCAACTGCGCAAGATCTATTAGAGTATGCTCCCTGATTGACTCCGCGAACCACTTCACCAAGTGTCGACCCGTACCCATAACGTGTATATATTGCACTAGGAGATTCGTCGGAGGTTCCTGTGTAATATCTCCCCACCATCGTCGGAACGTGGCCATCCAGGAGGCATGATTCAAAAACTGGCCCGGGGGAACTCCATCCTCGGTCGAGATAGCTACAAATGGACGCAGTGTACCGTCTCCTTATAGATCCCCCAGAGTGGTTATACCAGCCCCCACCCAATCAGTAAGGTCCGTACTTTGTACGCATCTTCTCACAGTTGGCATCCCCAGCAAAGGCACAGCGGGTGCGTACTCAGTGACCTGTCTAGTAAGACGCAGCGCCCGGCGAAAACATTTCCGCGCTATCAAGACGAGCAAGGGGAGGGGTTTGTTCGATCTATTACAAGGGTGGAAAAGGGAAAGAATCTTGTCCAGGGTGTACGGTGGTTCGCGTACAGCTGAGTCTGACAAATGGAACTCCTCCACCCATTTCGCCACCCATAGGATTTGAGATGCCAAAAAATAATGTTCAAAATTGGGCAGAACCAATCCCCCTCTCGAGCGAGGTAGGTACAGTTTCGCCAGTGCTACCCTGCACCGCGAGTTGTTCCAGATGAAATCTCGGATAATACTCTCTAGGGAGCGGAAGGACACGGGTAGGTAGAGCGGTGAGTTAGCAAAGTAATAAAGGAGATGTGGCAACATAACCATTTTAATTAATTCCACTCTGCCAATGACAGAAAGGTGGAGCGACTTCCAAAATTCAATCTGTGACTTGAGCGCTGTGACCGCTCTCGTGATGTTACCGTCCATAAGATTGTGATCATTATGGTAAATACGGACCCCTAAGTATCTGAACGTCGTTGGCTGCCATTGTACCACCGTCCCATCCACTTCTCAACGCGGATCCTCCGTACCAGGGTAAAAGGGATATAAGCAAGATTTACCCCAGTGCACACCCAGCCCAGACAGAGATGCAAACAACCTCAGGGTGGCAGGGATGACAGGAGGAATCGCCCGGATGTCCCTAACGTACAACAGAATGTCGTCTGCATAAAGCGAGACCGCATACATACCATCCCCAAGAGGAATCCCCCAGCCCGGAGCTGAAGTACGAAGCGTCATTGCTAACGGTTCAATCACGAGGGCAAAGATCAGGGGGGAGAGGGGGCACCCTTGGCGCGTCCCCCGTTCTATTAGTATAGAGTCAGAGAAGAGAGTCCCCAGTCGCATCCGCACTATAGGAGCCCCATACAACAGTCCAACAAGGCTTAAGATGTAAGGTCCAAATCCAAAACGACGGAGCACAGCGAACATGAAAGCCCACTCCACCGTATCAAAAGCCTTCTCTAAATCTAACACAACACAGCCGGCCATCGGCCAGTCAGTGGTAGTACAGCGCATTACCCTGAACAGTCGTCGTATATTGAGCGACGTGTTACGGGCCGGCACAAACCCATTTTGATCATGGTGGACTAGTTGAGGGATCAACGGCGCCAACCTACCTGCCAGGATACCCGCTAAGATCTTATAGTCTCCGTTCAGGAGCGCTAGGGGCCGATAAGCCCCCGTCGAAGTGGGGTCCCGTCCCGGCTTGGGGAGCGCAATCAGCGTAGCCTCTATCATCGAGGCAGGAAGGGCAAGGGTCTCGAGTGCCTCCATATATACCTTGAGTAACTGCAGGCTCAGGGAGTCAGCATATGACTTGTAAAAACCGTCGGGACCAGGAACTTTCCCAGACGGTAAAGCCCTCATCGTGCCCCGAACCTCATCCAACATAAGCGGGGCATCTAATTCCATCCGCTGCTCTCGCGATAAGGCCGGGAACGGAAGTTCCTCCAAGAACTGCTGTATCAACCCCTCTGGGGTCTGTTGGCCAGCTTTATACAGCTGCTGGAAATGCGCGGACAGTTCCCCGTGGATTTCTCGCTGTGTATGCAATAATTCTCCACTCGAAGAGCGGAGAGTCGTAATCGGACCACCCGGCTGCTCTTGTTTAATAAGCCAGGCAAGGAGGGATCCCGAACGATCTGCTTTAGCGTGCACTGCCGCGGAGTGCGCTGCAAGATTAAGGCAGCGCTGTCTGTCCAGTAGCTCTGTATGTTTCTTGCGCATTTCCGCCAAATCAACCAGTCCTCCAGTATCTGTCACCGCCTTAGATTCCAGTGGCAACAAACGTCTTTCTACATCAAGCAGGTCCGATGCCACTAGTTGTCGCAATCCGTGACCTAACCCCAAACACGTCCCTCTCAGGGTAACTTTCAAGGCCGCCCACTCCACCAATGCAGAAGCAGTCCCCGCATTGAGCGCGAAATATTCCCCTATAGCCTCTCCGATCTTCTCCCGAAACATTGAATCCTCGAGCATGGCCGGCTGTAGCCTCCACGTAGGGATTCCCGGGATCCCACCCTCCAAGGCCAGCTCGACACAGTGAGGATTATGATCAGAGTGCGTACGCCCCCAATATTCCGATTTCAAAACATAAGGAAGGAGGCAGGGGGACCCAAAGAACCTATCAAGCCGAACATGTAGGTTATGAGGTGCTGAGAAAAAAGAATACACCCTTTCCCCCGGGTGGTGATGTCTCCAAATGTCAACCAGATTCCACCCCTGTGCCCAACCCTTTAGCACCGCAGCATTGGACGAAGCAGCCGTGCCCCTTAGAGGGGGAAAGGATCTGTCAGTCCCCACATCTAGGACACTGTTAAAGTCCCCCCCCCCCAGCAACCAGAGAATCTCGCACCACCTTCCCAAAGCAAGGGACATCTGGTCAAAGAACTGGCCCTGGTCCACATTCGGTGCATACACACTACCCAACAGTATGTTACGTCCAATCAATTTACCCCTCGCCAGCACATACCTGCCCTCACTATCCGTAAGAACCTCCTCCATAGCAAAGGGTGTCCCAGGGCGAATCCAAATAAGGGCTCCCCATGCAAACAGAGAGTACTCCATGGCATATATTTTACCCCTCCATCTACGCTGTAATCGGGTGACCTCCAGCGCGTTTAGGTGCGTCTCCTGCAATAGTGCTACTTGCACATGGTGGTGTCTTAAGTAGGAGTACACTGCATACCTACGGAAAGGCGTACGGAGAGCCCGGACATTCCATGTTAGTATCACGTGACCCATGACATTGCTAAAGAAAGCGTACAGTAATGAACAGCAGCTTCCCCCACCTGAAGCCCGATAATTATCAGTCGGACCTGCACAACATCAGTTCCAGTGTCCCCCTCACGGGCTCCTGCAGTAAAAGGGGTGCGGGAAAAACCAACTAGGGAAAGGAAAAACCACATAAGGGCAACCCCCAGAACATTAGGGTGTCGTCCAAACCTGTCATGCAGCAACCGAGCCGAATGTCCTACTGGCCCCGAATAGATGGGGAAAACAGGGGGCCGTACAACCATGAGGGTATACTCTCTTAGTCCCCACCGCTAATGTTAATAGTGTATTGCTCGAGCGGAAATCCAAAAAACGAGGACAGCAGCACCCCCAGGTTATAAAGGCACAACTAGCATATCAAGTCATCTCAGTCCCAACACATATCTACACACAGGCATTGGAAACAGCAGGAACCCCCATAGCCACACAAGCAGCAGCACTCCGCAACGTGCTGCCAGGGCAGCCAGTTTCATACAATACCATTCGCCGCCTGGGGTGTAATGTCCGGCATTCTCATGGACACCTTGTCAGATGAGTCTGCTATTGAGGAGCCCCCCTCCCCCGATGAGTGAAAGGAAGTGTCCGCTTTGTCTTCCGTCGCCGCTGCCTCTGCCATTTTCTCTGCAATACGAATCACCTCTTGTCGCTCTTTACGGATCTGGTCCAGTCCTGGCGCCGCCGCCGACCCCAGGAACCTTCGTCTAGGTCGCCGTCACCGGGACCCCTACCATCTGTTTCTCCAGGCCTTAACACAGCAGCTCCTGTGGGTCGTGGGCCAGAATGCAGACCCGACGCTTCTAACCAGTCCCAAGCGTCCGGAGGAGTATCAAAGAACCTGGACTTTCCATCAGAGACTACGCAGAGTCTGGCCGGAAAGATCAGCGAATAGGAGAGATTGAGCTGGTGGAGCTGTCGCTTGACCTGCATAAAAGATGCCCGTTGGCGCTGAACTTTCATAGTATAGTCTGGAAAAAACAGCACTTTAACGTTCTTATATTGGATGTCGTCCAGCTTCCTTGTCTCACGGAGGATCACATCCCGGTCTCTGAAGTGGAGAAGCCTGAAGATGAGCGGGCGAGCCCTGTCGCCGGGAGCCGGCCCCCTGCCCGGGACACGATGTGCCCGTTCGATTGTGAAGAAGGGGGAGAATGTGGCACGAGAGATTTAAGCCATGTTTCCAGAAAGGAGACCGTGTCTTGACCCTCCGCACCTTTCGGCAATCCAATCAGTCGAACATTATTCCGTCGTGAGCGTCACTCTGCATCCTCAATACGATCCTCAAGATATCGGATTCGAGCTTCGTGGGCGTTCTGTTGCTTTTCCTGGAATTCCGTAGCTGGTTTCAGTTCAGCGACTTCCTGCTCTACGACCGCGATCCGTTCCTTCAGATTCCGGTGGTCTGCATGCAGCAGGTTGAGGTCCAGAGCCACCTTGTCCAGTTTGGCTTCCATGGAGGCGCTGGAGCGCTCAATGGCTTGCAATATGGCGTCCAAGCGATCCTTCGGAGCCGTGCATTCCCCTACTGGTTGCGGCGGGTCAGCGTCGCCAGCACCCGGCGCCTGTGAGGAGGCTCTTGACCCGGCCCCCTTGGTTCGACCCATGTTGCGATATATCGCCAGGCACGTCTGTTTTGTTTCAGGATTGTTCCACCGGATCTCCCCACAACACCTCCTGACCCAGCACCAGTCCGCACCTCTGCTGGCCGCGCCAGTAGGCCTCTCTTTGCTGCCACGCCGCTCCTCACACTGAGCAGCACCAGTTTTCATGCATTCTGCGGCCACCGGGTCACCTGGCCCCGCACCTCCTCTCCGATGCACAGTACGCCACTGCTGCCCTCCTGCGTCTAGCGTTTACTGCCAAGGGCTCCCAGCTGCGTCATTCGAGCGTTCCTGCCCGCAGCACACTTCCCATCAGTGCCACCACTTCTGATTTTGGCCCCATTAGTACAGGCAGCTGGAGCGATCCTCATCTACAGCATACAACTTACACCAGCCGGTGCAAGCACAGACCGCCAGTCCAAACAGAGTCTCCTCCTATCGCCCAACGTGTGGCAGGGCTATTCGACCCCTTTTCACTATGTCCATCTCAGGTCTATCCCCGGCTACACCACACCGTGTCTCTGGGATCCACGCGGGGGATCAACTTCATCAATGGTGGCTTTGCACTGCTACCACCACCATGCAGGAGCAATGCTCACTCCTACACAGCCTCAGTCTGGGCGCACGCCTCGGCCTGCCTCTGCACCGGCCAGAATTCTCGCTGGCTTCTGCCAGCTAGGGGTCAGTTCTTCACCCCCTGTGGGGGCACAGCATGAACGGAGCTTGCAATGCGGTAGGCGGAGCCGCCATCCAGGCTCACGTTCGGCCAGCCGCGGCTCCGTTCGTCTTTTGCCAGCACACCGGCAGCGTTCGCGGGGGCCCCCGGTGTTCCAAGCCTGACCGCTTGCTGTTCTGCTTCTCACGACCTCTCCTCTCACCGCCTCGTATCACCCTTCAGTGGGTGCACCACCGTCACTGCTGTCAGGGCCGGAGAAGCGAGGCCCATTCATAGGCGCTCCGCTCAGCTAATCATGACCGCCATGACTACACCGCCCACCATCGCTCCGCTGCGTCACAGACGAGACGCTTCCTGGATCCCGCAACAGTCTCGGCGGATTCCCGGGGGTGCCTCCAGCTCTTCACCCACCGTCTGTCCGCAGCAGTTCCTGGCAAACCAGGATAATAATGCCGGATTATGGGGACAAACTGTGGAGCGCTCTCAGAACACGTCCGCCATTCTGCCCCTGCAGGCCACGCCCCCTGGTGGTAGGCCTTCTTGCTTCTTTTAGAATATTCATACAGTCTGGTGGTAAATTTAAATAACCAAACTCTATGACTTCAGGAGCCAGATCGCTAAGTTCAGTTCTTTGGGATTTGGATGTCGGATTTCTCCATGGTTCTGTGTGAGGAGACTGGAGGCGAGGTGCAGCTTTTGATGTGGAACTAGTGACAGCTCTAACAGGGTGGTGTACCATGGCTGATGGGCCCATGTAGGAGCTACTAGAATTAGTGTGAGGGATGTTTGCCTGAGCTTCCGAACCAGACACGGAATGAGCGGGAGAGGCAGAAAAGCATAGGCAAATATCCCTGACCAGTTCAACCCTTTGAGAGCGGGTGTGGGAACCTGGAGCCAAAGTTTGGGCATTTTGCGTTTTCTGCTGTGGCAAACAAGTCTATTTGTGGGAATCCCCATTGTTGAAAGTACGGAAAGAGAACTTGGGGATGAAGTTCCCACTCGTGAATTTGCTGTCTCCTGCTGAGAAGGTCGGAAATTTGGTTGTTTACTCCTGGGAGGTGTTCTGCCAGAAGATAAATCTTGTGATGGATTGCCCAATTCCAAATGGCTTGAGCGAGTCTTGACAGTTGGAGAGTGTGTGTCCCCTCCTGCTTTTGCACATAATACATTGCTGTCATGTTGTCTGTTCGGACTAGGACAGTTTTGCCAATGAGGTGAGTTTGAAAAGCTTTGAGCGCTAGAAAAACTGCTAGAAGCTCTAGATAGCTGATGTGGAGGATTTTTTGTTTGTTGCTCCACAGGCCTTGTATTGTGCAATCTTGGAGATGAGCACCCCAACCTGACAGAGATGTGTCTGCTGTGAGCACCATCTGTGGAATAGGGTCGATGAAAGGCCGTCCTTTTGATAAGTTTTGTGGGTTCCACCACTGCAGAGAGCCATGGGTACGGTCGTCTACCAACACTAGATCGGTTAATTGACCGTGTGACTGATTCCACTGACCTGCCAAGCACTCTTGTAGGGGATGCATGTGAAGTCTTGCATGGGGTACAATTGCAATGCAAGACGCCATCATTCCCAGCAGTTGCATGAACACTCTGGCTGGTAAGGCTTGGTTGGACTGAAACTGTAGTATCATAGCCTGAATATTGTGAATTCTGGCTACATTGGGAGAGGCTAGTTCTTTGAGAGTGTCTAGAGTGGCTCCTAGGTAAGACTGCATCTGTGACAGATGCAGGTGAGATTTTTGTGCATTGACCGTGAAGCCCAGTTGATGAAGTAAGTCTATTGTGATTTGTGTGTGTTGTAGACAGTTTTGGTAAGTGCTCGCTTTGATGAGCCAGTCGTCTAGACAGGGGAAGACGTGAATATGCTGTCTTCTGAGATGAGCCGCAACTACTGCCAGACATTTGGTAAATACTCTGGGTGCTGTAGTCACCCCGAAGGGAAGTACTTTGAACCGGTAATGCTTACCTGCTATCACAAATCTGAGGTATTTGCGATGAGCCGGATGAATTGGAACATGAAAACGTGCATCTTTTAAGTCTAGAGTAGACATAAAATCTGCCTTTTGTAAAAGTGGAAGCACCTGTTGAAGGGTCACCATGTGAAAGTGTTCGAACAATATATAATGGTTTAACTCTCTGAGATCCAGAATAGGTCTTAGGGAACCATCCTTTTTGGGAATGCGAATATACAGAGAGTAAACCCCTGAGCCCTGGTACTGTGTTGGAACCGGCTCTATAGCTCCTTTCAGTAAGAGAGATTGCACTTCCTGTTCGAGCAATTGTAGGTGTTCTGGAGACAATTTGTGAGATCGAGGTGGAATGTTAGGAGGATTGCTGGTAAGCTCCAGGCAATAACCATGTTGGATAATTACAATCACCCATTTGTCTGTTGTTATAGATTGCCAAATGGGGAGAAATTGTTGAAGTCTTCCCCCGATAGGTGAGGTATAGTCGGGGGGAAGAATGGGCAAGTCACTGCTTATTAGGGGAAGGGGAGCTGCGAGGTGTGTTGCCTTACCACTACCTTTAAAGTTATTCCCTCTATAACCTCCTCGAAAAAAACCTCTTGAGGGAGAGGACTGGTTATTACCTTTGTAGGTTGAGGTATTCTGGTCTGAGGATGTGGTTTTGAACCCCCCTTGGTAAAAGGAATGACGAAAGGAGCCTCTGTTTGATGGAGACTGGAGCGCTCCCATGGACTTGGCCACTTCAGTGTCCTTTTTCATCTTTTCTAATGCCTGATCTACGTCAGGACCAAAAAGATGTTTTTTATCAAATGGTGTGTTAAGAATGGATTGTTGGACCTCGGGCTTAAACCTAGAGATCCTTAACCATGCATGTCTCCTAAGCAAAATGCTAGTGTTGACCTCTCTAGCTGCGATATCAGCAGCATCTAGAGCGCACCTAATGGAGGAATTTGAAATGAGCTTACCCTCATTTACTAAATCCTGCGCTTTAGCTTTATGCTCATCTGGGAGATATTGAAGCAATTGCTCCATTTCATCCCAGTGTGCCCTGTCGTACCTGGCTAAAAGGCCCTGTGTATTTGCAATGCGCCATTGATTTGTAGCTTGAGCAGCTGTGCACTTGCCAGAAGTGTCTATTAACTTAGACTCCTTATCTGGTGGAGGAGCATCCCCTGATGTTTGGGAATTAGCCCGCTTATGAGCATTAGACACTATCAGTGAATCTAATGGCAACTGGCCCTTGACAAATACTGGGTCTCTTGGGGAGGCCTTATACTTTTTGTCAACCCTAGGAGTCAAGATGCGTGCTCGTTCTGGGTCCTTAAAAATTTCATCAGCGTGTCTCATCATGCCCTTAAGCATAGGAAGTGTTTGTGATGACCTCTGTGTGGATCCTAAAGTCTCAAACGAAAAATCTTCTAATGATTCTTTGTGCAGTGCCACCCTATGATATTGTGCAGCCCTGGCAGTGAGTTCCTGGTGGGATACATTGTTGTTTGGAGAAGAAGGCTTGGCTGGGTAAAGGTCTGGGTCATTATCTGCTGGAGGATCAATTGTATAATCCGTCCATGGATCTACTGGCAAATGTGTCCCCCCATCATCAGCACCATCGTCATCATGGTGAGATTGTGGAGAATCCTGAGGTGTGATTTGCAAAGGATTTGCAGGTGGAGAAGGAGGTGGGGTGGGGATGATGGTGGTAGATGAAAAGGACTGGTAGCAACAGATTTCCTCATTAAAGGGGTCTTGTAGGGAGTGTCCTCATCAGGAAGCTTATGTTTCTGAGGCAGCTTGGTATGAATATGACCAATCTAAGGGTTGATATATAGTCTCTTTCGCTTGGGATTTTTTTCGGTGGGACAATGTCTAAATTCGGATCCGAAGGGACATCTTTTGGTTTTGGCGCCGACATTTTCGGTGCTGGCGTCTTCGATACTGGCGTGGGCTGGCCTTTCGGTACGGAAGATTTCAGCTCCGAAGGCTGCTTGGCTTTCGGCATGGAGGATTTCAGCTCCGAGCCGGATTTCTGTTTGGAACCGGAGGGCTTCGGTTCCGACGAGGACTTTTGCTGACTCGGTACCGAGCCGGAAGGCTTGACTGGCTGTTTCGGAGCCGGGCCTGGAGGCGGGGCATCGGAAACGTCATCTCGGTGCCGACCTTGGCCAGAAGGCAGAGGTGGTGCCGAAGCCTCATACTTTTTGGGAGTGATTTAAATGGGCAAGGGGTCTTCCGTACTCACGTCACCTTGTCCCCTCAGCAGTTCTTCGGCATCGAGGTCTATCTCGAGGTCAAAGTCGGAGTCCTGCACGGAGAATGCTTCTTCCTCCTCTGCCGCTGATGCCTCAACGTCTTCTTGACCGGAATCTTCACTGAAGATGTCCGGCGTGTCTTCGATGCTCTGACGCTGCATCTCTCAACGTCGAGCCCGACGATCGCGAAGAGTTTTCTTCGATCGAAATGATCTGCAAGCGTCACAGTCTTCTTCCTTGTGCTACGGAGACAAGCACAAGTTACGCACTGTGTGTGAATCAGTGCGCGGATACTTCACGTGGCACTGAGGGCAGAATTTGAACGGTGTCCGTTCCATCGACGAAGAGCTGATCCGACGCGGTTAGGCCCGAAGGCCGTCCACGAAGCTTTCCGATCGAAAAGTAGATTTTGTTGATCGAAACGATACGCGGAGAAGTGGGAAACACGTACGAAACAATACAGTCGAGGGTAGAGAGGATTGCGCGCCGAGGGGAACCCGAAGAATGTTTTCGAACCGGAGCGAAGCAATACACGTCCGAACGCGATGGCAGAAAAAAACAATCTAACAATGGAGTCGATGACCATGCGCACTATCACCGAAAGGAGCAGTCACCTTACCTCATGACTAGGAAAGACTTCTTCGAAGAAAAACAACTTCCAAACATCCGGACCCAACACTAGATGGCAGGAGCATGCAAAGGATGTGTATCTACAGCACACATGCCTCGAACTGGTTCTTTCATAAATTCACATGCTTGAACCAGAATAGCAAGCATTTACTGTATTTGTATATCTTGTAGTATTAGCTCAAATAGCGGATGGTGGGTAGAAAATATATACATAACATTCATATGCAATTTAATAAATTAATATGTTTATATCATACATTACAATTTGCATCAATCAATCAATCAAAACATTTGTAAAGCGCACTACTCACCCGTGAGGGTCTCAAGGCGCTGGGGGGGGGGAGGTGCTGCTACTGCTCGAACAGCCAGGTCTTGAGTAGCCTCCTGAAGGTTAGTAGGTCCTGGGTCTCCCGTAGGAGGATGGGGAGGGTGTTCCAGGTCTTGGCGGCGAGGTAGGGGAACGATCTTCCGCCGGTGGTCGCTCTTCGGATGCGGGGGACGATGGCGAGGGCGAGGTCGGCGGAGCGGAGCTGGCGGTTCGGGGTGTAGAAGGTGAGTCGTCTGTTGAGGTATGCCGGTCCGGTGTTGTGGAGTGCTTTGTGTGCATGGGTGAGGAGCTTGAAGGTGATCCTTTTGTTGACGGGGAGCCAGTGCAGGTCTCTCAGGTGGGGTGAGATGTGGCTGTGGCGAGGGATGTCGAGGATGAGGCGTGCAGAGGCGTTCTGTATGCGTTGCAGTCGTTTCAGGAGTTTGGCCGAGGCTCCCGCGTAGAGGGCATTTCCGTAGTCCAGCCTGCTGCTGACGAGGGCCTGGGTGACCGTTCTTGTTTCGGTGGGGATCCACCTGTAGATCTTGCGGAGCATGCGTAGGGTGTTGAAGCAGGAGGACGAGACGGCGTTGACCTGCTTGGTCATGGAGTGTCGAGTTGAGGATGACCCATAAATACATAAGCAAACACATGGAACCAAAAGAGGCTCTCCTTGTTGAAATAAGTGGTGTAGTAAAACCTGTCCAACCACTACATCACTGCGCGGTGCCAATTCCAGGTAATAATGCTGCATGAATTATATGCACACACTTCAAGTCGCCGCACGACATATCTTGCCAAGAGGCACTTCTGCAAACAAAGTTGTTGAGGTGGAAACTGCCCTTGTTGAGTGCACCCTGATTTTCGCTGTGAGGGGCTTGCCAGCTTTTGAGTGGCAGAGCTGGATTGCAGCTGAAATTCTTTGACTGATGGTTGCCATGGTGACTGGAGCACCCTTACGAGTGTGTCCATATGAGTCCAACAGTTGGTCAGTTCTCATGAGTTGTTTAGTGCTATGTAAGTAGAATTTTAGATATCAAATCATAGCGTATGAATAGACCTCTCAGCTGGTGCTGTTGGATTCTGGAAGAAATACTGAAATATTATAGGTTCATTGAGGCAAAATCTGAAGGAAACTTGGGAATACATCTTTGTATTGGTTCTGAGAAGCACTAAGTTGCGGAGGCTCAAGAAGGATGCTGAGTTTAAAAAACCTGTATCTCCTGTACCCTCCTAGTCGGAATGAGAGCTAATAACAAGGTGACCTTCCATTTGAGAAATATGAGGTGTGTTCTGTGAATGGGTCTGAATGAGCTCTTCTTGATTAGAGACAGAACTATGCAGGGCTCGAAAAATCCACTCACCCACTCGCATTGTCCAGCAAGATTTATTCAGGACGAGTTATTTTTAGGGACTACTTGCCCTTTCTGGCACTTGAAAATCCTATAACTTCAGGGAAGAAAAACTGACTTTTGACCTCTGTCTCTGAAAGCAGAGCAAATGTGACAAGATAACAAGATTTAAAGGCATCTTTATTGCTCACAAAGTAAAAGAGCAATAAAAATGCCATTAAAATTTGTTGTCTTGTCATATTTGCTGGCTTTCAGAGAAAGAGGTCAGAAGTCAGCTTATCTTATTAAATTTATTTTTCTTTCTGTGACTTAAGTTAGAGGATTTTGTAAAGTGAACTGTGTGAGAATTGAACTGTGCAAAGCATGTTAAATGAAAGGCTGTAAGAAGTCAGGCTTTTTCTAACAACACTGAAATAGCTAAGTGAACTGTTCAAACATTTTAAATATATTTCACTAGTCATAAAGACCCATTTTTGAAATTCTGTGTTGAAAAAATATTTTTATAGGATCAAAACAAATTAGAACACTTTACTTGATGTGCAAATTTTAAATATTTTTGCTGAAACCCAAATTCCAAAAATTGTTTATGCGCTATTATCAGTAAAACTACATGTTAGTGGGAAAGTTTTGTGGCCATTTCAATGGCAAAGATGCTATCTTTAAATGACAATGCACTACCACACAATGCTTTGGCAATATATTTATGAAAAGTGAGTTTTTAAACATGAACTGGGAATTATTACTGCTCCTGTCCAGATGAAAATGCTATTAGTGAACTAAGAGGCAAGCCAGGAATCATTTGTACCCTATATTTGGGCTCGATTCTTGTTATACATGGAGTGAACATTTAGTCTAGTAAATAAAAGGTTTTTTTGTACAGCAGAAATATTGAACTTGCATATTTGAAGGTGCTCTCTTATGTGATAATAAAGAAAAAGGCGGCTCCATAAGACAAAATATTTGCCTAGATCACACAATTTGAGACCAGTTCACGGGTCAAGTACATTACAGTTAGGTCGAGTAGATTATTAAAGTTACTAGACCTGCAGGCCTAGTAACATTTTTATGATTTTTCGAGCCCTGCTATGTTTAGATGCCAGTTCGGGGAAGGAGCCCTTACTGGAGGAAAAAACTCTGAATAATTCTTTCATGAACTGTTAGATGATTGTGCAAGAGCAGAAAGAGAGAAAATGTGATGAGCATCTATATCTTGACATAGATGCAAGCTGTACCTTAACAGACGCATGTACCAACCGTAACTGAGCTAACGAGGGGAGATAGGGTAGTTATCTGCCAGATTATGCTAGTAGAGGATGTAGGTTTAAATTCTGGCACCATAGGCAAACAACGTTTCCATTACAGTTTACATGTCTTTATCATGGCTTCTGCCTTGATTTGGAGAGAATACACTTGCAGTCCTGAGGAACACTGAGATATTTGAATTCATGGGATTTAAGAGCAGTGTGAATAATTGAGAAGTCGAGTCAGGATGAAGGACCTGGCCTTAGTTCATCGTCAAAAGTTTACGGAATGTTGGAAGGTGAATATGGTTGTATTCCGATAGCAGGAGAAGCTCTGTGAACCAATGCTGCATGGGCTACCTGGGGGCTATCAGGATGAGACCACACTGCTCCGCTTTCCTGTTGCTGAGAACCTTTGGTATTAAAGGTATCGGGGGGAGCTAAGCAAAGATCCCGGATGATGTGTCGAAAGGAATTCCCCCACGATCCTGGATATGGATGACAACTTGCATAGAACTGGCATTTGGGTTTCATTTGCTGCAAAGAGATCTAGAGCCAGTTTGCCCCTGAACGAGAAGATCATATTTAGCACCGACCGAACAAACTTCTATTCGCGGAGGCTGCCTCATTGCATGCTGGTGGTATTGCCCGTGCAAACTAACACCGAAGACTCTGCTATTATTGGTAGGAAAGCTTGGAGACTGAGTTAGATGGCTTTGAGCTCCAGGCGATTGATATGCATGCTCTTCTGGAGCGGAGATCACTTTCCTTGAATTTGCAGGTTCTGTAGGTGACAGCCCCAGCTCTCCAAGAAGGCATCCATAGTATTAAGAAGTGAGGTATTTGAGGTGTGTGGGGTCCTCTGATAGGTGGGAGGTCTGGGACCACCAAACTAGAGCTTTTATCATATCTGTGTGAAGATCACCAGGCCCTTGAACAATTCTTTATTTTGAATCTGTTGTTTTTGTTGCTCTAATTTTCAGGTGTGCAAGAGTGATCATATTGATCGCTGAGGACATGATCCTCAGAATCTAA